>OZ017738.1:15344387-15679387 GCA_963969285.1 Odontomyia ornata | reverse complement strand
CAGTCGTTTTTTGGTGTCGGAAGGCGTTGAAAACACGGTAATTTTTCTGCATTTGCGAAATCAGTTCGGTAGTGAGTGCCTGAGTAGGGCTGCTGTGTTTAAATGGGCCAAAGCATTCAAGGATGCTCGCTAAACCGTCGAGAATGAGCTGCATGATCGTCGACCGCAAACCAGCATCACAACAGACAACATTTGCCGCGTAGAACAATTCATTTTGCAGGACTGTAGTATGAATGTTTGAGACATTTTAGCTGAACTCAGCATTAGTATTGGTAATGTAGAGTCTATCCTCCACGAACACCTTCAATATCATAAAATAACGCGCGCCCTCATACCGCGCGTCTCATGCTCGATACAGTATCGGAATCGGGGTGGGAGGTACTGGAACACCTCCCCCCACTACAGTTTGGGTTTATCACCCTGTGACTACCACATGCCATTCAACACCGACCAGGAGGTAGAGGAGTTCGTGCGCGCATGGCTGTCCGAGTTGCCCAAGAAATTCTTCGATACCGGCATCGAAAAGTTCCGGAAAGGTTGAAAAAATGCGTAACATGTAAGGGGGAGTACCTTAAAAAAGTGTAAATTTATGTAAATTTTTTCGATACTAAATAAACGTGTCAGAGGATTTGTGTCAATCATATTTGAACCACCCTCGTATTTGGTCGGCTAGCTCTTATTAGCAATAACGGCTGAGCAGCGTTTTGGCATAGAAACTATGAAGTCCTGGCATCGCTGCAGTGAAATTCCTCAAGCTTGCAATATGTTACTGAATAATTTGGCAGAATATTTCAAAGTTTTTGTCTCAAAAATTCTCGCCACATTAGCCCATAAATTGTCGATTGGCTTGAGATCGGTACTTTGTGGCGGCCAGCTCAGGAAGTTTATTTGTTCTTCCTCAAACTAACACTTCACTAGGCTTGAAGTGTGTTGAGGCTCGTTGTCCTGCTGGAAAATTTAGGAAATTTGCATATGGTCAAAATTTTATGGTTCCATAACATTAGCCAATATGTTTTTATTCTTCTTCTTAGCACTACAGCCCTTCTCAGGCCTTCGTTTCCAGCAAATAGCTCCTACAACTATCTCGGGCCATTGACCGCGTCCTCCATTTTCGAAATCCAAGCAGCAATGAACTGTCATCGTCAACCGAGTCAGACCAGCGTTTCCTCGGTTTCCCCACTGGTCTCCGGCCTTCAGTTCTCCCAATGAATACCTTCTTGGGTGTTCGTTGTTCGCCCATACGATTTATGTGGCCAGCCCATTGCAGTTTCCGCAGCCTTACAATCGTTGAGACCTCCAGTTCCTCAAACATTTCATACAGCATATGGTTGTATCGAATTCGCCACTGGCCCCCGTCTTGTTTCGCTCTAATTACTCGCCTCAGGACGCGTTGCTCAAAGGCATTCAGTATATTTGCAGATGCTTGGGTTATGGTTCGTGTTTCACTTCAAGATCGTCAAAATTGAATAAAATATTTTATTTGCGAGCTGTATTCTTTGGCGTATTTTGTCTCTTTCACTACCCGTCTTCATTATGTTGGCGCCTTAATACTCAAATTTGCTCACATTTTCAATACTGTATTCGCCAAGTGTGATATTTTGTGTGTTTGAGGAATTTTTCCTCGATTGCGTCATGAGCTTTGTTTTATTTTCATTGATTTGTGGCCCTGCTAGCTTTGCTTCACTGTCAAGTTTCAGGAAGAGTTCTTTGGCGATTGTTAGTGCCCGTGACAAAATGTTAATGTCGTCCGCATAGGTTACTACTTGGCTCGACTTGTATAGTAATGTCCCTCGCGTATCGACAGGCTACCTTCTGACGTACTCCACAGCCAAGTTGAATAGCAATGGGACCAGCCCATCCCCCTGCTTTAGGCCGATATTTGTGTCAAACGCATCGGTGAGTTGGTTATTGATGCGGGCTTGGGAGGTCGTCGACTTCATTGTCAATTTGGTAAGAAGGACTAATGTGGCCGGGATGCCAAAGTAAAGCATTATTTGGTACAGTACTTTATGATCAATACTGTCGTATGCTTGCTTAAAGTCAATGAAAATTTGGTGTTCGTCTATTTTGAACTCCCAGCATTTTTCAATTACCTGCTTATTTGTTTTCATAGACATACTGATTCATTCGACCATCGATCCACACAAGAGGACCAACACCGTGCGAGGAAAAGGTGACCCATGCTATAACATTTCGACCACCATGCCTGATTGTTTTGCTGGTGAATCGCCTTCATACTTTTTTCCATCAGATAAAAACATGTTAAATTTTGATTCATCGCTCTAGAGTACCCTTTTGCAAAATGCAATGGGGACTTTTTCAATATTCCCTGGCAAACTCCAATCGGTGTTTCAAATTTCTTTTCGACACATGTGGCTTTCAGTGTGGAAAATAGCCACGTAAACCTATAGTACCTATATAACCTATTTCTGACTATCAGTGAAACTTTGAATTGCATCATATACCATCTTTTTTGAACAGATGAGATCCTTGGCGATGGTACTCATTGAAGCCTTCTCCAGGAAGTATTTATGGATAACTAGCTTCCTAAGGACTGACGTGTGGCTTTTATTTTTCCCATTTTTACTTTTTTTGGGAAAAAATTAAATATTGGAATAAATGATAGAGGTACCGCTTAATTCGTGCGTTTTTTTTTCGAAAATTGAAGCTTTATTGTGAAAAACTGCTTTCAGACGATCGGAAATGGTTTGTTGAGCGACGCCAAGTGATTTTGCAAGTTTGGGATGGATTTTGGTCGAGCAAAGTCTCCAATTCGTGGTCTTTAGACTTTTTTGGCTGTCCGGGCCGTTCATCGATCTTCAAGTCAAAATTGCCACTTTTAAACCATGCAAACCACTTCTGGCACCTACGCTTAGCTAGAGCATGCACACCATACACTTCCACCAAAATACGATGACTTTCGGCAGCCTTTTTCTTCAATGAAGAAGTACTCCCCGCAAAAACGCTTAATTCGGCACAAAATTCGACATTTTCAGAGTAAAAATAAAGGTTTGTTGTTTACGCTTCGGCTAAATGACACATCATGATAATGAAACTATATGACAGTAGCTTTCCAACACATATTTGGTAAGGTGAATCACTGGAATGAAAATCAAGTTACGAATTAACCGGTACCCCTATTATTTTAATAGAAGAAATATTAACTCGAGCAAATTTACCGCTAATGTAAAATTACCTAAATTTTTCGGAATAATTTTGCAACTGTGTTGGTTTGAGTTAAAAGAAATACTATTTTATTGTAAAAAAATACGCTTCTACCACAAACAAGCAGCAAAATGACAGACGCAACAAAACCGCAATTTACAGTAACGATTGTTGCACCTGGGAAGTATGTAAAAAATGTTGCAATAAAAAAGCAATTAAAAAGGCTGTTCATTAATTTCATCGTTTCTAATTATTTTTCCCACCAAATATGGACGGTATTCTGGTTTATTTGGATCGTGTTTTTATTTTATATTTCTTGCAGTATTTTATTGAATAGGTAAACATGATTGTATCAGTGTTAACATTTGTAAGTAACGTCTCTAAAACAGTAAATAATTTATGGTAAAATGAGAAACTTTTTATAAAAAACATGTTTTTCCATTTAATAAATAATATTCAGCAATTTTCATTTGATAACATTTAATATTATTTTTGGACTAATTTTTGAGAGTGAATATAGTTTTAACTTAGAGCGCCATATAGGCCATTCATATTTTGAAAATTGTTTATGTTTTTATGAAACTTTACAACGACTGAATCAATAGAATGCGAATAAATTAAAAAAAAAAATGAAATAGGGAAAGAATGTTATCTTTTGATCAGAGTATTTAATGCACATGTTATTGATTTATTATTAGTGTAGATGGTGTCCATATCAATGGTTGAGAACAGAACCCTTCTGACAGGGATGTATTTCCATCTACCATACTTGTTATTGTTTAAAGATATTTTCTTTTATTTTTTTATCTTCTTTTCAGCTTCTACAGCACAAGTTGAAAACTGCATTTATAATTCTTTTACATTTTAATTGGCTAGTATATATGTGGTCATTCAGTACCGGTTCACTGCATTTTAAAAGTAATTTGAAAAATGTTTGTATAACTTAATGCAGGCCCGTGCGCAAGGGGGGGTTTTGGGGGTTCAAACCCCCCCCAAAAGACCCAAGTTAATTTTATTGCGGATTATTTTATGTTCATCCGTATAAAATCTCGAGAATAAATATATTGTAATAATAAATAAACCCCAATCGCACAGCTGGTTGAAAAGGCAAATATCTCAATTGCACTCAAATGATGTTTGGCATACATGCATTTTTAACCGACTTCTAAAAATAAGAAGGTTATCAGTTCGTCGCATATATTTTTTTTGTTGCTTTTTTTTATGTATGTAGGCGCATAACTTTTGAACGGGATCAGATAAAAGAGTCCTGTTTTCAGTAATGCGTAGGACTTACTTTCTATAGGGTCCCATTTTAAGGACATACGAATCAAATAATGGTAAAGGACATTTACCGTTAAAATAAGAAAATTTCCGACTTACAGCTGGATTTTTCGGCATAACTGCTCGACGCATATCAGAATTTTCATTGTTAAGGTTTCAAAAGAGAGACAACATACTAGACTAAAATATGGCACAGAATTGTAATCTTTTCAAGGTGCTTGCAGATATTAACAGTTAAATATGTTTTATGGGTGCCGAAAAATTGAATTTGGTGCACTTTCGTACGAAACATTGTAAGTATTTTGTTACCTTTTGATCCTGAATGATAAAAGGAATCAGTATCCTTAATTTTCAAAGTTAACGGTACATTTGTGTCAATCATTTCTGTCGGAAATAACCAATAAATGAATTCGCATTGTAGTTTAATTGCTTCAAATTAAGATGAATAAGAGCAAATTTTTCGTGGAAAATTTCATGAGTCCTTTCCCATCAATATTTGTCCTCGGGCTGACAATGAACGCATTACGAGATCCTTTTTACATCCTTAGATGAAGTTATACATAAAATTTGCATGGTTCCTGTAAGAAATATTACGGATTGAATGACTAAAAATTATAGAATTAATTCTATTTGAAACTTGATTCGTTACTTTCTAGGTAATTTTATACAAAATTCGCTCAGGAAGTTAAAATTAGTGATTTAAACATTAAAGATCGACAGGAACCGAGTCCTGAAACGACAGTATTTAACTTTGAAGTTGAATGTGGAAATACATAGTTGAGTTTTCACTAAACTATCGCACAATTTTCATGAAAGCTTTTACCAAGGCAATGGATATCGAATAAACGTAAACGATTGTTACGGTTAAGAAGGACCATTTTATTACTTGGCGATTTCTTTGAAAAAATGATGTATGTATGGATTGGACTAATTTCGGTGAGAACGGAAATATGTAGGATAATGTTATGTCAAAGTTCGTGATTTTCACAGCTTAGATGGAAAAATTTGAATACTTTGAGTCCATATCTTTCTCCACATCTTTTGAGGATAGATAATGGTGATTTTGGCCAGAATACTTTCTATAGATCGATAGTCACTAAAAAGCGTGAAATAAAATAAACTAATAGGAAAAAAAGAAAACCGACTACAAAATGCCCTAAAAAGATTGAAATAAATCAATGCATTAAGTCTTAATGCATTGTTAATTTGATTAAGAACTTCCCGAGCATTTTTAAGCGGCAACATGATAATGACAATTTCACGTCTTGTGTACTGTGGTTGCCACCAAATGAGATTATCAATGCTTTAAGAGATCTCTAGGCCAAGGATAGATCTGAAGTTTACAACTGATCGATTACTTTTATTATTACTGTTGCATTATCCGCATGCAGTCAGCGTCATATGCTACCGATATGAGTTTCAATTTGAATATTTATTAACTTTCTGAACTAGAACTACCACACATGTTGCCTTAGGGGTTTCACTATAATTGCACATCGTATTAGGCCATGTGAGGTGATCACTTAGCAGAAAAGCTATTTATTCGCAGTAACTTTGTAAACTTTTGCTGCATTAACGGCGTCAAATAGAAAAGATTGGAGAACTTATTTCAACTTCTATATAGACTGCGTTCATGGTTCATGGAATGCAAATGATAATTGTTTGAAACTGGTTTCACTTGACATAGAACATATTGAAGTGAAAATCTCAAGACTTTCCCTCGTCATACACGGATTTCAAATCAGAAGAGTGGATTTTTTCGTTTACTCGAAATGAAATCCACTTTTTTTAGTATTAGTATTTACTTGTCATTAAATCAGAACCACAGCCTCAGATTGGATTGGATAAACGGCAACGAGTATTGCAACATATAAAAACTATTCTTGTGTAACTTGGAATGTTAGTTCATTGAAAAGACCAGTTACATTGTGACAACTTCTGGAAGAAACCCGGAATCAACATCTTTATAGGGCAAGAAACTAGACGGCACGACGAAGACAAACACACACTGAATTTAAAAGCAGAAAACCACAAGCAAGGCATAAGTTTGCAGTGGCTTTCATTATTGAGAACACATTTAAACAAATTATCATCGATTTCAAGCCCATTAACGAAAGGATCTGTGCGATTTGTATCAAGACAAAGTTATTTAATGTATGCCTGGTCAACTGTCACGCGCCTACAGAAGATAAAGAAGAGGCAATCAAGTACAAATTTCACCTCAATCTGGAATACGCTGTCGGTGCATTGCCACCAAAAGACATTAAAATTGTCCTGGGTGACTACAATGCAAAAATCGGCTGAGAAACGGCACACAGAAGAACAACCAGAGGACACAGCCTCAAAGAAGAGACTAGCGACATTGAACAACACTTGAAAGACTTCGCTACTAGTAGAGGTTTTATAGTAAACTCCACACACTTTCCGCATCGAGCTATCCATAAGAGAACGTGGGCATCCACAGACGGTCGCACATTCAACCAGATCGACCATGTTCTCATACAAAAACAAACGACCACCAGCATTCGCGATACGTGCTCACTCTGTGGCGCTGTCTGTGATTTGAACCACTATCTTATTAGGGCCATTTTCGAAGCTACAACTCCAAGAGCTGGAAACAAGGAGAATTAGTTACTCCGAGGTACCAGATACACAAGCTAAATGATAGCTCAGTAACATCATACAAGTCAGCGCTGAAAATCACATCAACACACCCCCGCAGGTGGGATAAAAAAACAATGACATCAAAACTATGTGGAAGACAGTAACAGAGCAGGTGAAGAGGTGTTGGGGCACCAGACAAAGAAAAATAGGAACGACTGGTATGACAAAGAATGTAAGAAAGAAAAAGGAACCAGGCGCATAAAGAATACATGCAGTGACCAACGTGAGCCGATGAAGGACAGTGCAAAAGCTTTCGACGTCAAGCTAAAAACATGTACCAAAGAAAGAAATGGCTGAACATCAACACCAAGACCTAACAGATAAACGAAAGCACGACCGTTCATGAAGTCAAATCGGCTCATGTCAATTAAGAGATGGCTTCGATCCACAAACAAGTTTTTGCAAAAACGCGCTAGTAGCAATCATAGGCAACACAGTCAGAACTAAAAACAGATGGCTACGATATTTCCAGAAGTTATTCAAGCACCCCCAACAATGACAGAAGCTGTGAACATTCTAGAAGCAGAGAACGAGGTCCCGGTTTCACCACCAATCAGAGACAAAATATAGGCAGCAGTACGGGACCTCAGAAAAAATAAGGCTCCTGGAATAAACGCAATACCAGCAGAACTGTTTCAGAGCAGGGTCCCCATCTAAATAACCTACTGCATCGACTAATATGCAGCATATGGTCAGAGGAGCAGTTATCAGAGGATGGCGAAAAACTATAATGTGTCCTGTACATAAAAAGGGGGAAAAGTTAAGGTGTAAAAATTATAGAGGCACCGCTCTACTGTGTACGTCTTACAAAGTACTCTTCAAAATCATAGAAAGAAAATAAAAGCCATATTATGAAAGCATTATGGGAGAGTATCAGGGAGGCTTTTGAAGTGGACGGTCTACAATAGACCAAATTTCAGTCAAGCAGGTGTTCGAAAAGTGCTGGGAATATACCATCGATGCGCACCAACTCTTTGTATACTTCAAACAAGCATACGACAGTGTTGACAGAAATGCCCTGTACAAAATAATGCTTGACTTTGGTGTCCCAACAAAACTATTCCAGATGGTCAAGGTCGCGATGCTAAATACAGAGTTCCAGGTCAAGGCAAACGATGAACCAACGGACAGCTTTTTAACGGAATCAGGCTTAAAACAAGGGGATGGGCTTGCCCCAATGCTCCTTAATATTGCGTTGGAGCACGTCATCAGGAAGATATCAGCTGAAACCTCTCACCCTCTTGCCAAAGTGATCATTGATATCGTTTTAGTTGTTGCTGAGGGTATTGAGAAGTATTGATGAATGGTCTAGTTAGAGCCCAGGCTTAAGGATAGATACACTTATTATTGCTTAAGCGATGATTGAATTAATTGAATTCTAGCACCGACAATTAGCAAGGGCGAAACACAAAACACGGTTTCGAGGAAAATATTAATTTCACTGTTTTTCATTAGTTGAAACTTCAAAAAGCAGAACTATTCCAGGTTTGTTGATTTAACGACAGCTATGTGGAATTACTTTACAGATCATACATATTGTCGAAGCACTTTACAAATAAAACTATATTTTTCCATAGGTTGACGTTACATCGACCCCTTGCCAGTGAAGGGATCACCGAATCTAACTGAAACCTGCTTGATAATAGTCGGGAAATCTTACTCGGGGTGATAACCGTCTTGATAGCTGGTCTTGTATGTGGTGTGGTTGTGGATCTTTCGGTTGCTGCTGTCCGTGCAGATCTATGTTTTCTGGTGGCTATTTTTATCCTGTTTGCACTGGCACATGTGAAGGTGGCAGTTGAGCCAGTATCGGTTTGCCGTTCACGATATAGGCTGGTTACAGTTTGTCAATTGATATTTTCTGATGTTCCCCTTTTATATCTACATTGAAGGGATTTTCGTTCCTATCTGTGAATCTGTACGGATCGTCGTAAGGTGTTTGTATCGAATTCTAAGCTGCATCATGTTATCCGTAGTGGCAAGCTCCTTGAAGCAAAAAATTTTCCCCTCATCAAGTCACCTTGGTATTGTCGGTCTGAATTGATGAAAATGGCGCCTCAATTCCTTGACCAGTTATGTGGGCAGGACAAATTGAAGTACTCAACAGTTCACCTGGTAAACGGATAGACTCCTCATATAGGAGCTCCACCGCTGTTGTTTTAAGTCATCCATCCAAGCAGTTTGAATTCTTAAAAGGACAAAATGCAACATGTGGACTGTTTGTCTAGAATGTACGATGCACTCGAATGTTTGCTGATTGACGACGATCCATGTACGCGAACGTTAATAACTGAATAGTATACTCTACTGAAAAAATCTAATCACAGTTGCTGACACAAACATAGACGTGATTGCAGAATCTGTACAAAGATACCCTGGAAACAAACGGAGCGGCCATTGTCAATAAGGATAAAATTACTAGCCCGACTTCGAGTAGCTGCCTAGATCACATAGCAAAAAATGATAAAAAATTGCTGAAAACATTAAATTAGACAAGGATCTTTTCAAATCGAAATTTCAATAGTTGCTAACAAACTGAAAACCTGAAAACCTTATGGAGCTCAAAAATATGATTACAGAGTCCAAGCATGATTCTATCACTGAGAAAAAGATCAGATGTCGACAACATACATGGATAACAAAGAAAGTTATTGAGGCTAGCATTAGCAAAAGGAGGGCTTATAAAAAATACAAAAAGAACGCTGAAGATCAAGCACTTAAACATCTGTATAACCAAGCCCTAAAAGAATCAAAACGTCTCATAAAAAAAGCTAAATTTTCATATTACTCCAGAAGATTGGAAACAACGGCGGACAACTCACACGAAATATGGAAGATAATAAATGGAGTAAAAGATAATTCGTCACCCTGGATCATGTCATCAAATGCTGAAAATGGAGTAAGAGATAATTCGTCACCCTGGATCATGTCATCAAATGCAGAAATTTTTGACATGGACTCTAACAATGCAGCCCGCCCATGTGGAACAGCAAACTCGCTAAATCACTTTTTTTCAACAATTGGTGAATAAATTACCAGGGAGCCCACATAAGTCCATCTTTCACATTCATCAAACGACTAAAAGAGAAGTATTAAATACAATCTAAAATTTGAAAAAAAAATGCAGCTCGAGGTATTGACAACATCGCCACACATGAAACTATTCTAGTCAAAGAGGAGGTAGCTGAACCACTGGCAAATTTTATAAACGAGCATATTAGAAATTGAACATTTCCGGCCGAAGAGAAACTGGCAAAAATAATTCCAATATTCAAAGGAGGAGATCATCTGGACCCGAATAATTACCGCCCTGTTGCACTTTTGACAGCCTGTAGTAAAATATTCGAAAAACTTGTAAATAATCGTTTAAAATCTTCCTTAATGGACAATACCATCATAAATCCGAAACAGTTTCGCTTTCAAAAGAACAACAGTACTTTCGATGCGTAACTTTTTGTCTCACGTTACATCAATGAAAGACTTGATAAAGGAGATTATGTTATTGCAATTTTTGTGGACCTGTAGAAAGGTTTTGATACGATTGATCATGACCTGTTACTTCAGAAACTAGCATCGTGCGGTATACAAGGAAAACCGAAACAGATTTTTAAAAGTTATTTGGAAGGAAGATTCCAAAGAACATCAGTTAATAATGACTTGAGCAATCTAGCACCGATGAAATTGGGGGTTCCACAAGGATCCATACTTGGACCAACCTTGTTTTTACTATACACCAATAGTTTGAATACCACACATTCTGTGCTGATGATACTGTACTTCTTTATTCAGGGCATGAATAATGCCCTGAATAAAGAAGTACATGGAGAATGGTACATGGAGAATGGAATATGGTCAACGAGGATCTAGATAAATATCGTTCATAGCTTATCAAAAACAAGCTAGCATTGAATACTGCAAAAATAAAATACATTATTTTTAAACAGAAGAATAAGGAAGACATAGAAGTTGACCTGAAAATTAACGGAGAAAACTTGCAAAGAGTGTTTGAAATTAAATATCTTGGTCTTACCATAGATCATTGTTTGACATGGTTGCCACACATAAATAATTTGAGGAGACAACTAGCACCAATGATAGGAGTGTTGAGAAGATATGGAGGTTTTCCAATGCATATAAAGAAACTTGTATTAAATGCATTTTTGTAGTCCGCGTGGCTTAGTGGTTAGAGCACTAAGCCCGTAAGCCGAAAGTCTTTGGTTCAAGTTTCGTGGGTGTCAACGAGATTTAGTTTGAGTGGTTCTTCGGACGGACTATAAGCCTGTTCAGTTGTGATACGTGCTGGTTTGAAATCAGAACGTATCGCAACTGGACACGGCCAAAGCGTGATAATGATCATATCTTGGGGAGTGCCGATACATTAGACCATGACGATGAGATATTCTAACTGTCTCTAAGCGAAGGCCCGAAAGGGACTGTAGGGCTACGAAGAAGAAGAAGATTAAATGCATTTGTACTGAAAAAGCTACATTCTGCGGTGGTCATTTGGAGTCAATCGTCAAAGTAAAACCTTAATATTATATCCAGAATGCTAACGAAAGCCTATAAAAATATTCTAAACCTTCCAATTCTCACTCCAACAAGGCAAGTGTATCAACGGACAAATGCACTCACCTTCAAATCATTACTATGGAGAAAGCTGAGTTTATCATCAAATGTCTAACTTCCAGTGAACTGGAATGAAGCCCTTTTATAAAAGTATCACAAATAAATCCATATAACTCAAGAAATGCGAACAATTCTGTGATACCGTACGCCAGAACTGATCGACAAAAGGACGATGCAACGAATGTAGCTCTGCGTATATACAAAAATCTTCCAGAAACAGTGAAAAACGTAAACTCATTATTGATTTTTAAGAAAAGACTTAAGGAACATCTTCCAAATTCAAATTAATTATAAGTCCGGAGGATTGAAAATGCAGTATCTTAGGGCAGTTTAGAGACTAACGTCGAGATACTCAAAGACAGCTAGTTTTTATAAACTCAGAGTTTATTTTACTGTCTCGTATTATAATATTTTTTAATCTCTGAGAACTGTTCACGAATCGAACTAGCAGGAAAGAAGTACTTCATAGCATTTGGTGTGCCCCTTATACCGATGTTTTAGCATTGTCTGCTGGCATACGTAGGAATCGACGACGTGTGAAGTACATATCGCACGAGCGTTGTGTGACGATGAAAGAGTGATGGAGAGAGTGGTAGGAAATGGAGTTCTATAAAAAAACGAGAAACAACAACTTTTAGCTAAAGAATTGAACAAACGGGACGACTACGAATATGAACTCCACAATTGACTGTTGTATCGTAGAAATGATCGTACAATCTAATTCGTTGTACCATTGCAGGGCACTGACACTATCCTGAGAATCATCAAGGAATAGCCAAAACGGATGACACCATAAAAAGAACACACTACTTTCCCGGGATGACGGACCATATAAAAGACACATTCCAAATTTGCGCTGCATCATACATTCTGCCAAGAATGATTAATGACAGGGTTTCTTACATAGTATTGACAAAGGAGCGGCACCTTTTGGACCACTAGGTGGGACGAAACGAAAAAATAAATATGTGTTATTGGTGGCAGACGCCTTTACAAGGTATGTGAAATTATTTCCCCACGAAAAAAACGAATTCTAATGAAACTATCAAACATTTACAAAATTATATTAATTGGTACGGAAGACCCTTACGGCTGATATCAAACAGAAGCACGCCTTTTACATCCTCTGCTTTCAATCAATTCTAAAGAAACTGAATATTGTCCACGTCAACTGTAACGCCACGAGCAAATGGAGCTGTTGAACAATGATTGCGGATATGCTATAAAAAACACAGTTAATCAGAGTATCGGCGTACCAGCCAGCATGGGTCTATTTGGAGTAAATCAGCGTAAGTCTAGAAATGTTAACGTTATTAAAGATATGATCGACTATTAAATTCAACACGAACGAGACCTCGAATCGATTCGAAAGGGTATAATCGAAAAAAATACGGAGATGCAGCACATCAAAGAAATTGCTTATAATGCGAAACGACATACTTGTATGGTACATCATTACAAGGAAGGATATTTGGTGGGCATCATGAATCGTTTCACGGGTATTGGTGAAAGTAGAGAACTTCTTCGCCGTTACAGAGGCCCTTTCCTAATTAAACGCATCCTTTCACATGATCGTTTCGTAGTTACAGACGTTAAGGAATATAACTTCATACAAAAATCGTTCAAGGCGATCTTAAATCCGAACCAAATCAAACCGTGGGTGCGCTTGGGCCAATCGCAATATCAGAATGGCCGAGTTGTAGAATGAAACATGACAACCCCGCATCTCATGAGAGGATTCGGGAGTTGGTTGTGAGAAGTGAAAGAGAACGGTCAATGTATCGAGGAGTGTATAGTTTGACTAAATAAAATAAAAGAAGTCATAGCGATATTAAACTTTAAAGTGTTGTCTTCTTTTCATTTTTCTTTCACTACTGCTGTAAGCGCTAGATTGAATGTTCAAAATTGTGTGGTTGTGTTAAGCATATTTTGAAGTAAACCGATTACTGCTCTAACTGCCATGGACAAACTCTTAAAAACTCACACAGAAACAATATTATAAGCCTCAAAGAAGATATCGATATTGATTTAGAATCAAACAATGGCAATTTGGACAGCATTTTCAGCTTCAAGATAAATGGTTCAAGCATGACCATCCTATTGTTTATAACTTCGTCACAAATGCCGGCCAACTTTAACGAGTTAAAGTTTAACTAATGCATGTAGTTCAACTTTTTTTAAAAAGTGCATTTAAAAGTACTATCTATCTAATTTTTCGAATTTAAATCAATAGCTACCGAGATATCAAATTTATTTATTAGCAAGAACATTTTTATAATTTTAAAAAACTCCTGAGGCCACCCTTATAATCTGATTTGAATTTTATATTGTGCATTTGATAGTTGAAGTGCTTTTTTATAAGTGAAAAAATTTTCAAACATCCATATGTTTTAGTTCCCAGTATGCAGAATTTTAAAAATTTTGATTTTTTAATAGAAACACATTACAAATTTATAATGCGATATTTACTGGACCAAATTTGATGAAAATTTGTGGGCTATCTTATTATATGATGCAAATCTTCTAAGCGAACTATAGTAAATAAAAAAAGATTTCTTTTTAGGTCTTTGTAAAAAAATTTTTTACAAAGACCTACTAGTTTCGCGACCTGTCTGTCCGTCTGTCCGTCCGTCTGTCCGTCCGTCCGTCTGTCCGTCTGTCCGTCTGTCCGTGCGTCACAGCTGATTTCCTCAGAAACTATAGAAGCTAGAATGCTCAAACTTTGTGAAAAGGTCAAAAGTGATGGTCTCTCAAAAGTTAAGGCCTCAACAAGAATTTAAAAAATGTTTAAGGGGGGTCCCCCCTAATAACGAATAGGCCCTTAAAAATTTTTTTTCATTAAAGGTAGTCAAGTGGGGTATCAAATCAAAGGTCTTGACAGGAACTTTTAGAATCTGGAATAAAAAAATCATTTTATGAATTAGGGGGTCCAGGGGAAGGCAAAATGTACCCAAAATTTGTGTCCCCCCCCCTCGCGATTGGACGCCTTTCAGCCGAAAAATCTGAAAATTATCACGAATGTGGACCTTTATGAGTACAAGGGCAACAAATACCTTAGAAATCGAAATTCGCTCAACTTTGTTAATAATAGTATGATTTGTAGATTTTATATTTTTGCCCATAAAATCAAAACGGTACCTTTAAACTTCTTGAAATTTCGCAATTATATAGACTTACATAAGATATATATGTTCACCAAACTTAATTGAGATCGAATCATAATCAAGTGAGTTATAGCCATTTCAATTATATGGAATTACACCAATGATAACACGTGTTTATGGTTGATATAGGGTTTTCCAATAAGAGGTGTTATTTTGATATTAAAAGAAAAATGCCGTTTTTAATACAAATGATCGAATGTTTATTACATTATAAAGAAGAAGATATGCCGTTAATAGCAATAACTAACATTGAGCAAATAACCACTACGACACGCTTACAGGACCATATCCTCTTCATGAAATTTTCCATAACCAAATCGTTGCCCTATGTCCTCGATAGCCTTACGAATTTCATCTTTGAGATCTTGAATCGATGCTGGGCTATCGGCATAGGCCTTCTCTATCACGTGGCTCCAAAGGAAGAAGTCGCAAGATGTTAAATCAGAAGATCTATTCAAAATAACACCTCTTATTGGAAAACCCTATATATATTTCAAATTGACTTAGGCACTTTTATTTTCTTTCAATTTTCATGAAAATTTAAGGAATAGTGTTTAACTTGAACATGTTCAATCGGCCGAGCATTCAGAAAAATCATTTAAGCTAGATCGAAATGGCGGCTGCACTGTGCTTATGAAAGAAACTGTGCATCTTTTGTATAAATTTGAACGATTTCCTATCTAAGTATTGGATGAATAACTCAAGTTATCGATTCACGCCATTAGAAAACTTGTTTCTAACCCTAGGATGTTTACAATGACCTTCTGGTAGGAGCACTCTCCTGCTTACTCAACTTGTTTCATATTATTTTAGATTTATTGAAATTGTGCGGTACGGGTTCAAAATTTTAAAATTGCCAACCAATCATATCTTATAGAAAATTAATTGCGCAACTTTTATTTCCTCACAACCTTGTTCTAAAATGAATCGTTCTTTAGTAAGAAGTGAGAAAAGTGGGAAAAATTTGAGTGTTGTTATAATGTTTAAACATTGAAATTTATTTGTTAATATTCCCGACTTTTTTGAGAAGTGTTGAAATATGTACATTAACATAACGCTTTAAAAAAGCAATACTAGTTCTAAAATTCCTTTGCTCTGTCTCTCTCACTTCTATTACACGTTTATCAGATTACTGCATTATCATTACTTTGTGTTCTTTTGTAAAAGGAATCAGTCGCACTGAATATACCGCTTGAGCAAGACACGCTGGTTTTTACTGCTGTAAATCTAACTAACCTCAACAGGTTATGGGCCCAGACCCAGCAATAGCAGTTGAAAAGTAAAAAATTTCAAGTGAATCTCGTGAAAACATAAAAAGTAGTGATCGCGAAAGATGAGTGCGACGGCTGTTTTAATAATTGAAAAACTGCACGATAAAAACTATTGCAGCTGGAAGTTCCAGATGAAAAATGCTCAAATTTGTCAGGATCTGTGGAAATATGTAAATGGCCCGAAACCGGAGGAAACCGACGCAGCTACCGTCAAAGTGGAATGGTCCAACAAAGACGAAAAAGCTTTAGCTACCATTATCATGAATGTAAGTGTATCACAGCTTATTCACATTAAAAACGCTAAAAGTGCAAAAGATGCCTGGAAAATTCTAGAGAGAATTCATCAACCTGCTGGGCCTGGTAGAAAAGTTACGCTTTTCAAGCAACTTTTGTCATTCAAAACTGCGGAGAGTTCATCTATCTCCACACATATACACGATTTTGTCGACATTTTGGAAAAATTAAAAGAGATAGACATATCAGTCGAAGAAGACGTACTATCTATTATTCTATTAGAGAGCCTGCCGAAATCATTTGACAATTATGTAGTTGCCATGGAGACAAGAGATGAGTTGCAGACTTTCAAAAATTTAAAAACAAAGTTGTTCGACGAAGGCCGCAGGAGAGATGCCGAAAAAGGCGAAAGTAGAGAGTTCGAACATGTTTCAATGACAAAAGCGAAATCGGAGCAACGGAATACTCGAGCAAAAGACAGTGACAAATTTAGAAAGAAAATAGAGTGCTTTGTGTGTCACGAAATAGGGAACTAAGCGGCCGAATATAGGAGTAAGCGAAAAGGAAAACCAGTATCCGTATCATTACCCGAAATGAACACTTCGCTTACTACGAATTCATCGATCACCAATAATACTCGGATTATTGACAGCGGGGCGACAGCTCATATGTGCAACGACAAAAAATTGTTTGTTGAGCTCAAATTATACCAGGAAATAATTTTTCTTGCGAATAATAAAACAATTGACTTAAAAGGCCGAGGTAAAGTGCGATTACCATCCGAAAATCAGCCGGTAAATCTAAAAGAAGTGATGTATGTACCTGGTCTTCGTGCAAATTTTATTTCAGTGTCAAAAGCAACAGTGAAAAACATCACAGTGAGTTTCGAACGCAAGCAGTATAATAAAACGAAAAAAAAATTGGTTATTTTAACAGCGAAAAGGGTCGGTAATCTGTTTATTTGCACAAATTATGCACAGTATGCGAATGGAAACGCGATAAATAGTGCATTGAATGATGATTATTTGAAGTGGCATAGTCTGTATGGTCATCTAAATAGAAAAAGTATTTGTGAACTGTAGAACAATAAAATGGTGCACAGGCTTCATGTAAACTTTTCAAGTGTCGATCGCGTAAAAAACTGCGAAGTTTGTTTAAAAGGAAAGATAACCGTGAAACCGTTTACAAAATTTTTGGGATATCGTTGTCAGAAGCCACTAGAACTTATACATAGTGATATATGTGGTCCAATGAGACGAAATTCGATTGGTAGAGCAAAATATTTTGCCACTTTCATAGACGATTGCACCAGAATGATGTTTGTTGCATTTTTGAAGCAAAGAAGTGAAATACTTAGCGTGCTAAAAAATTTTTAGCAAATCGAAGAGAACCAGACGGGGTGTTACGCAGCGATAATGCAAAAGAGTATTTAAGTCGTGATTTAACAGAAAATGTTTGTACAAAAGCAGAGATGTAATATTTTTGGAAAGCGAATGTGATACAAATGAGAATAACGATTATCAGTTAGATATTTTCGATAATGAACCCGAAGAAGAAAATGTGGAAAGTGAAACATTCGAGGCAATGCGAGAGACTTCTAGTAGTAAGACTATATCACCAAACAAACCCGTGGAAAGTGATGAAGTTCACGAAAGTGATCAAGATGAAAATGAACAAGATAAAGAAAAACCAATTGCGAAATCCTATAATAAAGGAGGTAAACCCAGAATTATCAGGACGGGTAAACCAGCAAGACCGCGAAAACAAAACTCAATTAACTTGACGGATGTAGATCGAGCAGAAAACCCCCTCACTGTGGAAGATGCGCTTTCAGGTCCACCAGCAGATGAGTTGAAAAAGTCAATGCAAGCAGAATATGATGGCATCATAAAGAATCAAACCTGGGATTTGGTAGAATTGCCGAAAGGACGGAAGCCCATAAAATGTAAATGGGTATTCAATATTAAGACCGACCAAAAAGGAAAAATAGTTCGCTACAAGCCAAGACTTATGGCTAAAGGGTGTAGTCAAAAAGTGAATATTGATTACAAGGACACTTTTTCGCCGGTAGCACATTATTCGACAGTAAGATGTGTCCTCGCGTCGGCTACTGAATTTAATTTGTTGTTGCATCAAGTGGATGTAACGGCTGCATATCTTAACGGCACACTTGAAGAGGAGATATATATGGAGCAACCTAAAACTTTTATTGATAAAAGATATCCGGAGCGAGTACTCAAGTTAAAGAAAGCTCTGTACGGATTAAAACAATCTGGACGCGAATAGAACAAGAAGTTGGATGAGACATTGAAGAAAATCGGTTTCATTCAATGTAAAGCGGACACTTGCGCCTATATTATAAATAGAGCTGAAAAAATACTTTTAGAAAAAAAAAGAAAACCGACTTCCAAATGCCCTAAAAAGGATGAAATAAATTTTTTGGAAGCGGTGCCATATCATATTTTCCCCCATTCTTTTGTGAAGGTGCAGGTATTGGAAGTATCTATGTTGAAACGGGGAAATTCATTTGGCACCGCTTCGAAAAAATTTATTTCATCCTTTTTAAGGCATTCCGAAGTCGGTTTTCTTTTTTTTCTAAAAGTATTTTATTTCACCCTTTTTAGTGGCAAATTTTTTCAACCCAGTTTCTTGAATACATTGTATCATGTTCTCGTATATTAAAATATAATTTTTTACTGCAATGCAAAAACCACTACGGCTTAAATATGTAGCGTTCATAGGAATCGTATTTATCTATGGTACATTTAATCCATGATCTCATCAAAGTCTATCTTGATTTTAGATTTCATAATAATCCAATATGAATTGTAGCTTTAAGAAATTTCGACGTTTGAGCGGCCACCATTTCGTTTCAAATTGTTCGACTTTGGATTTTTTATTGTGAGCTTTATCACATAGTTGAATAAATCCTTGTACTAGTTTTGGTACAAACTGGAGCTATACTTTGCCCAGAACAGAAATATTGCTGAAAATTTGGCGAAAATTCAAGCAAAAGCACACACATACGAGGTCTGTTCAAAAAGTACCCGGGATTTTCGTTTTTTCAAAAAAAAAAATTTATTTATTCGTCTACATCAATGTGGTCCCCTTCAAAGTAGTCCCCCCAGATATAATACACTTATGCCTGCGTTTTTTCCAATCTTGTGTCCTTGAGCACTCTCAGCGATTCGGCCTTTATTTCTTCAATCCAGGAAAAAAGCCGACCTTTTATGGGTCTCTTCAACTTTGGGAACAGAAAAAAGTCACACGGAGCCATATCTGGTGAATATGGAGGTTGGGGCATGACTAAGGTATTGTTTTTTGCCAAAAAATTACGAACAAGCAACGACAAGTGAGAAGGTGCGTTATCGTGGTGCAAAAGCCATGAATTCTTTTTCCATAAATCGGGGCGTTTTTTTCGGATTGCTTCACGCAAACGTTGCATAACTTCAAGGTGATACTCCTTATTAACACTTTATTTCATTTTATACGCAAAATTTAATACAAATTCTTTGACTCTTCTATTCTTCCATTGTTTAAACAAGCAAAAATCGCCGAGCTCATTAAAACACGTCAAACCTTAGCGACTGCCACAGGCAAAGTAAACAGTGAATATGGCTGAAATTTTTATCATACTTTAGGGGCATGTATACCAACACACTCTCTCCAGACCTTCAAAATTTAAAAATTCCGGGTACTTTTTGAACAGACCTCGTACACACTCATAGCCATATATATATATATATATATATATATATATATATATATATACATATATATATATATATATATATATATATATATATATATATATATATAATACATACATATATATATACATATTACTATATATATATATATATATATATATATATATATATATATATATATATTTTATATATATATATATATATATATATATATATATATATATAATATACATATACACATATATATATATACAATAAATATATATATATATATATATATATATATATATATATATATATATATATATATAGATATATATATATAGATATATGTTTATATATATATATATATAGATATATGTTTATATATATATATATATATATATATATATATATATATATATATATATATATATATATATATATATATATATATATTGTCGCGTGTTTTGGTTCGCGGCCAATAATTTTAACGTTCCGGGAAAGTGAAAACGCAATGTCTTTTAATTTAAGTTAAAAGAGTTTATTTTATTACAAAAATGCACAATAATCAGTTTAACACTTTCACTAATTTTTAATTTTCACTACTAAAAAATCTAACACTTGTCCATAAATTTCTTATCGCAATTGTCTTCTAAATCACTTCACTATTGCGAAACACACTATCGCAGTTCTTATCGCGGTCGAATGAATGATTCCCCCATTCATTCAGCTCGCCTTTATATAGGGTCTCTAATCATTCAACTCAGTTCTCGTACATTGATGAATAAGCGGGAACATTCCAGCAGCGTAATGAATGGGCAGTGACTCACTTTCAGATGTTGATAATGCTTGTTGGGTTCTCGTGGTTTGAGTTTGGTTCATTTTTCTTGGTGTTGGTCCTAAACTTTTGCCCGGTTGTATATATATATATATATATATATATATATATATATATATATATATATATATATATATATATATATATATATATATATATATATATATGTGTGTGTGTATAGACATATGTATTTATTAATGTAAGCATAAAGTTCACTCCGCAATCAATCTCATGAAATTTACTTAAAAATATCCTTCTTAACCGCATCATTCGTTCGCGTTTATTCGATACGCATCGCCTACGTTTTCAGTTAACTTTGGTACCTAATTTTCATGAAAGTTTCAAGAAAATCATACCATATAGCTCAATGAAAACTCTGCTATGCATTTTTATCTTCATCTGTACAGTTATGATCAATTATAGCAGAAAACGTATTTCTTTTTAGGTTGCGATTCTCGCAGGTTTTTAGTATGGAAATCACTAATTTTAGATTTCTGGGCATATGTTGTAATGTAAATATAATATTAACTGGAAAGTAACGAGTCAACTCTATAATTTGCAATCACTCAATCCTTATTATTTCTTCGGGGAATTTTATAAATCATATATGTAACATTTACGTCTAAGGATGTAAGAAGGATCCTATACCAAGCTCATTGGTAAGCAAAGAAAGAATGCGGAAGAGAAAAGCATCCTGAAATGTTCCCTTTAACTATTGTTGAATTGTATTTATTGTTGAATTGTATTTCCCCTCCCTGTGCGCCCCTCGAAGCGAACTTTGCCAAACTAAGACCTGTTTCGATAAGTTCTTATCAAGACCTTTCATTTGATACCCATATCGGCTACTTTTATTGAAATTTTTTTTTCGGGGGGTCACTCCCCTATATGGGGAGACCCTCCTTAAATACCTTATAAAATTTTTTTGTACTTGAACTTTGAAGAGATCACCACTTTACACCTACATACAAAATTTGATGTTTCTAGCTTAAATAGTTTTCGAGAAAAACTGCTGTGACACACGGACGGACGGACGGACGGACAGACAGATGGACAGACAGGACGCGATTTTAGTAGGGTTTTGTAAAATTATTTTACAAAACCCTAAAAAGCAAAAAAAAAATATACGCGATGTATTGATAACCTTCTTCCTTTTGGAACTCAGTTAAAAACGAACATAATTGTTGTTTATGTCGATGATATGCTGATCGCAAGCTCTCATCCGAATGATTTAAACTACATCAAAAGAAGTTTATCATCGGTTTTCACAATAATTGACAAAGGACCTGCAGAATATTTACTAGGAATTGAAATATGCAGAAATGAAGAACGAGGAGACATAACAATTAACCAAGAACAATTCATCGAAAACCCTTCTTCAGGAGAATCGTATGTTCGAATGTAAACTGTGAAAAGGCTGACGTAAAAATGTATCAGTCAGTAATCGGATCTCTTATGTACCTGACGCTGATGACGCGACCGGACATATTACGTTGGATCGTAAGACTATTGTAATTTAATCAGGATATACATTCAATGCATTTGAAGCCTGCGAGGAATATTTTGAAATATTCAAACTCCACTATAAAGTTAAAAATCGTTTATTCTAAAACAGTTCATTCTTTGATGGGATACGCTGATCCTGATTGGGCTGGTTGTAATGATGAAAGAAAGTCATTTACAGGATACAGTTTTACACTTGGTGGTGGCCTCATATCTTGGGAATCTCGAAAACAACATGTCGTAGCTCTGAGTTCTACGGAAGCAGAGTATCTTGCCATGTCCCGAGCAACGAAAGAAATTATTTTCTTAAGGAGTATGTTGGCTGAGATGGGTTTTGAAAACGTCATCAATGGACCAACATTGCTTTACGGCGACAACCAGAGTGCCTTACGACTTGTGACGAATCCTGTTTACTATGCGCGCACAAAGCATATTGATGTGCGCGTTCATCACATCAGGCAAATGTTCAATGAGGGCATTATAGACGTCAAATACGCATCTACCCAGGGAATGGTTGCTGATATTCTGACGAAAGTGCTCGCCAAGAACAATCATCAAAAATTCGTTAAATTACTTGGATTATCATAAATACGAATCAAATTTTTTGGTGCATTGTTAACTGAATTTTTGTGTATTATGAATTCTGAAAAATAATGAAATGTTACTTTAAATTGTTACAATGGAAAGAGCAATAGATCGACCTTGTATTGTGGGAGATTGTTGAAATACATTTACATAACACTGTAAAAATGTAATACTAGTTCTAAAATTCCTTTGCTCTTTCTCTCTCACTTCTATTCAACGTAAATCAGATTACTGCATTATCATTACTTTATGGTCTTTTGTAAAAGAAATCAGTCGCACTGAATATACCGCTTGAGCAAGACACGCTGGTTTTTATTGCTGTAAATCTAACGAACCTAAACAAGAAAGAGGATAAGTTAATTATTGTCATACATGTTATTCCACAACTTTTTCACCGCTCGCTCTCAACAGACAAATGTAGTCGTTTTTTTCCAGATCCGCTATGGTCTAATATTATTCTGTAACTTGCAACCGATTACTTTCTAATGTGCCTCAAAAACCACTATCAAAATTACATTCGCCCCCATCAAATGCACGGTGAATTTATTTATGGTACAAGTTAATGTATAAAAAGCAATTTCGGAAGGTCAAAAATGGCAGTTTCTTGCTTAAATATTCTGGTTTACCTTTAACTTAATGCTTTGGTACAAAAAGGAGACACCATTTAAACTGGAGATTGCAGAACTTTCAAATTCAAGTTCTTACTAGGAAACAGTAACAAATAACACATAAAACAACCTAAAGTAAATCGCACACAAGAATACAGGAACTTGAAAGTGATTTTCTAAAGATCGCCATTAGTTGTAGCATATTTAACAAAACTATTATGCACCCCTTGAACAGAAGCTTTTGATTCAGTTTACCTGAAGCAGATTGCTTGACCTAAGATCTCAATCTACAAGTCAATTTTCGTTCAATAGATAACTACTCACCTGAAACACAAACGTAAACATATGCATTGTAGTTGGAATCTGGAATAGGAAAACTAAAAACGCCCAAAAAAACTGCCACTTTCCGCCTTCACCAATCAGTTCCGAAATCACATTATCATCGTCCTGATCGATCTCACTTGCATTTTTTGCATCCTGCCCTTTAGCGGGCCCCGCGCACTGACTATTCAACATTTGATCACTTCGCGAATCAACACTCAACAGGGTCATTTTGGAAACCACTGAAAGATCCTTTCGGAGATCTTCTGCACCCAAGGGATAATGAAAGACTAATGTTCAACTCTCGAAACAAATACTTGATATAATCGAAATGATCAACGCCACAACCACCCAAAAAACGCAACAATGAAAGAAATTAAATTTTCTTCGCTTGTTCGCGATCAAAGACGCCCAGAGCGGCTTTAATGTTCAACGGAAGCTTACTAACTGCTTCGCGTATTCTGTCGAGCGCATGCAGCTGGGTTTCTAACGCCTATGAGCTTCCATTGGGGCTTAGGTCGTCTCCAGACTCCAACTAGTATTCTATTGCCGATGGAAAGCTGATATGCAAAAGACATTCGGAAGATATCTAACGATCATTTGCAATATCTCGCAAATTGAGATACTAACGCGCGCATTACGACACGAGTTGTAATGATCATGCTTTGGGAGAGCTCAGCAGTCAAGTGGAAGATGAGTTTTGGATTAATTTTCGCAGGCTAGGTTAAGGTTCAAGTTTGGCGAAATAGAATCAGAATATGGAAATTGCATTTTTATATCATTTGGAAAGAATTTCCCGAGAATTTCATAAGAAAATATATCTAATTTCCAGGAATTTGAATTGTTTTTAAGCTATTGCTTAGCTTTAAAGCAGAGGATTGCATTCATTCATGTGTCTTAATTAAAATAACTTTTTCTTCTTTTGTTTTGACCAAAATGTAGCGCCTTCAGATTATTTGCAATGATTAATTCTACGTTGCGCCTTAACAATGAAAAATTATTAACATATTTTCTGCCACGCAAGCGTGAATACAAGCAATGCAACATATTCTCATGTTCATAGGAGACATTTAGAAACTCCAGTACTCATTCACGCTTCACAGATAGCGATTTGGTAGATTTTAATGATTGCGAGTCAAATGAGAGAGCAACTTAGTGTACGGATATCAGGTTGCCAGCTATCTGATAATTGAAGGCTGGAATTCACATTATTCTCAATCAATGCATGTCAGATTACTTCGAGTTTGATTAAGTTTCACCCGAAGCCTTCAACATCGCATTCATTTGAGACTAAATTATTGATAAGAGGGAAACTTGGATTTATTTACTAACATTACGAGTATATTCTTGAAAATGAGATAATAAGGCAATTAGGTCAAAAGCTACTGGTTCTGATGCAGGAGGGTTAGTATTGGCGAAGTGACTGCATGCAAGATTGAAAATGAAGATTTTAGTTATAAATGTAATGTTAAAAATGCAATTTTGATTCAAACTCATTTGGAATTGTACGATTTTAAGCAGCATGTCTTTTATTGTGAAGGTATATAAGCTCTGACCGTAGAGAATTGGTAAAGGGTTTAATATGCCAACTCCAACATATCCTTCCAGAGTTACATCAATCATGAAAAGAAAATTGGCTAAAATTATAGCTATTAAGCTGAAGTAGCAGGAGAATGGTCCTTCCAGAAAAATTTTCTAAATAGATTAGTAAATGAAACCATCCATATCCATATCCTTCAATCGGCCTAGAAAAAATAAAATGGTGTTATCATGCATTTGTATTTTCGCCATTTTGTTTGCATTTTACTGACCTCATTGCTTAAGCAGTCACACTAACATATCAATGTTAAGAATTTTAAAGAAATTTTCTTAAAAATTTGAACATATTTATAGCGTCTAGGTCGTTTGGAGATGCGTATCTCTCCAGTGTCACATGTTCTAGTTTTCGTAATTGTTATTTTCAATTCTATGTAACTTTGCTTTTTAATTAATACTTGATTGCCATGAAATGTTCAGGATTGAAAAGTCAAAGTCAAAAGCGCTTTATTCAATACTAATTGGTATAAATTTTCAAAGAATATAAAGTAAATTCCAAACAATAACAATACAAAAGCTTAATGGCACAAATGGCTCTCTAAATTTATACGTTATCATTAAACTCATTTCATCAAAAAAAACTATAGCAAATTCAATTAATAAAGATTATTACACATTTTGAAATTCAATTGGAAAAAGGAGAAAAAATACCAATCTACACTCTCCTAAAATTATTTATAATTTAAACACAACAGTGAACTTTGATCTTACACCTAATATGTTTTAACTTAATTCTAATAAAATTCAATAAAAAACTTTAACTTATACTAAAAAATGCTATCACAATATTCCTAACCTACGCGTTTAATCTTATCTCTAACCTAATATAATAAACATAACATATAGTATACCAAACCTTTCCCTAATTTTTAACACAAACACACTAAATCTAGCAATAATGAGCTGAAACTCAAAAACTAAATAACGAAAAACACAAAAACTGGAAATAAACACGAATTATTTCGATATTGTCATTCAGCCATCAATACCTGGATTGCGCCGTCTCAATTCGATCAGCTTCAACGAATCTAGCAAATGATTATCTCCATTCGTCATTGCTTAAGCAGTCACACTAACATATCAATGTTAAGAATTTTAAAGAAATTTTCTTAAAAATTTGAACATATTTATAGCGTCTAGGTCGTTTGGAGATGCGTATCTCTCCAGTGTCACATGTTCTAGTTTTCGTAATTGTTATTTTCAATTCTATGTAACTTTGCTTTTTAATTAATACTTGATTGCCATGAAATGTTCAGGATTGAAAAGTCAAAGTCAAAAGCGCTTTATTCAATACTAATTGGTATAAATTTTCAAAGAATATAAAGTAAATTCCAAACAATAACAATACAAAAGCTTAATGGCACAAATGGCTCTCTAAATTTATACGTTATCATTAAACTCATTTCATCAAAAAAAACTATAGCAAATTCAATTAATAAAGATTATTACACATTTTGAAATTCAATTGGAAAAAGGAGAAAAAATACCAATCTACACTCTCCTAAAATTATTTATAATTTAAACACAACAGTGAACTTTGATCTTACACCTAATATGTTTTAACTTAATTCTAATAAAATTCAATAAAAAACTTTAACTTATACTAAAAAATGCTATCACAATATTCCTAACCTACGCGTTTAATCTTATCTCTAACCTAATATAATAAACATAACATATAGTATACCAAACCTTTCCCTAATTTTTAACACAAACACACTAAATCTAGCAATAATGAGCTGAAACTCAAAAACTAAATAACGAAAAACACAAAAACTGGAAATAAACACGAATTATTTCGATATTGTCATTCAGCCATCAATACCTGGATTGCGCCGTCTCAATTCGATCAGCTTCAACGAATCTAGCAAATGATTATCTCCATTCGAATTGTTGGTCTCGTGAACTCAAGCTCGGAGCAAATTTTATCTTCTTATCGGTGGCCCGTCGATATATGTGATATATGACTGGGATGCCGTCAGAATCAACAACATATCGATTCATGTCCAAATACACGAATGCTTCTGGAGGAACGAAGCCAGTAGCAAGGCAAGTCGCAATATACTCGGCTGAAGGGTGGAACGGCTGTGAAATCCAAGTGTTTTCACTCACAGTTACAGATCTTGCGATATGATTCCGAAGAAGTTTCAATATGAAGATATCGACTCTTGTCACTTGAGCAGTTTGATAAATTTTCTATTCAATATATAATGTTTCCAATCCGTTTCAGGCTTTCTGTAAAAACCAGTACATGCACGAAGACATTTCCTTTCAAAAACTCTTAATTTTTCCATAGTACTAGCACTCTGGTTGTACCAGATCTGACATCCATTTGTCCAAACTGGTCTAACCAGAGTCTTTTAACAGATAATTTTGACCTTTCGATCAATGTATTTGGAATGTAAGAGTCTTCGTAGGGCCATGACTACTTTTAGTGCCTTACTGAGCATGATTTTGACATGTTCAATATAGTACAGATACTGATCGAGATAAACACCGAGGCATCGAACACAGGATTTATGTGGAACTCGTTCTAAACTACCCTCGCTAGCCATGATGTGGAAATCTTTCCAATTACGTTTCAGGTCTTGACTGACCCCCTGCAGCGTTGTCCGAAACAAAATTGTTTCACACTTCTGTGCATTGATTTTCATTCGCCAATTGTCAGTGTACAGCTGTACATCATTCAACATTTGTTGTAGATTGCTCTGAACTATTGTAGCTTTTCGGTCTGCCGTATGGATGATCAGATCATCAGCAAACGCTACCAATAATCACGTTGGCGAGACGTTAAAATCAAAGCCGTTCAATAGCTTGCGAATGAAGATTGAGAATGAAGATTGAGTTACCTCTTTTCTAATAACCAATCTTTAAAGCTTTCATCAAGACCCTGCATTTAGTATCCATGTTGACATGGGAGAAGCGTTCAAGAGGTCACCACTTTTGATATACAAGACTTACAAAATTTCATAGGTGTATGCGCTGTAAATTCTATAGTGCCTAAAAAAAATTGTTGTAACGCACAAATGAACGGACAGATGAATGGAAGGACAGATAGTCTGACGGACAAACAAGCTACGAGTTCAGTGTGGTTTTATAAAAATATTCGATAAAAAAAAAACAGTTTAGAAAAAAATAGAAACCTCGCTTCAATGTGCCCGAAAAAGCATGAAATAAATTTTATGGAAGCGGTGCCATGTCAGTTTTTCTCTGTTTTTTTTCGTGATGGTGCCAAATAGTCGAAGTTTTTATGTTGCTATTAGGAAATTGATTTGGCACCGCTTTGTTAAAATTTATTTCATAGTTTAGTGCACTTCGCAGTCGGTACCCTTTTTTCTAAAAGTTTTTTGGTTTCGCCTTTTTAGTGGTTAATGTTGTGGTTTAAGATCTATTAAAATACAGTTTCTTGAATAAATTGTGCCACGTGTGTATGTTAAAAATCAATTTTTGACTGCCGAAAAATTCTTCTTTTTTTTCTTCGCAGTAGAATAGCCCCTATCAGGCATTTACTTCCTGCAACCAGCGCCTCCAACTGTCTCGGTTTATTGACCGCGTCTTCCAATTATGAAATCCAAGCAGCGATGTACTGTCTTCGTCAACTGAGTCAGACCAGCGTTTCCTCGGCTTCCTCACTGGTCTCCGGCTATCAGTTCTCCCAACGAGTACTTTTTGGGTATCCATTATTCGTCCAAACGATTTATGTGGCCAGCTAATTGCAGCTTCCGCAGTCTTACAATCGTTGTGATCTCCGGCTTGTCCAAAATTTCATACACTTATGGTTGTGTCCAATTCACCATTGAACCCATCTAGCAACGCTCTAATTATCCGCCTTAGGACCCGTCGCTCAAAGGTGTTCAATATATTTGCGTATGCGTGTGTTACGGTCCATGTTTCACACCCATAGAAAGCACAGGTCTAATCACAGATTTGTATACTTAAAGTTTTAGTTTCCTGTTTATCCAGTTGGTCTTCAAGATCGTTAAAACTGAATAAAAATTTTATTGGTGACAAAATGTCGATGTCATCCGCATAGGCTACCACTTGGTTTGACCTGTATATTAACGTACCTCTTGTATCTATGGGAAGCTTTCTTATAACATATTCTAGAGTCAAATTGAATAGGAATTTAGCCAGCGCATCTCCCTTCTTGAGTCTGATTTTATGCCAAAGGCGTGAGTGAGTTTCATCATCATTTCATCATTGCAATTTCAGTAAGATGGACAAATTTGGCTGGGATACCAAAACAAAACATTATTTGGTACAGTACGTTACAATCAATACTGTCGTATGCTTGCTTAAAGTCAACGAAAATTTGGTGTATGTCTATGTTGAACTCCGAGAATTTTTAAAGTAACTGCTTGACTGTGAACAGTTGATCTATCGTCAATATACCTGCTCTAAAACCGCCTTGATACTTCCCAATAATACTATTGGTATGATCTGACTTTATTTTCTGAGATCTTTGAAAACATTTTGTACGCCAAACAAAGTAGTGATATGCCTCTATACTTTTAGAGAATATTATTGATTGGCTCTGCTCTTCTGCCATGTGTTCTTGTTACCAAATGTGCTGAATGGCTTCCCGAACACGGTTTCTACCATATTTAATGAGCTCCACTGGAATCTCATCGAAGTCTGGCATCTTTTTATACTTTTAGGCCTTGATGGTGGAAAATGTTCATCCAGAGTTGGTGGGGCCAATGGAATCTTCTCAAGAATATCTGTAGGTTCCGATGTTCTGGAGCTGTGCAGAGCATTTATGAGGCTCTTAAAATATGATGGCCATCATTCCTGAATCCTTTTCCATCAGCCATAATGTTGCCGATGTCGTCACGGCAGAACGTGCTCTTGCGCTGGTAACCTCGCTTCAAGCTTTTCACTACTTTTTATGGTTAACTTGTGTTGTTGCATGCTAGACTTACTCGTATATCGACACTTCCCAATAGGTCGTCATAGTATTTTCTTTACTTATTTCTGATGCCTTATTCGCTACTATTCTGAGATTTTTACAATTGTCTCTCTTCGTCCTTGTTTTTCTCCCTAAATGTCATTTGTACGTCTGCTTCTTTTTCTCTAACGTATACTAGCATGCGTTATGGAACGAATCATTTATTTTGTGCCGGGCTTGATATCCAGTCATCTGTTCTGTCACGGTCTTAGTTGGCACTTTCACTTCCACCCATATCTCGTTGCATGTTTTCAGCGATATGTCTGATAGGTCCTCCGTGAAATTTTTATCCTCAGATGCCGTTTGGAGTCTTTCGATGTCCAATTTTTGAAGAGGGTTGGTCTTCGCCAAATACTCTTTTGACATACGACATTGAAAGGTTAGTTTGATTAAGTAATGAACCGAGTTACATATATAGGGTTTTCCATTAAGGACATAACAATAAATAAATAAATTTCAATAAATCTATTATGAGGCGTGCTGTGTCGCTAGCGGTACCGTCTTGTTGAAACCACATATCACTGATGTCAAGCTCATTCAATTCTGGTCACAAATAATCTTCCAACATAACACGATAGCGCTCTCCATTGACGATAACACGACGATCGTTTCGATCCACGAATAAATACAGCACAATCACACCTCCAGCACGAAAACCGCACCAAACAATAATTTTTTGCAGATTCAAAGGTGTCTCAAGAAGCACATGTGAGTTTGTTGCTGACAAATAACGCATATTTTGCGTCATCGCTGATGATGATTTTTCGATAATAGTAATTTTTAACAATTTCCAAATGTTGTTGGTTGGCGAACTTTGGCAAAATGAAAAGGTTGACTTTAACAAACGTTTTGACATTGAAAATTCATTAAATAGGTTTAAGGGTGCGTACATATAAAGAAACGAAACTGTTATGTCCCTAATGCAAAACCCTATATATAAACATACATATACGAGTATATATATATATATATATATATATATATATATATATATATATATATATATATATATATATATATATATATATATACATAAATAAATACACACATATATATACACACACAAATTATGTACAGATTTATATATGTATATATATACATATATATAAATCTATATACACATATATATATATATATATATATATATATATATATATATATATATATATATATATATATATATATATATATATATATATATATATATATATAATATATGTAGATATATTGTAGGTTCCTATGCAAATGCAGAAATTAAGGCAGCCCTAAAGATTTTTAACAGTACTGGCTGCCCTAGAAGCCAAGGCTTTTGTAAGCCTTGATCGAGTTCTTAAACAATAAACTATTGTACAGTTGTTTTTGTTTTTTAAAAATAATAAAGATAAGTGAAGACATTAAAATTCAGGGGTGGGGTTAATAGTGTGTTCATATTTTTTGAAAGCATTAAGATTCTGTGCCCGTCCCGTAGTTCACGATGACCTGTGACTGTTTAAAGGTGTTGCGGAAGCAAAATGATTTGCTTTGCACCAATTGCATTGAAATCTCGCGAACAGCTGCGGTGATACGGTTACGAGAATTGTACAAAAATCATGACAAGTTAGCGTTGGAAGATGAAAATCACCTTTGCAGCGACCCCGAAGTGCAGTAAGGTACGGTTGGTTTTGTGTTAAGCCCGATCCAGACGCTACGTCTTGCACAACGTTTTGCCTGCGCAGTCATATTTAAGCCCTACCAGCTCAAACATCGCTGCAACTGCACAGTTCTATGCGCAGTTCGAAAACGTTGCATTTTTCTCGTCCACACGCAACATTTTGCCTGCAACGTTTTGGTTTGCGCAGGCAAAATGTTGTGAAAGACGTAGCGTCTGGACCGGGCTAGAAGTGATCGAACTGATAAAAGCGGAATATGCTAAAGGCGCGAAACTAGATCATGAGTTAGCCCAGTTGAAAAAAAGTAGTGTGTTTTGGTATTTTGTTTAGAGATCCAGGAGATGTAAAAAATAATCACACTAAAAATTATGGCGCTAGTACCTCAAAGAGGATATAAGTTTGCCGACATCGAAGGAACCATTGAGAAGATTTGTATTGACAGCTCGAATGCCATTGAGAAATGCTTGTCCGATTTTGAAATCACTTTAGTACCATTGCAATGTGATAACGACTTCAAACTAGTGTGCGCATGACGTCTATTGACTGGTACAGCGCTAATTTGGCGCAGAATCACTACCAACACATTATAAAAGTTGCAGAAAAACTGTTGAATCAGTTTTAGTGAAGATATTCAGTTACGATATATTAAACGATTTGGAAATTTCCTGAACCATACAATTGGTTTTATTAAGTTTTGAAAAAAGGAAGTTATGCTGTCACACCCAGGTTTGTGCCATATGACCCAACACTAGGCTAATCCAATTATCAGGATGTGGAGTTTTGACAAACGCCTCAATTTGGTATACTTAGAGTATGCATAATACATGCAATAACGAAAGTAACCTCAGACATCTGTTGGAAACTAAATGATAGACAATGTGTTGGAGCGTGCCTCATTGATATGGAGAAAGCCTTTGATACGGTATGGTTAGATGGACTTATTTTTAAACTTCTTCAGGACAAGTTCCCCAGACACCTTGTCGCCATGATGTGCAATATGTTATACGGGAAATCGTTTGTTGTAACCGATGGAAATCTGACAACAATGCACGAGTTCAAGGTCTTGAATGGTCTACAGCAGGGAACAGTTACTGCGCCTCTGCTCTTCTCAATCTTTATTCGCAAGCTATTGAACGGCTTTGATTTTGACGTCTCGCCAAAGCGATCATTGGTAGCGTTTGCTGATGATCTGATCATCTACACGGCTGACCGAAAAGCTACAATAGTTCAGAGCAATCTCCAAAAAATGTTCAATGATGTACAGCTGTACACTGACAATTGGCGAATGAAAATCAATGCGCAGAAGTGTGAAACAATCTTGTTTCGGACAACGCTGCAGGGGGTCAGTCAAGACCTGAAACGTAATTGGAAAGATTTCCACATCATGGCTGGTGAGGGTAGTTCAGAACGAATTCCACATAAATCCTGTGTTCGATACCTCGGTGTTTATCTCGATCAGTATCTGTACTATACTGAACATGTGAAAATCATGCTCAGTAAAGCACTTAAAGTAGTCATGGCCCTTCGAAAACTCTTTCATTCCAGATACATTGATCAAAAGGTCAAAATTATCTGTTACAAGACACTGGTTAGACCAGTTTTGACATATGGATGTCAGATCTGGTACAACCAGAGTGCTAGTACTATGGAAAAATTAAGAGTTTTCGAAAGGAAATGTCTTCGTGCATGTACTGGTTTGTACAGAAAGCCTGAGACGGATTGGAAACATTATATATCGAATAGAAGAATTTATCAAACTGCTGAAGTGACTAGAGTCGATATCTTCATATTGAAGCTTCTTCGGAATCATATCGCAAGATCTGTGACTGTGAGTGAAAACCCTTGGATTTCACAGCCGTTCCACCCTACAGACGGGTATATAGCGACTTGCCTCGCTACTGGCTTCATTCCTCCAGAAGCATTCGTGTATTTGGACATGAATCGATATGTTTTTGATTCTGACGGCGTCCCAGTCATATATCACATATATCGACGGGCCACCGATAAGAAGATAAAATATCCTCCGAGCTTGAGTTCACGAGACCAACGATTTCAATGGAGATACTCATTTGCTAGATTCGTTGAAGCTGATCGAGTTGAGACGGCGCAATCCAGGTATTGGTGGCTGAATGACAATGTCTAAATTTTTCGTGTTTGTTTTCAGTTTTGGTGTTTTTCGTTATTTAGTTTTTGAGTTTCAGCTCATTATTGCTACATTTAGTATTGTTATATATTTTTGTTAAAATCAGGTATAGGTTAGGTATATGTAATGTTTACTATATTCCGTTAGAGATAAGATTAAACACTTAGGTTAGGAACATTGTTATAGTATTTTTAGTATAAGCTAAAGTTTTTTTGATTGTATTTTATTAGAAATAAGTTACAACATATTAGGTGTAGGATCAAAGTTTCACTGTTGTGTATTAATTATAAATAATTTTTGGATAGTGTTGGTTGGTTTTTTCTCCGTTTTCCAATTGAATTGTAAAAATATGTAATAATCGTAATTAATTGCATTTGCTATAGTTTTTTTTTTTTTGATGAAATGAGTTTATGATAACGTACAAATTTAGAGAGCCATTTGGGCCATTAAGTTTTTTGATTGTTATTATTTGGAATTTGCTTTATATTCTTTTAAAATTTATAACGATGAGTATTAAATAAAGCGCTTTTGACTTTGACTTTGACTCAGTATGCATAATAAAGGTCGTCACCTATTTCAGGTATGCGTATGGTTGAGAAGTATCGATGTAAGTCTAGTGAGTAACAATACAAGATAAGCATACAAAGTAGTAAAAAGCCTGAAGGGTGGTTATCAGCCCAAAACCACACACTGTCGTGATAAGATCAGCAGCATAATTGCTGATGAAACCAAGATTAAGGAAAAATGTGCATCATATTTCAAGGACCACCTTAATCCTTCGCATATCTCCAGAACATTGGAGCCTATAGATGTGTCTAGAGAATTTCCATTGGCCCCACTAGCTCTGGATGAAGTTTGTTTCACAATGAAAGCCCAAAAGGATAATAAAGCGCTGGGCATCGATGGAAATCCAGTGGAGCTTATTAAATATGGTGGCAGCGGTGCTCATAAAGCTAGTCACAAAGTCCTCCAACACATTTGGCAACAAGAACATATGCCAAAAGAGTGGAGCCAATCAATTTTATTCCCATCCAAAAAAAGGTGACAAGCTACAGTGTGAAAACTATAGAGGCATATCACTGCTTAATTTTTTTCAAAGGTCTAATAAAATGAAATTGAATCAGCTGCCAACAGTATTATTGGGGAGTACCAATGTGGTTTTAGAGCAGGTCGATCGACAATAAACCAACTGTTCACAGTCAAGCACGCACTTGAAAAATGCTGGGAGTACAACATAGACGTACACCAAATTTTCGTTGACTTTAAGCAAGCATACGACAGTATTACAATATATATAATTAATAATTCTTTGCTTCGGCATACCAACCAAATTAGTCCGTCGAACCAAAATGACAATGACGTCGACGACCTCTCAAGTCTGCATCAATAACCAACTTACCGATGCCTTTGACACAAATATCGGACTAAAGTTAGGAGATGGACTGCCTCCATTGCTTCTCAATTTGACTCTGGAGTACGTCATAAGAAAGCTACCTGACGATACAGAGGTACATTACTATACAAGTCAAGCTGAGTAGTAGCCTATGGGGATGACATCAACATTTTGTCACGGTCATTAAAAACAACTCTTCCCGAAACTCGAAAGCGAAGCAAAACCAGTAGGGCTACAATTCAGTGAATCTAAAACAAAGCTCATGACGCAGTCGGGGAAAAAAGCCTCAACTACACAATATATCACACTTGGCGAAATGTGAGTGAATTCTTGTATTTAGGCGCCAAATAACGAAAACGTGTAATGAAAGAGACGAAAAATGCCGAATAATACAGCTTGCAAATAAAATATTTGATACAGTTTTGACGATCTTGTAGACCAGCTGCATACACAGGAAAACAAAGCTCCAAGTATACAAATCTGTGGTAAGACCTGTGTTATGCTGTGGGTGTGAAACATGGACCCTAAGGCAAGCATCCGCAAACATATTGAGCGCCTGTGAGCGATGAGTTCTGAGGCGAATAATCAGAGCGAAGCTAGACGAGGACCGATGGCAAATTCGATGCAACCATGAGCTGTATAAAATTTTGGACTAGCCGAAACTCTCAACGATTGTAAGACTGCGGAAGTTGCAATGGGTTGACCATATGAATCGTATATACGACCAACGGATACCCAAAAAGGTATTCGTTGGTCGCTGGTCTGACTCGGTTGACGAAGACAGTTCATTGCTGCTCGGATTTTGAAGTTGGAAATTGGAGGACGCGGTCAATGGACCGAGACTCCCGTGAGGGGCTGTAGTGCTATAAAGAAGAAAAAGATGTGAATTTATTGAGAAATGTGTTATATTTACAAATCTTTATACTATTAACAAAGTTGAGGGCATTTTGACTTTTAAGGTATTTTTTCATAGATATAGAGAGTACTGAATCCGCAACCGGTCGCGAGAGCCGAAGCAATTAGCAACCTTCGCTATAGTTGTGTGAAGTTGAGGTTTGAAGTGATATGCTTTTGTTTTTGCACTTAATTCACTCCGAAACACGTTCACGTTTAAAAAGTTTTTAATTTTGAAGATCGCGTGTACGAAATCCGCACTTTAGTTCACTGTTTTTATTAAAAACTTACGAATTTTCCATCGGCTTTGGCACATGAGTTTTCTCGCCGTTTTCGCGCCTTTACAAATTTTTTTTTGCTTTGACGTTCGAGTTTTCTGTGAGAGTCGTTTGTTGTGTTGTACTCAAACTGTTTAACGAATGATAACGAATGTGCGATCGTGTGCACGTGAAATGAAACTTAGTCGGTTTGCGCGGGTGTCAGGGGGGGAAGTGACTCTTCTGAAGAGAGGAAAGAAAAACCTATCGGTAAACAAAGGGGAAGGAAAAGCAGAGGGAATCATATAGTTTCGAGAGCGGAAGTTATTTATAACTTATTTATGTGGTAAATTTGCTTCCCACATGGACGAGTACACAGATTCTCGTTGCTCGTCCATTTATTTATATGTCTTTGTATTTTTTATTTTTGTCACCGTAAGAACCTGTGACCATGATTATTTCACCTTTAAAATGTACGCTCTCGTCAGGAATTTATGGCCTGTAGTTTAAGTTTTGAAGTTTGGGAAAAATAGCCCATATTTGTTTGATATTCTAATTTAAAATAGCCATCATTTTGTTTCAAAATTTCTGATATCATTTGTTGTTGATGTAATGCGGGAAAATTGTAACAGCATAATTTTGTTTAGTACAAATCGATTTTCCTGAAGCTTTCAGGACTGATTTACCTTATAAACAATAATATGTGTCTCGCAGTTTCGTAATGGAACGAGCCCATATGCTGGAACCAGCTGAAGTCCATCGAGCGAAAAATGCTATTAAGTTGATAGCTAAAATGCTCGGGCGAAAGAACAATGTAGTTCTTTCACTTAGGACACCAGCATTCCTTCAACGAAATTTCTAATAATATGTGTATTAAATTACATTGAATTTAATACTGATAACATAAAACTGGTAAATCATACAATTACTAACAAAATTAAGAAATTTGACTCTTGGGTTATTTGTGGTTGTTTTACTAATGGATAACCATCTACTTTTTTTCAGATTTTTCATTCCACAGGTTTCCAATCGCGAGGGGTGGGAACACAATTTTGCGTGTTCTTCCACTAACATTGGCTATTCTATTATCAATATTGCAATTTTAAAAGCTGACGCCAAAAGATCTACTTTTCAGTCGATACCCTTTTTGATTATCTGTAGCGGAAAAAATATTTATGGGTTGCATCCTTAAATTGTTTGAATTTTGTTTCGGCTATGCAATTTTCATTAACTAGAAACCTCTGATCTTATGAATCTAGCTGCTCTAATTCATAAAAAAACCTGCGGTGACGCACTGACAGATGAACGGATAGCTATCGATTTTAATAGGGTTTTGTAAAAAAAAATTTAAAGTCCTAAACGTACCGTGTAGTAGGATAAATATTGTATTAATAAAACATTTTTCATTCACTCATTCTATTCTTACATGAGTACGTTTACTTTGGTAAATTTACAACTAAGCAGGATTTACTGATGAGGACCAAACAAATGGACCATGCGCCAATATCGAAAAATATAAGAAAGTCGATTAATAAATTTCAAGTACACTTTAGCCGGCGTGTTATTGATGTGCCGACGTTCCATACGTATTCCCTTGCTAGCAGTGTGGTCAAGTTTTGAGAAGATCAGATTTTATTTGAATTAACCTTTTAGAATAAACTATTCGTAGTAAACTTGATCTTTATCGCCATTCTATGCGATTCCAAGTTTATTGCAAAATACGTTTTCTCTGCTTGCAAAGCTTTTGTTTTCAACTTTTATTTCTCACCATTTTATTGTCAAAAGCTTCACATACTCGTAATATAACCCACGACTGTTGTTATGAGTAAGTGTGTACATGCAACAGTTCAATGAGGTAATCTCTATCTGTACTGAAATGTTATCGAGATTTTAATGCAGAATTTCTTAAGTACAGCGCAGTTATCCTGACAACGAATTAACACCAATTATTAAATAACTTTTGTAAAATTTATCTCAAATGAAAGATTCTAGCAAATATTCCCAATATTACCCACAGAACGTATACATACTCGTTTTCTTTTTTTGAAGAAATTAAATTTCACAAACTTACTCTAATTAGAGATCTCTTGTGAGGAACAAGATACTTTGAGAGAGAAAATTATACATGTAAGCACGTTTATAAGGTTTAGCTGATTGCTGTACATGCATGGTCTATGTACCGCATGATTTCAATACTGTTAATGAGACTATTGTAACGATTCTTAAAGTAGATCCGGTTGCGTTGCGAATTTGGTTCAGCAAAAGTGTGCGGGGATGTAGCTCAGTGGTAGAGCGTTCGCTTTGCATGTGAAAGGCCCCGGGTTCGATCCCCGGCATCTCCAATCTTTTAAAACTATTTAATGGTGGAATTCATGATGATAGTTCATAAAATTTAAAACGTATGCGGATTTTAATTGGAATGTTTAAACGGAGTCTAGAATGTTTGTAACCTGATATTTTTTCTGATTATGATCAATGTGTCTTGTTAATTAAAAATTTTAATATACTATTTATCTATTTATAAACACAATTGCAAGTAAACCGTAGCGTGAGAAGAACGTACTTAGCGAAGTTATAGCGGTTTGAATTTCCCTGTATTAATATGCAATAATTCGGGCTGTATTACTATGGAAACATATGGCTTATTGTGACTGGGTGATGAAAGTTACTAGTTGGTATGATGAGACAATAAGAATACACACTTTAATTGATACATATTTGTATTGAACACAATAGACATGTTACATCGGGAAAGGCCGATACGTGACTGACTGTCAAAGGAACGGCACATAGAAAATAACGATTCACAATACTCTCCCCCACTTAATTAAAACATATAGAAATATAATTTTAATTCTATTATTCGGTGACATAGTCTTTCAAGAAGTTTGGAGGACATCGTTGACGAGCAGATCTGCGTGGTGGTAGCGTCGGGTTGTTTGTGTTCCCGTCTGCTGGTGTCTGTTGGTCAGGAGTGTCAGTAAGTGTTTCTGGCTGATTGACACCTGGCGCAGTCAATGGCGTAGGCTGTGTGTCCATTGGTGGTAACTCATCAGCTGGCATGTGTCGATATGGAACACCTGGGCTTGGGGCTGGTCTTTGCTGAGATGAAAAGGTGACTTGTTTCTTAGGGACCATTGTTGAAATTAGTTGGTCGATGTGCCTGTTTATAGTTCGGCCTGAGTATAAGTCAATGATATAATGGTACTGACCCAGTTTTTGTTCGACAGTCCCAAATTGCCAGCTATCTTGATTGTTCAGGTGCATTCTTGCCTGAACTCTCTCTCCCATTTGGAATGAGCTTATGTGACAGCTGCTTCGGCTCGTTGGCATTACTGCTTTTCTGTTAGGCAGGAGAGCATCAAGGCGTATTCTAATTTTCCTTTTCAGGTAAAGCTCTGCTGGTGACTGTCCGCAGGCTGATGGTGTGGCACGGTATCGAAAAAGGATATTTTGTACTTTTGTGGCTATTGGTGATGAGTCTTCAGCTGCAGCTTCCAATCTTCTTTTCAGGGTTTGTATATTTCTTTCTGCAAGGCCATTAGTTGATGGGTGAGCTGGCGCAATAAACTTCTGAAACATTCCCCTTTCTTTACAGTGTGTCTGGAACTCTTCACTTTTAAATATGGCAGCATTATCTGATACTAGGACAGATGGGTAGCCATGCACAGAGAATATAGTTTCTAGGAGTGTGATAGTTGATGCTGATGATGGTGCTTCTTTGAGTATTCGAATTTTAGCCCACTTGGATTTTGCATCGACACACATTAAGAAATAATGGTTGTCAGGGGGGCCTGCATAGTCAATATGTACCCTCTCCCAGTTGTTATCTGCTGGGTCCCATGGATGAATAGCGGCGTTCTATGGATTGTGCCGGACTTGGGCACAAGATTCACAGGTTTTAACAATTTGCTCGATGTCCTTGTCTAAACGTTCCCAATATACATATCGTCTGGAGAGTTGTTTCATTTTTGTAATGCCCAAATGTGAGGCATGCAGTTCTTCCAGGATTTGGCGTTGTAGAGATTTTGGTATGACTAGGCGGTCCAATCTGAAAAGCATACCGTTAAAGATGGTGAATGGTTCATCTCTTTGACTGTTTCTGAGGCTGGTCATCAGGGTTTGAAGGTTTTCATCTTTGACTGTTTCTTCAATAATAGTTTCTGAAGTTAAAGCTGGGCTGGAGATTTGAAGTATATGTAGTTTCAGCATACAACGCATTGACTTCTTCATTTATTGATGTTTCAGATGTTCTGAGCAGTTGGAGAATTGGAGCCCGAGAAAGACAATCTGCGTTCTCGTTGTCTTTTCCTTTTTTACAGCGTACCGTGAAGTCAAATCCACTTAGAAAGGAGGCATAGCGTAAAAGACGGGCAGATGTCATCTGAGGTAATTCTCGATGTGGATGAAAGATACGAGACAGCGGCTCGTTATCGGTGACAAGGGTGAAGTTTCTGGCATAAACATAGTTGTAGAAGTGTGTGGCTGCGTAAATGATAGCCAAGGCTTCTCTATCAAGTTGACTGTAATTGCATTCAGCTTGGGTCAAAGCTCGAGAGGCATAAGCAATGGGCTTTTCATGACCTTCCACTTCATAACTCAAAACAGCTGCAATACCGGTCCGGCTGGCGTCTGTTGTGAGGATCAAGGGTTTTGCTGGATCAAAAGGTGTTAAAACCCTTTCGCTACACAACTCCGACTTTAGGTTTAAGAAAGCAGCTTCAGTGGAGGCTGACCAAACGAATTTTCCATCTTTTTTGAGCAGGTGTCGTAGATGAAAAGATTTTGTGGAGAAATCAGGAATGAATTTTGCATAATATGTCACCATACTTAATTCCTCTACATTTTTAGGACGTGGCATGTTGAAGACGGCTTGCATTTTCACAGGTAACATTTCAACTTTATTAAATGAGACTATGTGACCAAGATAGCTGATACTTTCTTTGAAGAAGGAACACTTATTTTTATTTTGATGGAGATCGTTTTCCTTGAGTCGTTCTAAACAAGCAATCAGGTTTCTTGTACATTCTTCCATTGATGACCCATGGTAGATAATGTCATCAAAATATGCTTAACGTTTGATAGGCCATTGAGAATTTGTGAGAGTATTCTATTGAATTCAGATGGTGCTGTTTTGATACCAAAACTGAGACGATTCATTTGAAATGTGCCCTTGTGTGTCGTGATTGTTTGGATTTTCTGTCCTTCCGTATCCACTTTGAAGTGTAAATATGCCTTGTACAGGTCGAGCTTGCAGAAGTACTTTGAATTTCTGAGGCAGTGTAAGACTTCATCAATGCGACGAATTGGATGATTAGCTGAGACTAATCTTGCGTTGACTCCACATTTGTAATCAACACATAAACGAACTCCCCCATCAGGTTTAGGTATTACGACGAGTGGTGATCCCCAGTCACTTGAGGATACTGGAGTAATAATACCTTGTGACGCGTTCCCTAGTAAAGATGGGTTTTACTCCTTCCCTGAGCTGAAGTTTTATTTCTAGGTTTGGCACACAACCTATGCGCTCTTCGAAAATAGTTGCGTATTGTCTGAGTATGTCTTCAAGAGGAGTAACAGCGTTGATTGTAACTACATGATCCGAAGTGAGCCGTTCTCTATCGATTTCTTTGAGATCAATTCCGAGAGTGCGAGTCCATATTCGACCCAGAAGTGCATCAAATCCTGCAGGAACAATGAATAGGTCCGCATAAATTTCTCTATTTTTATATTTTACTGACAGTGAGACTTTCCCTAAGGGCTTTATTATGTGAGCTGAGTATGAGCGGAATGATTCCTGTGTTGGTTGTAGTGTAGCATTGAGACCAAGACGTTTGAATGCTGTCTCTGATAGAAGTGAGAATTTGGCTCCTGAATCAACTTCAAATGCCTGTGGCTTACCATTGAGAAACACTTTGACGATAAATTTATCAGAACCCGGGCTAAGCTCGTATAAGTCTTCAGTGCAGTGAATGTGACCAATACCATATTCTGAGTCAGAGTTTTGATCATTCTGAGAAGACTGTGTTGCGATGGCATGTGTCTTTGAATTTCGAAGAATGGTGGTGATACAGACCTTGGACACATGACCAATTTTCTTGCAGGAAGTGCATTTAAGCGCGTTGCATTGATTTGCCTTGTGGTTTGCCCTACCACATTTGAGACAGAGACCATCAACGCCCAAAGAACGATAGTCAACCCGTGTCATGTGTTGGGACTGTGAGCGTTGGTGTGAACTAGGACTTGTATTTCGACTTTGGTTGGGTTGTAATTTCCTATGTGACCTGTTGACGCTTGAGACATTGTTTGTGTCACTACTGAGATTGGTGAAATTATCTGGGATTTTGGTAAACTGTTTGCTTTCAAAACGTGATGCTTCCAATGCTGTGGCTTTGTTGAGCAGCTCATCGAAATTTTTGAACGCATAGTGTTGTAAGAGCTGTTCTCGAATCCAGTTGTCTTTTACTCCTCTAACAAATTGGGCACATAAAAAGGTGTCAGCAATGGAAATCACTGATTTGCATTTACATTCAACATAAAAATTACAATCTTTCGATTTCTCCTTCAGGGATGCAACGAATCCTGAGATTGATTGTGTTGGCTGCTGAGTAACATTTAGGAAATAATGCTGAGTGACTACAGTTGAGACAGGCGGTGACAACATATTTTTGAAAAGTTTGATTAGCTCAGCAAATGGAATATCTTTCATGGGTTTCTCAGGACCCAATAATGCAGCTAAGCTGTTACAATGCGTAGAGCCAATTGATGCACACAACAATTGAGACATTGTGATAGGGAAATCCACATTTTTGAGACTACAGTAATTGTCAAAACGTTCTAAATAAGAAGTAAATCTTTCCTTCTTGGCGTCATATGATTCGAATGGTGAGACTTGGCGAGCTGAACCGGATCCACTTGTCCCCAATGCGGCAGTGAAGACTGAGAGAAATTGTTCGAATTGTTGTTGATCCATTTTCCCAGCTGGAGCCGTCTCGGAAACGACACGAAAATAATGGCGGCTGAAAACGTGGCAGCTACGCGGCGGAATCTAACTGTTTCACTGTGTCACACTGGTTTTCACTGGCAGTTGCAAACGTTTTAATCCTCGTCGCCAACTTATTGTGACTGGGTGATGAAAGTGACTAGTTGGTATGATGAGACAATAAGAATACACACTTTAATTGATACATATTTGTATTGAACACAATTGACATGTTACATCGGGAAAGGCCGATACGTGACTGACTGTCAAAGGAACGGCACATAGAAAATAACGATTCACAATATGGCTATGGAACAATATGCGCTTTTTTCTGACTCATACACTACAGGCTTGCTAGGATTTACATGAAAGCTTCAGGACTGATAGGTATCTTGAATATCTTTGAAAGTTGGTTCAGCTAGTGCTATCAGTAATCGTAAAACAAAATGGTGGCCGTTTTAAAGGCGAAAATTGAATAATTTTGAGTTATTTTTCCCCAACTTCAACGTTTAAGGTGCATGCTTTCAACACTTGATTCAATTTAATGAATAACTGAAGATGAGTACCCACAATTAATACTCAAAGCTGAAACAAGTTGAGGAGGCAGGAGAGAGCTCCTAACAGAAGGGCTTTGTAACCGTTCTAGATTTCGAAAAATAACAATTCTGATGCCATGAATCGATGATTTGAATTATTTACCCAACACTTGTTTAAGAAATCGTTCAAATGCAAACAATAGATGCAGAATTTCGTTCATAAGCACATAACAGCCTCGAATTTGTTCCGTGTTAAATAATTTTTCTGAATGTTCGGCTCATTGAACATATTGAAGTAAGCCACTATTTCTTAAATTTTCATGAAAATCTGAAGAAAATAAGAGTGCCTAGCTCGGTTAAAAATATATGTATATTAACTATCAACATGTGTTATTGTTCTTGTAATTCCATACAATTGAAACTCACTTAGTTATGATTTGATTTCTAAGAAATTTTGTCGGCGTAAGGGTCTTGTATCAACATATGCAAATGTAAAACCTTAAAAAGTTTGGGGAAAAATGTAAAATTTACAAATCATACCATTATTAACAGAGTTGAGTGAATTTTGATTTCTGAGGCATTTGTTCGCCTTGGACTCATAAACACCTACTTTCGGCTCAAAGGTGTCCAAACGTGTAAGGAGGGACACAAATATTGTTGGTGCATTTTGAAATCCCCCCACGCGGACTCTTATGCAAAAAATGACTTATTTTTCATATTCTGAAAGTGCCAAGACCTTTCATTTGATACCCTATTCGAGTACATTTAATGAAAAAATTCGTTAAGGGCCACTTCTTTATAAGAGCGGACTCCCTTAAAAAAATTTGATATACTTGATAAGACCTAAACTTTTGAGAGACCATCACTTCTGACGTTTTCACAAAGTTTAAGCTTTGTAGCTTCTATAGAAGAAATTTCTTATGACCCACGAATAGACAGACAGACGGACGGATAAACGGACAGATAAACAGACGGACGGACGGGCAGACAGACGGAGAGTTCGGATGTGAAACTAGTAGGTTTTTGCAAGATTTCTTTCAGAAAGCCCTAAAAAACATGCAGCTAGATCCAATAACCAATAGTTTAGAGGCTGAAATTCGTTGATATTTGTTAATAGTAGTAGGATTGAACATTTTCGTCAGTAAAACTATGTCAATATCATTAAATTGGATGATATCAGCCATTTAAGTAATTTATCAAAATATCATTTTATTCTATAAGTTTCAATAAAATTTACCGTCGTTATAGCCATTTGAATTTCTTGCGATTACAACAATCATATAGGATTTTTCTACTAAATGGGCTTTCCATTGAACCAGACACTACACTTTTGATTGAATCTTCTCCAAATTTACGATAAGATTTATAGCAGAAATACATTTAAGATTCAGATCAGTCAATGATATTAGTAATATTGTAACAAAATGTTGTCTGGTTAAAATGGAGTTCTTTTAAAGCAAGAATACTCATATATTTGTTGTGCATGTCATGAAAGTTTTTCTTGTATGAAATCATTCTATTTATACACATAATGTAGGTTAAGTACAAAACCCTTCTGACATGAGCGTAGTTCTGTCTACCCAACTTATTTTCTATGAAATGATTTTCCTTGGTTCTCGAAAGAAAAATAGAAGTAATTATAAGGTAATCAAATGGTTTGTAAAATGAGCGCATAGTTTTTGTTTCTATCGCAGAACGCATATTAAGCTACATCATGTCACCCCCGTACCTCAAGAACCAAGGCAGATAGAGACATTTTTGGGGTGGAATATTTTATTGCTAATTTATTGCTTGTGACGTAAGGAACCGCCCTTTAAACCCCTATGACGTTAAGGACTACAGCGTAAAGGACTACAGCGATTTTCTGCTGCCTCGGCGAGCGAAGATGTTGGTGCTCGCCGGAATTGGCCTTGTGTGGGAACGCGAGAATGCACTGGCAGGCTAACATTGCGGTTTCACATTTGCGTTTATGTAGGACTCAGATCGACCGGTGTCGAGGCCGAGGTAACCTACTGAAAGGATGCGTTGCAAAAGCAAAACGACAGACTAGACCTAGCGAACGCGTGCGAGACTTGAGAGGATCGCGTCTTTACTATGTATAATTACGGCTACCAAATAAGAGTAGAGCATCCAGGTGGAAGCGGTGCCCCTCGCATTCTCCCATCCGGATCAAGACGCGGCCATATATTTGCCATCTAAATGAAAAACTCACACATACATTATTTGCATGAATTTTTCCTTTAAATGAAAAATATTAACGTTTCAAATTTATGTTAAAGTCTTATATGGCAGAATTACATAACACTAGCATAAATAGGTAACTCAAGCGGAAGGCCACTCTTTCCTGCAAGAGCACCTGTAACGCAAAGAGAAGGGGCGAATTCACCCGATGGCTAGCTCATGAGTGGAGGGGCAAGCCAACGTGGTGGGTCCAATAACCGGTCAGGGTTCCAGCTAAATGAAACAACCAAGCATATAACTCATCAATCTATTCATTATTTTCTTTTAGGTATTAAAATAGGAAAATAAATAATAAATTTTGCTTTTTTTCCGATAATTCGCTACAAAATATAATTCACGGTCTATAAATTAGTTTTTTTCTATCAAAGATTCCTCTTTTTTGAAATAAATGTTATTTGTTTATTTTTACATTCGAATAAAATATAATATTCAAGAATATGATGATATCTGTGTATTTATAATTCTAATTACGGAGACGTCGAACAATTTTTTTTTAAATTACTTTTTATGGAATTGTTTGCAGCTACATATAAATGAGTTGCATATTTTGAATAATAATTTTTCTGAAAAATTATTATAGAAGAAAAATGTTAGAAGAAGGTGGTTTCGACGTGTGCACTAATTCTCCTCAGGCCATCACACTTAGATACACACCGGTGATGGCGACCACCATGCTCAGAGGTGAGGGAGTTAATTTTTAATTTTTCTACTTATGCAAACTCAATATGTTTTTGTATCTGCAAGTTATATTCAAGGTAAATTTCTCTTGTAAGTATTTGTATTAGCTAAACTTTTTTTTTTAATTGGATCATTTCACCCTTTTCACATCAATTTAATGTAAATCTATACGACAAATTTGCTCTACATTTGAAGCTTTATCTAACGTCGCGCGGATATCGATCACTCTTTCGGATGGCTCCGATAGCTTTTTTTAAATTACTTTTTATGGAATTGTTTGCAGCTACATATAAATGAGTTGCATATTTTGAATAATAATTTTTCTGAAAAATTATTATAGAAGAAAAATGTTAGAAGAAGGTGGTTTCGACGTGTGCACTAATTCTCCTCAGGCCATCACACTTAGATACACACCGGTGATGGCGACCACCATGCTCAGAGGTGAGGGAATTAACTTTTAATTTTTCTACTTATGCAAACTCAATATGTTTTTGTATCTGCAAGTTATATTCAAGGTAAATTTCTCTTGTAAGTATTTGTATTAGTTAACTTTTTTTTTTTAATTGGATCATTTCACCCTTTTCACATCAATTTAATGTAAATCTATACGACAAATTTGCTCTACATTTGAAGCTTTATCTAACGTCGCGCGGATATCGATCACTCTTTCGGATGGCTCCGATAGCTTTTTTTAAATTACTTTTTATGGAATTGTTTGCAGCTACATATAAATGAGTTGCATATTTTGAATAATAATTTTTCTGAAAAATTATTATAGAAGAAAAATGTTAGAAGAAGGTGGTTTCGACGTGTGCACTAATTCTCCTCAGGCCATCAAATAACCATTAGGACATTAAATTATTGAAAAACGATTTAAATGCACGTCCGAGTTCACAACATTTGATACTTTTGTCCATGTTATTTTATTTTTCTTCTTTTGTAGTTATAAAGGGGTCGATAACTAAGCTCATAGATTGTTGCTTGTATAAAATATTAATTCCCGTATGAATGGAAAGCTTATTCGCTTATCCGTACACCACCAATAAAGGTTACACGCATAATGCAAAATGTGTCTTACGAAGTCCACGTATCTTAGAAGATGCGAAAAAACAGATCCCGATCACCCCTTTGCCTGGATGAAGACAACATTTGTTTGGGTCAATTATCTATGCCCGGGAGAACGAATCAATATTTTTATCACGCTACATTTACGCGAACCCGACACAATCGCCTACATTAAATGCCAGCGACAACAATCGAATTACATTGAGCTTGTATATTGGGGAACCAAAGAGGCTTATTCTATTGCCGGCAATAATCTTTTAAATTTTCTTCTCTACCGGAATCCAGCGACTATTATCCAAGTAAATTCACACTGACATTATAACTAAGGGAATTTGACCGATAATTTATCTACGACTTTTGCCGATTAATTTTATACCACATCTAGTCCCAGCGAAAAGGACTCACAATTGCTCATTTGCTTAGTGTTACGGCATTACTTTCAAATTGTGCTAATTAGATACACAAGTGACATAATTTACTATTTCGCTCGTTCACTCCTGCGATTGCTATTGCGACCACGGCAAGCACTCCCACCGGAAAGGCTTGCGGACGCGTCAAATCAAGGTACTTTTGCCAAAGCTAAATCCTGCTGGACTTTGCGCAAAAAGAGGTGCAAAAGGGAAGCATACCACAGATCGAGAAGACACCAAAACTGCTGGTTATGGGGGCAATGTTGCACTATAGAGTTTTCACACTTTTACTGGTTTCCGATTCTCGGAATTCGATCCTCCATCCCCGATGTCCCGTCAAACAGAATTGTGATTTAATTTCCAAGAAATTTTTCTTCCTCTGCTGCTGTCGTGAACCGTTAACACGGTACAAAATGAAATTCGAATCGATTTCCTCGAGACGCCGTTCTATGTGCGAAACGTTCATACAATTTGCCTTAGTCCGACGGGAGAAACACTCAAAATTGGCAAATAACAGATAAGATGCGAAATGAATGTCGAATTGATAGAATATTTGTTGCAAAAATGAAATTTCAGTGCAAACAGCAAATGACAGCACACAACTACGACGGCGTCTACATTTCTCCCGCAGCTGATGCGCCCTCGGCGCTTATCTCGACGAGACTCCCGCATGCCGGCAATGGAGGTTTACTTAGCGAGCCCTCTGCAGGCAGCAATGGTGGTTTCTTTCCGACAAGATAGTACAGCAATTCTTGTTCTAGATTGCTTTGCAAAGGGTTTGCCGTCATCACATTTTTTATTATTGTTATTTTTAGTTAATTTGTTTTTAATATTAAATATATATATATATATATATATATATATATATATATATATACACACACACATATATATATATATATATATATATATATATATATATATATATATATATATATATATATATGTATTAATTTAGAATGAAGATTACACATAATTCGAAATAATTTTATCATAAAAATATTTTTATATTGATTTTTTTAAAAAAATTTATTTTTTAATTTACAAATAAAAATTAAGTAATATCTAAGGACTTTTGAGTAGAAAAACAAATGATGTTTTCACCCGGGAATGTTTTTCGAGCAGTTTGTCCGCTCGATTACTACACGTGTTTCATATGAAGTTACATCATCCACTTTATTAGGGAGCATTCATTATAGATGCATATTTTATTGCTAATTTACTACGCCTCAAAAAATTTTATTGCCCCACCCCTTTTCTGGAGAACGACCCCATCAACCTCTACCGCATATTTCACCTCAGGAAACTGTCAAAAGTTGTAAATATATTTTTACCCAATGAACAAAACCAAGGGAAGCTATTTTTGAACTTTTACGCAGAACTCAAATTGATTGCTCCACTCCTTTCCCAGAAATGCGGGTAATGTGACTTAAGAATTAAGCTACATAAGCTATCTCCATATTTCAAGAACAAATACTTATAGAGACTTTATCGAGGTGGTAGCTTTTATTGCTAATTTATTGCTGGTGATCTAAGTAACAAGCAGGTTTCGGAAACCATAACTTCAACCCCTACGGTGTGTAAGGTATTCAAGGGTCTCCCGACAAAAAGTCTTTAAAAAATGTTTGTACGTAGAAAGCCAAAAAGATCTTGGAGAAAACATTTTTTAACGAGTACTTTTACTTCAATAGGAGCAAGGAGAGGAGAAATGTATGAAAAATTTCCTCCTATCCTCACGATTTGACATTTTAAGCCAAAAATTCTGAAAACAATCATGGAAACAGAGAAACATCAGAAGTTAACATTTGATCTTGTTTGTTAATAACAAAAAAAGAAAGATTTGGACGCATCGTGGGGTCCGCTTGAGAGTGCCAAGCAGCGAGGTCGAAAATCGCGTCGGTAAAGGGAGACGTGAAGTTGTTGTCGAATCTAGCGATATAACACTTATTGTGTCGATTTAATGCAAGCTTCGCACGAGACGGTGAAAATTTCAAGCGAACTTCGAGAGTGCCGACTCGATCGTTCTGGGAGTTTGGTATAGTGATTATCAGAGAAATTGTTCACGTGAAATTGAAATTGATTCACGGCCTTTGGGGCATGAAGGCATGCTTCGTTTTTAAACATTTCGCCTGGCGTAACTACGAGAAAGTCACGTATTACCTGTTGAGTGGCACCATTGTGGATTATGCTTAAAGCAGCTGCCGCACCGCTACCGTGGGCACGGAAAACACACGTTTGGCTACGCGATTACGGTAGTCAAACTTAACTTGCGACTGGGGGAATAGACATGCTTCGAGCTTTTGTATGCGGTAAACACGGGAATTTAGGAAACGAATTAATAATACTAGCGAGAAACAACGGTCCGTTAGTTTACGAGAACCACACGGGATGGATCTTTGGGATCGCCCGTAACTGCGATGAAGTGGACGCATTGTCTGGACCTTTGCAGTAGGGAATTTGTCTGTGAATTGTGTTGCGACCCTGAACTTGATCTTGCAACGTGCTTCAAACCGTTATTCATTGCATCCTACTTCATATTCAGCGATAACCCAAACCTGTTAAAGTGTTGACTCGTTGCTACGTGAAAATCAGCTGGTGTAATCGGGCGTTGGTTCGTCGATTGTTATGCGATAATTCTAATAAATTCTAATAATTTTGTGAAATAATTATGATAGTGCAAAGTGATTAGTTTTGCAAATCATATAAATAAGGATGCTTCAATGTAAAAATTGTGGAGTTACTAGAATAATGAGAATTAATGAATGTGCGGTGATGGCCCTGACTGCACATTCATTAATTCTCATTAGTTCAGTTAAGAAAAATATTTTGCTCCTAGATCAATTTTTAGGAAAAAAGAAACATCATCCATATCATCAGCGGGCGCCTGACGAGGATGTTGGATGAGTACTCATTTATAATTTTCTTTGATTTTTCCATCGAAGCATACATACATACTTGTTAATATTTGGTGTGTGTGCACTTTCATATTGTGTTATGAGCAACAAAGAACTCTTGCGCATTGAATAAGACGAAATCGTTAATTTCTCTTATTTCAAAATTATTTCAATTAATCGCGGCTTATGTTTAGATATTAATTTAAAATTTGCGGAGGAAGGGGAACGTCACGAATTGATGGTGAAACAATAAAGAGTCGAAATAAAAAAAAATTCATATTCTTTTCACTCCATAATCAAGCGAATCTTATAAATCGGAAACAAATATATATATATATATATATATATATATATATATATATATATATATATATACATATATATATATATATATATATATATATATATATATATATACATACATATATATATATATATATATATATATATATATATATATATATATATATATATATATATATATATATATATATATATATGTATATATTGTCGCGTGTTATGGTTCGCGGCCAATAATTTTAATGTTCCGGGAGAGTGAAAACGCAATGTCTTTTAAATTAAATTAAAAGAGTTTATTTAATTACTTAAGAATGCACAATCACTTATTTAACTATTTCACAATTTTAATTTTCACTATTAAAAGTCAACTTCCACTTGTTCATAAATTTCTATTGCAATTGTCTTCTAAAATCACTTCACACTCAAACAATCAATATCGCCTGTACTTCGCGTACCACTATATCGTGGTTGTAATGAATCCCCTCTTTCATTCAGCTCGCCTTTATATAGGGTCTTTGGTCATTCAACCCAGTTCTCTTACATTGGCGAATTAGCGGGAACATTCGAGCAGCGTAACGAATGGAGTGATGTCGCTTTCAGATGCATGATCATGCTTGATGGGTTCTCGTGGTTTCGAGTAAATTCACTTTGTTGATCATGAGGTCCTTAGTGGCTGTGAAAACAATTACGACAGTAGCTCGCAGAATTCTTTGCACATGTAACACTGCCCCCACCTCAGTTCTTTTCGCCCCGAAAAGATGTATCGCCAGTTGGAGTCAATTCTCCCTGGATGTAATATGGGGCAAGACGGTCCAGGTGCACGATTTTCATTTTGGCTCTTGGCTTACGATGTTCCTGTATTCGGTATACGACATCGTTGATTCACTTTGTAACTCGGTATGGTCCCTCCCAATCATGTTGCAACTTTGGAGACCTACCCTTTCGCCGTTACGGGTTATAAAGCCACACCAAGTCATCTTACTGGGAGCCAGTAGAATTTGCCTTTAGATCACACCTGGTCTTCATGCGGTCAGTAGCCGATTCGAGGTGTTTGCGCACTGTGCGATGTATCTGGTTCAACCGTTGTCTTAGCTCACTTGAGTACTCCGAGACGGTTTGGGGTTTCTCGGGGGGTGTTCCGAACTTTATATCGGCTGGCAGATGAAAAGTCTTTCCAAAAATGACTTTGGCTGGGGCTTTGCCAGTCGATGCATGTTCCGCAGCTCTGTACGCCATCAAAAATAGTGAGATGTGCCGGTCCCAGTCTCTTTGGTTCTCGTCAACCATCTTGGCCAGGTGTTTATTGAGCGTGCCATTGAAACGTTCGACCGTTCCATGGGATTGGGAATGCAGCGGTGTTGTCCTCATTTTCCATATTCCCAGCAGCTCGCACATTTTGCCAAAAACTAGTGACTCAAAGGCCTTGATCTAAATGTAGTTCGGAAGGTACGCCCATACCTACTGACCCAATTTAACACTAGCTGTTCGGGAACAGTAGTTGCTTCTTGGCTGGGAATGGGGAAGACCTCTGGCCACTTGCTGAAATAATCGGCCACAACCAGCGTGTCAACAGCAATTCTTTCAAATGGTACACCCACGTTATAGGTCATTTTTCCTCTCAGTCGTCGCTTTGGACCTTTGACGGAAGTGCAAATCGTGCACCTGCGACACCAGTCCTCTGCGTTTTCTCGAGCGTGGAGATAGTAAAACCTTTCCCGCGATTTCTCTAAGGTCTTTTTAACACCAAGCTTGACACCCGAGGATTCTTCATGCATGCTCATGCTTTTGGGAAGTATAGTTTGCATTCTATAGGAGTTGCCATCCAACGTTTCCCATTTCCGTACTCCTCCACCTGAAGAGGGCTCCATTGTGCCCAATAATTTTTCAGGGTGGCGCCATACATCGAAACGTCCTTCCACTCAGGTCGTAGTTGTCTCCTTCCATACGATCAATGGTCCAATGTCTTCATCGGCTAACTGGGCATTTTGAATCTCCTCCGATGTCCAACCTTCAGCGGGTTCCACCGTTATCAATTGCAGATCAACGGTCGGCTCCTTTTTCTCAATCCGTCGGCAATGCTTGCAGTTAGCTGGACATGGCCAACGAGAAAGGGCGTCAGCATTTCATGAACTCCGCCCTTCCGATGAACAATTTCGTAGTCGTATGACTGCAATCTTTCGATCCATCTCGCAACTTGTCCCTCGGGGTTTTTGAAGTTAAGTAGCCATCTCAGCGATGCATGGTCCGTTCCAAGAACAAATTTCTGGCCATATAGGTATTTATGAAACTGCCAATAGCTCCTTCCTGGTCACACAGTAGTTCCTCTCACTTCTTGATAGAACTTGACTGTAATACGAGAGGACTCTTTCTTCGCCATCGATCTGCTGCGGGATTGGAGCTGTACTCTCAGCTCCAGTCCCGCCGTCACTCGCAATGTTTGAAGTTGACACTTCAAACATTTTTCCGGATTTCGGAAATGCCAGAACTGGTGATTCACACAGCTTCTCCTTCAAGGTCTCAAAGGCTGCCTGGCATTGTTCATTCTAGACATACGGACGATTTTTCTCGGTTAGCTGATGGAGACACTTAGCTATTTTGGCAAAGACTTTAGCGAATCTTCGATAGTAGGTCGCCAGACCCCGAAAACTTCGTAGTTGGCGCTTGTTGTTGGGTGTTGGCCAGCTTTTAACGTCTTCAATTTTCCCAAGGTCTGTTTTGACCCTTTCTCCCGATAAGACCTGTCCCAGGTATTTCACTTCAACTGCAAAAGAGGTACACTTGTTGGGACTATGTTTCAAATTCGCCAGTCGCAATCGGGAAAACACCTCTTCTAAGTTCCGCACATGGTCTTCGAACGTTCTCCCGCTAGCAATGATGTCACCTAGGTACACCAAGCAGCTTTTCCAGGTTAGGCCTCGTAGCACGTATTCCATCAGGCGTTCAAAAGTGGCTGGAGCATTGCAAAGCCCAAATAGCATCACCACAAATGCGGTCTTCTCTCGGTCCTTCTTGTCAATTTCTACCTGCCAGCAGCCACTCTTGACAACGAGTGTAGAAAACCATTTTGCATCGGCTAAGGTGTCCATGATGTTGTCGATGCGTGGAAGCGGGTAACTATCTTTCTTAGTGACGTCGTTAAGCTGCCTATAGTCGAGACCAAAACGAGTGCTACCATCCTTCGTCTTTACTAGAACTACTGGCGCGGCCCATGGACTGACAGAAGTTTCGAAAACACCTTGTTTTTCCATGTCCGAGATCAGTGTACTCACTTCTTCTTGTTTGGCTATAGAAAGGCGTGTTGGTGCTTGTTGGATTGACTTGGCTCCCTGTGTATCTATGACGTAAGTTACTATACTCGTTCGGCCTTGCTCATCCGGACTGGCTGAGAAGATATCACTGTACTTGGTCACCAGATCAGAAGCTCGCTTAAATGGCTGCACTGGCAATTTGACCTGCTTCAATATTGTAGACGTGGATTCCCAGGATTTATCTGCGTCTTGCTTGCTTTTCAAATGATGGTCATGAGTGGCTTCCAAAGAGATGATGGTGGAAACAGGCTGGCAGCTTCCGATGATGCTCGTGGTTGAGTCTGCGGTGTTAAGGATTCTAACCAGCGCGTATCCGTTCCTATAATCAAACTGCGCAATGCGGACGTCTTCGTTGGCTCTATCAGATAAGATCGGTGGTCTCCAAAATCACCATCAAGCTTGGCCCATACAATGCTTTCGGAAGAATTCGGTACATCAGTGTCGGTACATAGTACAACATTCATCTTGGGAGTCTGAACGCTAGGATCCTTCATCAATACTTTGACATTCTACCATTTCAATACCCGTTTGGCCAAGTCCAGCGTGATTCCATGTGGTCGCAGAAAATTCATTCCAAGAATGCAGTCATCCATAATGTTCGCGACCAGAAAATTATGTCGGAACGCAAGGTCTCCCAACTATATCTGGAGGTTGACCTCTCCATGGACAGGTGCAGTTTCTCCCGTAACTGTTCATAGTGAGAAAAGTCTGCCCTGTGAAGTAGTTGTTGTCTCATTAGGTCTGGTCGGATAATCAATTGGGTTGCACCAGTGCCGATTGTTATGGTGCAATGTTCTCCGTCAACTTGACCCGGAAGGCACAAATCTGAAACGGTGATGGTAGTGCTGGAGACGCTGCTCCTCCTAGCCAACCTTTACCCTACAAAGTTGACCCCGTCAGTTTGGAGGGTTTCCATTCTGGGCTCCTGACTCGGTCTGGATCTCCTCCACTCTGGACAATAGCTCGGCTTTCTTTGCTTCTTGCAATCCTCTTGCAAGTGCCCTTTCTCAACGCAATTCCAGCATCTAGGCACACAATTTGCCAGCGGCTCTCGTTTAATTTCCACGCGCTCACACCTACACTTGCCTGTCACTACCTCGCAAACCCAGGTACTGGTACGACTCACATTTTTTCGCTGGCTCAAAGTTCAGACTTTAAGCCAATGCGTCCTTAACCGTTTGCTTTTAAGCTAAATGCACGGCTTGTTGCAATTCCTAGTCGTTTAATGCGCTGATGAATGCTTCTGTCGCTGCGTCATCTCGATGTTCTACCCGGCTTACGGTAAGCCAAAAGTGCCAGTCGCTCAATGTCTTGGGCAAGCTGCTGAACCTGACCGGGTATGGGTCCTAGAGCCTGACCGGGTATGGGCCACTCAACTATACTGAGCTAGCGATCGGGCGAGCTCTCCTCTTTTGATGCGTTTTAGGTGCTCTTGCCCGGGTAGAGTGGCCTTCCGCTCGCGTGCCCTTCTATGGTACAATGTTATGTGACTCGATCACATAATACTATAACATAAATTGGTCACATTTATATTTCTCATTTAATGGAAAATTTCATGCAAATTATGTTTGTGTGAGTTTTTCACTTAAATGGGAAATATGTGGCCAGGTCTACGTTTGGATTTTGATCCGTTTGGGAGGGTGCGAGGAAGCACCGGTTCCACCTGGATGCCCCACTCTTATTTGTGACCCATAAGTATCTTCGGTAACCACGAAGTCCCTCTAAGTCTATCCGTTTTCGCAAGGCCTGATTTGTCTTCTGACTCAACAATTTAATGGCCCTTAGTAGGTGACTTACTTTCTCGACTCCGGTCCATACTCCTTGACCTCGAAATTCTTGGACCCGAAAAATATTATTGTAGTGGGTCTTGTGCTCGGGAAGCCCGCCCCACGACACCGCAACGCTAGCCTGCCAGCGCATTCACGCGTCCCCAGACAAGGCCAATCTCGGCGGATCTCAACCTCCTCTTTCGCCGAGGCAGCAGACCATCGCTGCAGTCCTCTACGGACATTTTATATATGTACCTACTTTCACTACAAAAGAAACACGTGTCCGTAGAATAATTATATTAAATAAATCACGGTTACAGGAAAAAAAGTTTTCTTTATCAAAATATTGATATCAAACCGTCAGAATATATAAGGGTTGAAACACTAAGTTCTTTAATATATTTTAAGTAGTTTTCTCCGTATATATTGTACCTAGTCCTGCACCTTTTTACTCTTATATTTTTCAAACGTAGCAGTTATACCGTCATTCTTAGCTGATACCCGCATTTCATTCATTTAAGCAAGAACTCCTGGCAAACGAAAAAATTTATCAGTTTTACATTTTTAAATGAATCCATATAGACACCTTTATGTTAACGAAAATCGCCATTTAATCCTTCTAATTGTACTTCGAAATTCGTAGAATGAAATTGCTACCTGCACTCCTATCGTTTTAAGATTATCCACATTTTAAGTACTTTCAGTCAAATCAGACGAGGGAAAAACACATTTTCCGCATTTTCCGTAGATTCAAATTATTAACATATGTATGTAGCATAGAAATACACAGGAGATACTTTAACTGGCTACCCAAATTTCTCAAGTAAATGCTCCAAAGTTACACATTTAATCATACGCCACAATTGAATACTTGTCGTGATTAAAGAATTATTATTCTTTCTTCAAAAATCACTATACCGTTTTATAAATTATTTGTAGCGAAAACAATCGCGCTTCGAATAAGTATTCACGAGTATTCATGCGTCGCTCACGAGACAAAGCTTTCTGAGCTTATGTTTTCAAATAAAAGCTTCTCTGTATATTTCTATTCACCTGTCCATAGGCAACTTGCTCGAAAATATACGAGTTTCAACACTGCTTTCATTTTTGCTTATATGTTATATTTGTATAACGGAATCTGTAATGTATGTGACACAATCATATCATGCGGGGATGTAGCTCAGTGGTAGAGCGTTCGCTTTGCATGTGAAAGGCCCCGGGTTCGATCCCCGGCATCTCCAACGTATTTTGTTTTCGGCTTTATCAATTATTTGGTTATTATGCATAATTACTTTAATTAATTTAATTTGTGTGAATATTTATAATTGGATTTAGTTGTGTTACGGCTTCCAATAGATATAGAAACAATAATGTTATAAGAACGAGATGTATGAAGTTTATTTAATGCTCAACAAGTTGATTTGCAAAAATCCTGGAGGTTTTATTTTCTTAGAAAGATATGTTGAATCAGAAGAATGGGATATAATGCTCTGCTGGGATATAATGCTTTTGGGATTTTCATTACATGTGAGAAAAATTAGATAATCTTACCCATTTCGGCTTGAATCAGTTAGTTATTAACATTTCAATTGTTTTGTCGTGTTCTAAAGAAAATGTGACGAATAAATATTATTTGTATAAGCAGAAAGTACACGAGCTCTGGTTCGAGGATAAAGTGTACATCATTGATCAATATAGATTCAGGGTTACACTGACTATTATAAGAAAACAATTTAAGTGTCACAAAAATACCGTTTTGTATCTAGTTTGGAAGTTAAATAATACAAAAACTTTGAAAACTGTATCCCGTAGGAGCAGAAAGTGTGTTACATCCGGTAGAGAAGACCGTGAAATTGTTGCATCAGTTACTAAAAGCCCTATGGAAATAGTTCTTCAAAATGTAATCTTGCATTGCGAACAGCAAATTAGTCATATGACGATTCGACAGAGGTTGGAGGAAACGAATAAAAAATGTTATGTAAAAGGAGGGTACACTTTATAACAGAACCAAATGAACTTCGCAGACTGGACATTGCAAAAGAATATACTAAGAATCCCTGTCGCTGTGGATGGATGAGTCAGTGTTTTCGTTAGATGGATCATACGGCAAAGAATATTATTGTACTACTCCTACATTAGAAAAAAAACAAGTTGGGTAGACGGACCTATGCTCATGTCAGAAGGGTTTTGTACTCAACTTACAAAATGCAGTAACGAGTAACGAATAAAATCAAGAAACATGTCATGTTCGAGGATCATACCATTATTAGCAAAGTTGAAAGAATTTTGACTTCTGAGGTATTTGTTATAGTTATACCCAAAAATATCTCCCTTGATAATTATTTCAGATTTTTTAAGATCACGGGTGTCCATTCGCGAGGGAGCAAACACATTTTTCATGTATTACCCCCCCCCCCCCCCTATGCCCCCACTGAAGAAAAACTGCCAGTTTAAGAACTGTTTTGAAAAGCTCTCATAGAGGACTTTCAGTTCATACTCATATCGGCTACCTTTCATGAAATTTTCTTTCAGGGACCACTCCTCTGTACTGTAATCATCGATTCATGGCCTGTTTTTTCGAATCTTAGAATGGTTACAAAGCCCTTTTGCTAGGAGCTCTCTCCTGCCTCTCCGACTTGTTTCAATTGTATGTACTCATCTTCATGATACCTATCATTCCTGAAATTTTCATGCAAATCCTAGCAAAGCTGCAGTGTTTAAGTCGGTAAAAAGCGCATATGGCCCCATAGCCATATGTTTCCATAGTAATACAGGGCATATTGTTCCATAGTAATGCAGGAAAATTCAAATCACTATAACTTCCTTAAATACTATTCGATCTTCATGAAACTTTCAGAAAAGATTTATCTTATAAATAGTCATCTGTGTGCTTTTATTGAATTTAAGGGTACCGCCTAGATTTTATTCAAGAAAACATAAAATCGATAAATCATACTATTACTAACAAAGTTGAGTGAATTGCGACTTCTCATGTATTTGTTGTTGTTGTACTCACAAAGGTCTACATCCATGATTTTTTTCAAATTTTTCGGATGGAAGGTGTCCAATCGCGAGGGGGGGGGGTACGCGAACAGTTCGTACATTTCCCCTTCCCCTGCCCCCCTCGGTACTCATAAGGCAATTTTAAGACTTGTTTTGGAAAGATCTCGTTGAGACCTTTCCAATGACACCTTACTCGACTACCAATGATGAACATTTTTTTTGGGGGGTCCCCTCCCTATATGGGAGACCCCCTTAAACCCCTTTGAAAAATTTTTCCACCCTTGAACTTTCAAGAAGTCACCACTTCTGATCTTTTCACAAAGTTTCATGGCTGTAGCCTCTATAGTTTCGGAGAAAAAGTGCTGTGACATACAGACGGACGGACGGACAGACGGACACAGGTCGTGATTGCAATAGGGTTTTGTATTTTAGTACAAAACCCTAACAACAGTGAACCATTCCTTTTCGCCATCACAATGGCGTTAAAATACTTGTCTGGGGTTGTATGATGTACAACGATATAGGAAAACTAGTGCAACTAAAAGGAAAAGTTACCTCGTTTGTCTATTTGACAATGGTTAATGGTAACGCCTTCCAGTCAGGAAGCGCCTTGGTTGGGGAGGACTTCATACTGCAACAAGATAATGCTCCTATCCACAAAAGTCGTCTTATGACTCTATTTTTTAACAATATTCAAGAAGGACTTCTACCTTGGTTTCCTCAGAGCCCGAATTCGAACGAGATAGTCAATCTTTTACCTTACGTGAAGCAACGAATTAAACATGAAATTGGGAAATCGGAACAAGCTGCCTGAAACAAAATAATTGAAATTTTGAAGAATATTCCCAAGGAAATAACGATGAACTTAGTGGAATCAGTTCCAAGGCAATCGCAGGCAGTAATTGATGACAAAAGAGGCAGCACTCCACATCAAATGTAATAAAAATAACTTTTTGATTTTATTTACTGTGCTTACTTATTTTGTAGTATTACACTTGAAGTACAAATAAATATAAATTTCAATGGTATAAATAATTTTGTGAAAATGCTTTCTTTCTTTTAAATGAATCGCGCTAACTTTGTTATTGGGTACTATCCGAGCACTAGTCGCTTCCTTTTCCTCCAAACACATTTTCCCAAAAGCGGTTAAGTGCACTTTAAACATGACTAAACTTCAAGATAGACACCTCTTTGTCATGGTAGAAATAATTTTGAGAAGCATAGTATTCAACAGCTTGGTTTCAAATTAAATAAAACTTTCGAAGCAATTTAGTTTTCATGCTGCTTCTTCGAAGGAAAAACTTGCTTTTGAAAATCGTGGCTTCAAAATTAAAACTGTTGAATCCAGAGAACTAACTTCCGAAGCATCAATGATGATTTGCTACCTTAATCAACAAGCCTAAGAGGAAAGTCAATATAAACGTGATTTAACCGCTTAAGAGTGTTTCTTTCATTTTTTTTAACACGCTTTTATGAAATCGTGTCTGTTCGGGTGGAATTTTGAAATTGATATTGTAGTGAAATGGGTATAAAAATGTCTGTAAAGGACTGCAGCGATGGTCTGCTGCCTTGGCGGAAGAGGATGGTAAGATCCACCGAGATTGGCCTTGTTTGGGGACGCGTGGATGCGCTAGCAGGCTAGCGTTGCGGTGTCATGGGGCAGGTTCTTTCCCCCTAAGCAGCATCGGCAAGTAGCCCACCAGCGCCGTGTGGTCTCCTGCCAACATCTCTTTGATCTCCAGCCGACCAATGAAAAGTTCTACGCCCATGGTGTTTGGCTCCCCGCTAAAATGCAGATTCCAGCTTTGAATGATGCAAAGAATATGCTTTGGCTTCAACATATAAGATTGCTCCTGCGGAGCCACTGGACCTAGAGTCGGTGGTTGTACTTGGTTGAGTCCTGGCGGAAGATCCCAGGAGTCCCAAGGCTGGTATAGAGATGGTGGACCCGGATCCCCAGACGGATGGTAGTCTGCTCTTTGAACCTGGGTCGGCTGGTTCATGGTTGGGTCTCGATGTCCTCGGGCCGATATGAATCGTTACAGTGCCGTCTTGGTCTCTTTGCAGCGCTGTATGAAGGAGTTTATCCGTTGCACTTCAGTGTAACAGTCACCGCAGATTTGGTCTGGTGAGCCATCTTCAAATGTGATGTTAATCTTGATGGACTCCTTCAGGAAGTCAACAAGACCAATTCTCCTTGCTTCGTCAACCAAACACTCACCCAGTGAGTACATTTCTTCGCCAATTCGTAGGCAGAGTCAGCATGCATGTTGATTGTCCATAATGATTCTAAAAGTTATAACTAAATTGATAAAAGTGTGTTAAATAAATGCTAAAATGGCGCTAGAAATAAAAATTAACTATTAATAAGACAAAGCAAAAAAATGGAGCCGAAAGAGGCGAGCTATTTTTGAACCTCAAAAAAAAAATGTAAGCTAAAAGAAAAAAATTTTATTACGTTATCATGAAAAAAATTCGCTCTTTCCATTCCATCGGTCCCTTTCCAAGGTAGGGACACCAATGGTACACTCCTCCTGTTGTGTTACAGGGACTACTCTCTTGCGGCACCATAAGGACCAGGATTCGGAAGTGCTCCTTCCTCCGCAAGTTTTTAAAAGGCACAACTTGTCAGCCCAGGGTGAATTCTGACCCACAAGCAGCACGTGTCTTGTCAGGAATGGTCACGGACTAGCTAAGCAGCCAATCACATGAAAAACGTAGACGTGGCCATATGTTTCTCTTTTGATGGGAAAGTTCATGCAAATTATGTTTGTATGAACTTTCCACTCAAAAGTGAAATATATGGCCACGTCTACGTTTGGATCTTGATCCGGTTGGGAGGGCGCGAGGGGGCACCACTTCTATCTGAATGTCCCACTCTTACTTGTGGGCCATAAGAATCGTCGGGTAACGACGAAGTCTCCGCCAGTCCGTCCGTCTTTGCTCGGCCCAACTTGTTCTCTGAACAAGCAATTTCAACCCTTAGTAGGTTACCTCGGCCGTGACACCAGTCGATCGGCATTCGATCCCTTTAATTCGTGAATGCGAAATTTTTTTGTAATGGGTCCTTGTGCTAGGGGTAAACAACCTACCCCACGATATCGCAACGCTAGCCTGCCAGCGCATTCACACGTCCCCAGACAAGGCCAATATTGGCGGATGTTAACATGCTCTTCCGTCGAGGCAGCAGACTATCGCTGCAGTCCTTTATGGACAGTTAACTATACTCATTTCACTACAATATTAAATTAGCTTCCCAACAATATAGAGAATTAAAACTTTAACCATTTACCTTATAGGAAACCATGTATAGTTTGATATGTTTATAGTTGATTTATTCCACAGACATTAAAAACAAACTGTCTGATAAACCCTTTAGGGGTTTGTTTGTGATATGATTGGGCCAGGCTAGACGTAGTCGCAAACGTGGAATGTGCGGGGTGTTACTGAGGTGTGGAGTTAGTGCGATTGAACGCCTCAACTCCCTCATATCTGTGAGTACTTCAGTACCCATATACCTTCCTGAGCCAGTTTCAGTTATTATATGATTTAAAAAAATTATTTTACACTGTTATTAAGCAGATGATTGGGAACCTTAATTCATCCCTGCTTCTTAAAGTTCGAACGAATGCCAGGGTACTATTAGTATATTTGTTAATTGTGTCACAAAGTTTGAGTGCCTTGTCATGTACGTATTTTTCAATCCTCTCAATTCTTAGGTCCTTGTATATGTCAGTGTTTCTAATATACCATAGAATTCTTAAGATCTTTCTAACAATTCTTTTTCGGTAAGACTAAAGTACTTTTTTGTTAGTCTTTGTCGTCAGGTAGAAAGCAGAACTATCGTACAGTAGCGCCGGTCGTATTATTTGTTTGTATATGAGCAGTCGTTTTTTCAGGCTAAGTCTTTTGTGTTTAATGAGAAGAGAGAAGTTCAATGCATTATCCTCGTTTGTTTTGTAGATTTTGTTTCCATGTGAGGTTTTTGTCGAATGTAAGTCCAAGGTATTTAGCCGTTGGTGTCCAGTGTATTGTTTCGTTGTCAGTGTAAAATCATTTTATAAAACCCTCCTAGTTTTGCGACCTGTCTGTCCGTCTATCCGTCCGTCTTTCCATCGAATCAGTCACTGCAGTTTTGACTTGATCTTCTTGAAATTTTCCAATAAGGTCAATAACATTAATATTATTGAGAATTCATGATTTGAGTGATTTTTGTTGGTTTGCAACAAAATGGCGACCGTTAAAAGTAGAAAAACAATGGGTTTTCTTCTAAACGTGCACATCTCTTTGATATATTTCTTGACGTTATTCATTGTTGGTGACTGCATTTCTGAGAAGTTGGATACCTTCTGACATGAGCGTACGTCTGTTTACCCAACTTGTTTCCTTTTAAACATTAACTGGAAATGATGAATTTTTATACATAAACTCACTGCAAATGCTGAAAGCATTAAATCAACGCACTTTTCCACGTAATTTTTTGTAGTCATTTCATCCACACTTCCACGTGCTAAAATAAGACTTTTTACACACTTGATTTGTGTTTTTTCCACGGATCCATTCAAATGCGTGTTGAGAAATAAATGTTGATGGAAACATTTTGCGGCTTATATTTTCAACGTGCAGATTTTATTGTATCTCTATTTAAGTACTTTTAAACTTATCTTGCTTGACCTTGATGACCACGTGAATAACAGGATTTTGGTTTTCCTAAAAATGCTGCTTTTTAACAAAGCAATGTCACGCTTTTAAATAATAAGAGTCAAATTGTAATTTTGGTATAATAAATATTAGATTTTTAATGAGGACGTAGGGATTTTGTTTTTCAATGAAATAGAGTAATTGAGACATCGTGCTGAAGTTTATTACACATTTTACGTGAGTGTGTTTGCTACGATTGATTTTTCGCTTGAAGTTTGGCTCTTTTAAGGGAGAAAATACTTTTGCGACTATGTATTTTTTTAGTGATTTTCAGTAAGTTTTTAGCAACGCAGCAATGAATATAAAATAAGTTAGGTATTCAGAATTACGCTCACGTCCGAAGGGTTTTGTACTTAACCTACAATATGCAGACATTTCGAATGATTTAATTCTAGAAAAACGTTTATAACATGCAGAAAAACTATATTCTTGCTTTAAAACAACTCCATTTTAGCCAGCGAACATTTTGTAATGATGTTGTCCAAATCATTGACTGACCGGAATCTTAAATTTATTTTTTTATTCATCTTATTTGATAATTTGGAGAACATCCGATCAAAAGTGTAGTGTCTGCTTCAATTTAAAGCACATGTAGTAGCAAATTCGTATACGATTGTTGTAATTGGAGGATATTGAAATGGCTGTAACTTTTGTAAATTTAATTGAAACTTAAGATAAGAATCTTACAAAGAATAAGTTAAATGGCTAATTTCATCCAATTTAATGACACTAACATAGTTTTTCTGACGAAAATGCTAAAGTCTACAATCATTCGCAAAGTTCAACGAATTTTAACGTCTAAATTATGTTATTGGATGTGCTTCCATAATTTTAAAGCTTTTTGAGAAAGAAATTTTACAAAAACCTACTAGTTTCGTATCTTGATTGCCCGCCTGTCCGTCCGTCTGTTCAGCTGTAGTTTTATTCGTAGAATTACTTACCATGTATGTTTCGGTCTCTATTTTTAATTGACTTTAAATCTAACGTGGGTTTTCAGTCATTATTTCAATGGTGTATAGATTAATACCTTTGCACAAAATAAACCATAATGTGCAACGGTGCAAAATCGACTGGTGTGGCTCAGTTTGAACTCAAAAGCTTACAGCTGTGGTTTTTTAGTACATCTACCAGCAACTTGTCTCACTAGCATAGAAACTTTCAACAGTGACTACGTTGACTCAGATTTGTCAATTCTTACATGGACAACCCTTGTAGTAGAGGAGTTATTACGACCAAAAGTTGGAGTAAATACTCTTACAGTTGCAACTTTGACTCAGAATTTCGGTTATTAACTTCACTATGATGAACGTTTTATCGTTCACTAATATTTTGAAGACAGATGATAAAAAAAATTAAAGGTGTCTCTATTGAAATTTCCTTAGTAAATGAGTAAATTTACATCTCGAGTGCCCACGTGCTGCCACTCCATTTTGATACTGTTTGATTCAACTTGGTGTAAAGCTTGGCTTTCAAGATGATGAAGAATAAAGATAACCCTTTTTCCAAATATAAATTTAGTTCTTTGATTTTTCATTTCTTTCAAAAATCAAAGCTTTTAACAAATGTTATTTTATCGCTGGTATAAAAACCCAATTATTCAATCAATAGCTGATTACACAGTTGGAAACATTAAATTTAAAATTAAGTTAGTTGTATTCGTGGAATTACTTCATATATATATGTTCTGGTCTCTATTTTTTATCGACTTTAAATTTAACGCATTATTTCAATAATTATTACAACGGGACTTACCACAGTTTACAATATAATACGTTTGAGATTACTATAATTGATGGTGTTGCAAGTATAACTTTGGTACGTTTTCCTGAAAATTAAATTCTTTATGTGTGATTGTGGTATTTTTCCAGAGTTAAAAAGTGTTTTTTTTTTAAATATATCATAATGATGCTCCAAATATGCTTGCTATTGGCAATTCAACACATTTGGGGAAAATTACACAGATTTTTATTTTTTAGCACACTTCCCATATGCAGTGCTGTTACTGTTCTTCCCTCAATAAATACATATATAAAGTTTATAGATGGAAACATCTATTGCGACAGTCTTCACAAATTTCTTAAATGCCCAAAGCGAAAGAACGAACACCGAATAAACTATGTTCACTCGTGCTCTATCGATAGCAACTACTAAACATTAATTTTATGGAAATGAAAGAAAATGGCATTTTCAGCTACTAACTTAATGAATTCCCGGGCTTAGCTCTCCATAGCACGTGCTTTTTTCATTGAGTAATTAAATAATACTGGAGTGGACAACCACGAGACTATGTGGTCGCAACAACCCCTGCGACCACTTTTCCTACTGTTACGCTCTTGTTTACAAACCAAGAGAGAGCCAAATTCCACAAGCAAACATGGCTGCTGCTCAATGAAAACAAATTTTCATACAATCCCAAAAATTTATTTTCTATTTGAAAAACCTTCACCATTATGAGGAAAACATCCAAAACATTAACATATTAGCTGCTTATCTGTGAAAGGAAACATCTACAGTTCCTTTTCGACTATAATTTTTACACGAAGGCACTACACATTTCATTTTAAAATTGTAAAGTAAGTTCACAGTGTCACACGTTAAAGTTGTTTGAATCACAAAGCACAATAGAATGTTTAAATACTGGGAATGAATTTAGATTGCGAACACTTTTCAAAGTTTTAATATCGGATGAAATTCGCGACGAAACTTGCAATTTGCCATTTTGGTGTTCAATTTGGATCAGTCAACTTGGCAGACAGATCCAATTGAGTGAACTTCTAGAACAAGAAAGTAAGCGGCGAGAGGCAGATGAAGAGGAAATTACAGACAGATCCTTTGGAAGAGAGCAGAAACCGGTTGCAAGTTCTCCTATCCGTTTTATATGAGCTTAGCCCATCCAGTTCTTATTCATCTGAGCTATTTTTGCCAGCCGTCAAAAACTTGTCATGGAGCTGCAAAGTATGAAGAGATGTACTGTGTGTGAGATGACGCCTCTCTTGTTCTACTTCTACGGGCAGTACATTAATACTAGTGTACTGACTGAAACCAACTAGAGTAAAAGCCGTACATTCAGGGCACAATAATACTACACAGCCTTTTGTTTGCCTCTTTTACGATCGTAAATATATTAGCACCGCGTTGCCTCCAAATTGTTGATATTATATCTTTTTCTTCGAAAAGTGCCTAGATATGCCCATTCTTGAAGTTGTTTTTGCATAGGCCCCCTTCAATTGGAAAGCCCCTCTGCTTTTGTTCTTGTATATTTCAGTGGCAAATACTCATAATACCCAAAAATGCTTATCTCACTGGGATGTTCGAAAAAAATGATTTCGGATCAAAGAATATCAAGATAATACCTTTTTCAAATTGTTCTGCCCTATATAGTTTTCCTATTTTACCTTCGTTTTTCGTGTTTTTTTTGTTAGTTTGTGTTGTTTAGAAATGATGAATATTTATAAATGATTTATGGTTCATATCCTCCTTTTTGCCAAATCCCTTTCTTTTCTTACAAGCACTCTCTTTTATTCCTTAAATTAAGGAAATGTTGAAAAGTGGATATTCTGGCCCGGCATTTAATTGAATTCTAAAAATTTCCTGCTACACATGTTTTTTTTCACAGTTATTTAATTTCAATTATTGATAATGTAATAGTAATGCTGAATGACTTTCTCGCAAGCCAAAATTTAATATACGTGATTGTTGAGAATTTTCACATTAGTGTTTGCAATACTTTTACCCTATTACGTAACACAAAAAATACGTGTAGCTTCGGTTGAGCGGATAACATCACTTAAAGGAGCAACATATTGAGACATATTAGTCCCTTGGAATCGCTTGTATGTTCTTTGTGCTCAGGTATTCCCCATTCAGATACAAACGATATGTTCGATTAGACTCCTGCAACATACTCCTACATGCTTGTACTCGCACAAACACTTTTCTTTCTGGAGGATATTGAAACGGAATATCACAAGTGTACTTGAGCGATATAATATGAGGTATTCAGGCGAGTAGGGAATTGTCAGAGTGAACGATATAAAGGATAATTCCTAAATGGATCACGTACTGATATTTGCTTTTCGAGAACTACTTGACATGTTCATTGGGCTACTGTTTGTTGCTTTCAAGCTTTCACGTATTGCTTGCTTCACGCGTGAATGATGACGATGCTTGATAATGTAATTTTTAATTTTTTAGGAACTTTAGATAAGGATCCATTTTTCTGGAAATCAAAAACTCCAATATTTAGGGAAGCTAATAATTAACTTTATTATAAAAAAAATCAAGCTTTTAGATTTGAACAATAACCTCAGCATTTATATCGTATTCTATCTGGAAGGACAATAGTCTGCGTGGTATACACAAAACAAGTTGGGTACACAGACCTACGCTCATGTCAGAAGGGTTTTGTATCCAACTTCTCAGAAATACAGTCACCAGCAATGAATAACATCAAGAAATATGTCAAAGAGATGGGCACGTTTAGAAGAAAACCCATTGTTTTTCTATTTTCAACGGTCGCCATTTTGTTGCAAACCTCAAAAAATCACTCAAATCATGGATTCCCAAAAATATTAATGTTATTTACCTTGTTGGAAAATTTCAAGAAGACCAACTCAAAACTGCAGTGACTGATTCGATGGAAAGTCCGTAAAATACCAAAATCATGTGTTATTGTTGTTGTAATTGGAGAAATTTCATATGGCTATAATTTCCGTGTATATCATTCGATAATTTTACAAAACCGTAAAAAGCGAAAAGGAAAAAAATTGTTTTCGCACTCGAGGCTGGAGGTCAGCTGTGTTAGAGTTGCATTTTGTGGACATGGTAGTACTCAAGAAGTGAAACTATAATCTGAATATTTTATCTTATGTCATCTGTACCCTATTAGGTACCACGTACATTACCTACCATAAAACAATGAATTCAAACAAAAATTACCTGGTATTGACATGAATCAGGATTTTGATGTACTTCCAAAGAAACTGCCAGAATATCCATTAGCCCATTGTAATCTTCACATAGTTATCTATGTAATCTTTTTTATGGCTTTCTAATATGAATTTTACAAAGATCGACTAGCTCCGCATTCTGCCTGTCTATCCATCCAACTGTTCGTGCGTCTTAGCAAGTTTGTTCAGAAACAATTGAACATAAAAAGCTCAAACCGTAAAGAAAGGTCAGAAAGGGGTTCTATCAAAATTTTTAGTCTTTGTTTGAAATTTCGTTCCTAAAGGGAGGGATCCTTAAATTTCTTTATTATAGGTAGTTAAGTGGGGCATCAAACGAAAAGTCCTCATTTTAGAGCTTTCAGAATCTGAAATAAAAATGTGGTTCAGGCAGTCAAGGAGAAGGCCAAATGTATGGAAAGTTTGTGTCCGCCCTCGCAGTTCTGAAACACTGAGCCAAAAAATCTGGAAAAATTTACCTCAGGAATCAAAATTCGATCAACTTTGCAAGTAATGGTATGATTTTTGAAATTTTAGCTTTTCAAAAATTTCACAAGTGCACTTATTAGCATAAGAACCTTGCGCTTACAAGAGTTCATTGAGATCGAATCATAATCAAGTGAGACATTGCCATTTTAATTATATCCCATTAACGAAACGAACTGTGCAACTCGTGCTAAGACCAAACTCTTTAATGTCACAATTGAAACAAACCTTTGCTTCTTTTTCTGCTTTTGATTCGGTTTCTTGTACTTTTATTTGCGTTTTGCCAAAAACGCTCGACTTTTCTTGTTCGAAGCACCCGCATTCTCTCTCAATTCTTTCACCATCAATCGACTTTTCAATGTATCAAACGTTTGTGATGCCGTCGGTGCTAAATCCCATATGCTTACAAAATGTCGATGTTCTTGTGGCAATTTTGTTAACAATGTAATAACCATCGAATCATCAATCACAAAATATCTGCATTTTTCATTTGATGAACCAGCAAATCCATTTTTGAAATAAACGTTGCCATGTTATCCGCTGGACGTTTGTAAACGAAAAGAATTTTTGTTGTAATTGTGATTTGCTAAGTTTGTTCTCCTGTTCATAAATTGAAACCAATTTTTGCCACATTGCATGAGAATTTGCACAACGATAACATGTGAAATTGCCTGCAGTCCCAATGATTGGACGATGATATTGTGTGCCTTCGAATCTTTCTTATTCCAACTGGTTTTGTTTCGGTGCCAGACAGTACAGTGTAAAATTCTGTCATGATTTTTTTAATGCCCGTGTAGGACACGGGTGCCGATGGTCTGACGTAAGTGTCAGCGAGCTATAAACAACACCGAGCTCAGCTAACTAGCTTCGCTTAACGACCGCGTATGCGTGCTAGACGACTAGCATTTGCGGGATCATATGCCACGAAGCTACACTACAAAATACTTATCACACGTACTCTACTCTACAAGACGCACCGATCAATTTTTATTGTCTTTAGAAAATTTCTATTAGGTGTCAATTAAGCTACTCTACAGTAATTCAATATTTTTTTGCCCCGTTCAAGTTAGCGTACACGGAGGCTTGAGACAAACGCAAAATTACACAAAAAGCAACCGTTACTTTCACCTAAGAAGGTCGTTGCATTACAAGGGGAATGTCAAACCTGAAGATGTTAAAGTGGCTGAAGTAAACCACTCATATCTGCCTAAAGGATGGAAACTTGACGGATGCAGTTTACTTTACACTAGTAAAACAACAAACTAAGCAGTTTCGACGGGGTGACCACCTTATCTCTTCAGGAGCAGCCACTCCTGATCACCACGGGGCTGCTCGACTGCTTATGTTTATTACAGGACAGTCTCTTCGATGCCGACCCAGACATGGAGAGGCTGAAGGATTTCGCTCTTCACTGGTAAAGAAACAATTGTTTCCGCAGTGGAGAGATGGTTGTTATAATTTTAGGCTCCTCTCCTTGTAACAAGTCCCTGTCTTCAACGAAAGTATGCTAATAAAAACCGCTAACCAATCATAAAAACAAATCGGGTGTCGGTCAGGACTAATTGATGATGCGGATTTTATCACGGCCGGTCATCAGATTTGCTCCCAGCAGAAACTTACGCAACTCCAAGCAGTGTATTTGAAAACCCCTGGCACCATCAGTTTGTTCAAAATTAGAACTGTCCGACTACAAACTTTATAAAAATGTGCAAACCTTTCTTTTGGTAACATTAAGGGACGAACTACTCTCTAACATCATCGGCATGTTCAGGCGGCAGAGCCACCACGAACGAAGAACTTATTATACCGAAGACAAGACAAACAACACCAAAAGAAAGTTTATCGGTGACTCTATCTTTACTTTACGGAACCCTCCAAAGTATGCTACGTTAATATCAAATGGCGAGGGCGACAATAAAAATTGAATCGGTTCATCTGCCGACAGCAAAATTAAAAATGTGAGAACTCGAAGGAGAGTGATATTGTTTTCCCTTCGGGCCCCACGTTGGGCGCCATTGTAATGATTTTAATAGAATATGCGATCTACATTCGGAGTTGCTTTAGTTTTTTTTTTTCGTTTTAGCGGTGTCTAGTATTAGGGAGGCTAATTTTTCCTTTCAAAATTTACTTGAGAGTTCTGATTCAACACCATTCCCTTTGTCCTAAGATCTCGTTATATTTATATTGGCTGTACAGTTCAATAGAAATTAACTATTTGCTCTTTAGTACAATTAAAACCCTATGGTCCTCAATTTTTTCTAGTTTTCATTTTTCTTTTGTTTTAACTGATCATTTATCAATCTATTAACCACATATTGTATTCTCAAGGAATATTGCTTCAATTTGCTTTCTAAATATTGAATAGACTATTATTTCAACTCTTGATAAGTAAGTTCCAGCACCAGAACATGTAGAGGAATTAAATTATAACATGCATTTAATTAATCAGCTTTCCCCTTAGGTATATGCAAAAGTTATAAAAAAAACGTGTTCCGATTTATGTATGCTGACAATGTCATAGTTGATTTCCATCAGGAATCAGCCGAAATTGGAGCGAGTCAATAAGCTAGTCAAGTTCAGTTTAAAGATAGTTGAGTTTTACGATTTAAGAATACGGACAGTTCGCAGTACCAAGTTGAACCGTAGAAATCAACAAACTGCAAAATCTATAATTAATCCGTTTTAGCTCGGTTGAACGCCCCTTTTCCTCGATGGTTAGTGACTCCGTTTTGATTTCCTACTGACGTTACCTTCGATAAAAATCTGTAGGGTTTAGCTAGTTCAAAGGCTGTTCCAGGCAGCAGAATAACTGGAGTTGAAACATGTCCAGATTCAACGCCTAACATATTTGGATATTCATCGTCTCCAAAATCTGCTATCTCTCGGGCTTGGTCTATCAAAGGATTCCAAATGACTGTGTCGTGGAAATTGTATTTTTGCAGCCTCCTCTTTCGTCCGGAGACAACATTCGTAATAAGTTGTTCTGGTGGTGTATGTTGATATATTCTATCGGTCCATTCGCCTATTGTAACAACTTCACGACCTTCTTGGTAGGTAGCACCATCTCTTATCAATAAATGTACAACCGTGTAAACCTGCTATTTAGCATCGGCGCACATCGGGAACCTTCAGGTAGGTATGTAGGAGTAAATTGAATGAAAAGGCTAAGTCCTTACTAGGGTTGTAAACACCGATACGAAAGTGCAGTTCTTTTTCACGTAGTATTAATCGGTACATTATTCGAAATGGATAATTCCACATTGATCTAGTAAATTTATAATCCATTAAAGAAAATAATGCTTCAACATCGCCATTGTGTAATCGTTCAGGAGGTCGTTCAAATGTTAATCTGGTAATCCTTACAAATCCATGTTGCGGCCTGCGCTCCTCTATAATACATTAGCGCTAAACTGTGATACCTGTCTTGTCCGGCCGTATCCCACGTTTCCAATTTAACTGTCGTATCATCTGTACAACCAAATTTAATAACCTTGGTAGTTCTGAGGCCAAATGGTGGGAACATTCATTGGCACACTGTAGTACTGCTAAAACGGCTGGTACGGCATTGAAGGTGGGTATATTCTTGGCACACCTGCTGGTGGGTAAACTGCTGCAACCTGATCGATAGGTATGTTGCTTATCGGAGCCGGTGGAGTAGCGGCATAATAAACGGCACCATTCGTTGCACATATAGCCTGGTTCTAAATCGCAGGGGGAATCCGAAAAAACAGACTATTAGAGCGGTGAAACGAAAACTCACTAATGGAATCGTATTTAAAGTGCTACTTTTTATGGTTACCTTACAAACAGGACATTAAGGTAAACTTACCTACCTTTTCGGTTGGCTCGTACTCGTATTCTTCTAGCCTTTTTCCCACTTCCTGCAATCCGACTAGTTATTGGGTTTGTTGTCGCAACAGTTGGTGATCGAATCGAAGCGTTACTATTTACCCTTTTGGAACTGTCGGCACACTCCGGGACTTCTTCATGGGTGGCGGCCACTACGTGCACACTTTACTCCCATGTGGCTGTCAAATCCTCTTGACATCCCACGACAAAATTGACGTGGGATGTGCGCTCGTCGCAACCAACGTGAAATGACAAGCCACCTAGCAGCAAAGTGTGTTAGTATTGGTCGCCAGCGGCGTCGCATGATTCATTACAATTCCCTTGCCTGCAATGCAACACACACTTGAAATTTGCAAAAGCTGCAGCCCTTTGCAATTTTTCAATTCTAACAAAATCTTGATTTTCCATTTCCAATTCAGTCGATAATTCGATTCAATCGAAATCCCGATGCTATCCGTTGATTCTCCGTAAGAATTCACATAACGATTACAAACGATTACAAATGATGCTTTGTTTGCCTTACTAAAATCAATTCCAGTCAAGTATCATTCACATACGATTCTGCCACGTATACGTTTTCTTTGCCGCTTTGCTCCGAATTTCATAATCGTACACAGCGATGTCGTAATTGAATAAAATCCAATAAAATCTCTGGAATCCGATTTTATTTTTACTCAATTTACCTTTAATATTTATTTCCGTGGATTCAGCGCAAACTCAATGAATTATCGTAATGCTTTGATTGAAATGAAAACTATATTTTGGTAGCATGGAATAAAAATACAATAAACTGAATGAATGTATTGTCGCGTGTTATTGGTTCGCGGCCAATAATTTTAATGTTCCGGGAAAGTGAAAACGCATTGTCTTTTAATTTAAGTTAAAAGAATTTATTTAATTACAAAAATGCACAATAAACAATTTAACAATTTAACACTTTCACTTATTTTAATTTTCACTATGAAAAAAATCTAACACTTGTCCATAAATTTCTTATCGCAATTGTCTTCTAAATCACTTCGCACTCAAACAATCAATCGTCTTTACTTCGCGTTCCACTATATCGCAGTTTTCTATTGCGGTTGTAATGAATGAATCCCCCATTCATTCAGTTCGCCTTTATATAGGGTCTCTACCTATTCACCCATTTCTCGTACATTATCGAATGTTCTACCGAGAGGTACCTGGTAGATTCGAGCAAATTAATGAATGGAGTGACGTCACTTGCAGATGTTGATCATGCTTGTTGGGTTCTCGTGGGTTCGAGTAAATTCATTTGTTGACGTTGATTATGAAAACAATTGCGACAGCAGCTCGCAGAATTATTTGTACATGTAACAGTATGAATGTGTGGGTATGGCTGGAATATGTCAAAACTAAGAAAGTGCGTTCAATGACTGAATTTGAAACAAAATTATTCTCAACAATGTTTGAACGCAAAGTGCTCCGGAAAATCTACGGTTTAGAGAAACAAAGAACAGAGTGGAGACTTCATCACAAGGATGAGATGTATAAACTGTTTGACAAACAACCTTTATTTGCTTGTGTAAAGCTACTCAGATTACAATGAGTGGGCCATACAGAAAGAATATAAGAAAATCGACTACCCAAAAGAACTTTATAGGGTAGAGCACAAGGTAAACATCCGGTGGAAAGACCGAGGACTCGATGGAACGACACGAAAGAAGCTGACAATATATCCTTGCTTGGAGTGATTAATTGGCGAACGAGGTCATAGAACCTTGATGGTTGGAGGAGATTAATCTTAGACGCCTAAGCCCGGCTTGGAATGTCGATGATGATGCTAGTCACTACAATTTTCACCGGGTTTTCAAGAAAAGTATTTTATTTGAATATGCTAGATCAGCCACGTATTTAGAAAATTTATTCAAGACGGATCAAAATGATGGCTGTTTTGTTTTCACGAAAGGTATCTTCAAGTTTTCATATATAATCGATTGATTTTTTGTATGTTCCACGGATTCACAGCTTAATTCATCGATTCATGTCATCAAAAGAATTATTTTGAACCCTAGGATGGTTACAAGCTCCTTTTGGTAGGAGCACTCTCCTGTCTACTTGACTGGTTTGTCCTTGCAACAATTTTATGTAAATTGTATCCTTTTCCTTTGCTTGAAATTTTTATCTAACGAAGTTTCATCAACTAACAGGGTGTTGATAATGCTCAACGAGAATACAGGATTGTAGGTATCCTTACTGTTTTATTTTCATCCGAAATTCATGTGAATATTGTGTACGCCGTCTACTGTTGATGCTCGTATCGAAGTGACTTTCACGTGAGTGTACACCATCTATTCGTTTAAAAACTTTTATACTTACAATTTTGTGCTTTCGACTAGAAATTCTGACATAATTCAACATTTAATATTTTTGGATAGATTTAAATTTATTTCTAGTTTTCTTTAAGGTTAAAATACATGTATTAATTAACAAAGGTATTGACGTTTGACTTTCAACGATTTTCACTTTTCGTCATTCGGAACAGTATATTTGGACATAATATTGCACTAGTTACATACCTATATAAATGTGTTTTGAACTCGATCTGTTCTTCTCTATGATAATATTTTACTTTTCAACTTTCTTGAACTGATTTCAGGAATTATATGTTATTCGACATTTAAACTTCTATATTTGATATTTTTAACAATTACTAAACATTGTTAACATTTATACTTATACTTATTGTACTGTGTGTTGAGTACTCATATAGAAATATGTATCCTAAAAAAATCGTATAAAAAGAAATGAATCGGGAGGATCAATTGACTTTAATTTGTTTAACTTTTTTGTTGGTAACTTAGATATGATATTTAAGTACAATACATTGACATCATTAATTCTGCAAATTTTTAATCTATTATATATTTCTTAAAGATAAATTTTGAAGATGTAAACAGCAAGTTACTAGTTTTGTCAAATTCTCTAGACTTTATTTTCTTCAAACCCTTTGTGTTTCAACCGCTTTATTTGCAAAGCGTCTACATTTTAAGATATTCCAGACAGTTTTAAGGATATTTTTTGTCTCAAAACTTTTTGCATGGGTACATTAAACACCCTTTTTCAAATAGTGAAATTCTTGTTCATCTTTCAAGAGGGGCCTTCAAGATTAAGGGGTGTGAATTTCCCTCCGATTCATGAAATTTCCTGCCAGAAACGTGAAAGCGTTGTACGCTCTCATGGCCTTTACCAAATATATAACATCTATAACGATTTCATTTAGAAAAATAACACATGAAAACAGAAAGAGTTACACTAAATAATTGTTTCTAGTCTTTCAACACAAAAGATTACGATGCTTAAATTTAACTTTTACACATTCTTGTGCCCAGAAATAAAGTTCTTGAAACACAATAAGCTTAAGTGTTTGTGATATTGTTAAGAGAGGCTACTGATCATTTCACAGTCAAAATCAAATTGACTTTGCTTAATTGACGACTTGTTGACGAATTTCGTTAATAAAACACTAAAGGATATTAAATTTTAAATTTTGTAAGGCTATTAGGCCAAATAAAGTACCGCGCAAAGCACTGTAGGTTTGTTCGCTAAAAAAAAAAATATATTGGGAAAAATAGGTTGAAATTTCAATACTTTGATTTTTAAGATTTTGAACTATGTTGCAAAATCTTTTGAAGCCGCAACCTGTCTGTCTGTTCGCCCTTGCGACCATCTATCTGTTACAAATTTTACTCCGAAACTATAAAAGCTATAGGCTCCAAACTTGTTAGATGGATGCTAAAAAAATGGCCTTTAAAAGTTTGGGTATCAAAATTTTTAAAGTTCCTTAACCTTTCGTCAGGTGCGGCAGGTCTAATAGGCCCAGCTGTAACGGTTTGTTCCGCATTTGTCTTCCTTTTTGGTGTGGGAATCGCTTCTTCTAAGTAGCTACCAAGCATTATATAGTACTATAAACATACCCAAATCATCAGTTCTTTTCGTTGAGCGTAGCGTTTGACCTGTCTGGCTCACTATTCCTAAAGGTGTTTGTTTTTTTGGGCGAGTATTTTTTTCTCTTCCTTCTTAGTTTGTGTTCAGTTCGAGAATTTTAGCCTAGAAGTATAACTTTATTTATCTATCAAATGTTAGTTACTTAGTTTTCGAGGTTATATTATAGTAGGCGTGCCGCTCAACTTCACTGCACTCCATCTCAATTTTATTCGTATGTCCGTACCCTCTTCCTTCTTTTTTGCTGAATTTGAGCCAGAATGGACGATAGAAGGTATAGTTTGTCCAACCCGATTGATTTTGAAGCAATAAGAGGATTTCGCATGGAAGAAAATGAACACTCTGCAGGAAATAAAAATATTCGGGAAGAAAGTGATATCACTTCTCATGATGAAGTTAAGGAGGGTAATGAAAGTTCAAATACCAAGCAAAATAAACTATCAGTCGACGAAAGGGAACCACAAGATACAGCTGATCAATTTTATTTAGCACGGTATAAAAAAAACAAGTGGTATAAAACGTCACCATTGAAAAAACTAAGTACCAGTGCTCAAAATGTTACCACGCACCTTCCTGGAGTAAACGAAATTCCCAAGTCAGCTAAATCACCTGTTCAGTGTAGGAAAAATCTGCTCCCGGATAAAATTATCAACACCAAAATCCAACAGACAAACAAAAACATGGCCCTACGTGGTGTCAGGTTGGCGTATACCCCTATTAGACATCTAAAAGACGGCTTTAATCCACAAACAAGTCATTGCAAAAGTAGGAAAGGAGCAATCCTAGGCAACCCAGGTGAAATTAAAAACAGATGGCTGCAGTACTTCCAGCAGCTATTCACAGCGTCCCCAACAATGACCAAAGCTGTGAACATTCCAGAAATGGAGCAAGAGGTCCCAGTCCCGCCACCAATAAGATACAAAGTACAGGCAGCAGTACGGGACCTCAGAAAAAATAAAGCTCCTAGAATAGATGCAATACCAATAGAACTACTCCGGAGCGGGGATCCCTATCTAAGTAACCTTCTGCATCGACTAATATGCAGTATCTGGTCAAAGGAATAATTAACAGAGGACGGGCGGAAATGTATAATATGTTTTGTATACAAAAAGAGGGACAAGTTAAGGTGTGAAAACTGTACAGGCATCGCTCTGCTATGTACGTCTTATAATGTGCTCTCCAAAATCATAGAAAAAACAATTATAGAAGCGTATCAGGGAGGCCTTTAAAGTGGCCGGTCTACTATAGACCAAATATTCTCAGTGAAGCAGGTGCCTGAAAGTTGCTGGGAATATAAAATCGATGTGCACCAACTCTTTGTAGACTTCAAGTTAGTCTACAGCAGTGCCGACAGAAATGCACTGTACAAAATAATGGTTGACTTGGTGTCCCAACAAAACTAGTCAGCATAGTCAAAGTCAGGATGCTGCAAAAATTTCTAGTAAACGGTAAACTAACGTAAAGTTTCATAATAGAATCAGGTTTAAAACAAGGGCTGGACTTGCCCCAATGCTCTTTGATATTGTGCTGAAACACGCCATCAAGAAGACATCCGTTTAAAACTCAGGTACACCCAATTGGTAGCATATGCGGATGACGTTAATATTATGGTACAATTAATTTCAGATACCAAAAGAGCATTTCTGAGAATAAACGAAGTATTAAACCCGAAACAAAAACTAAATTCATGACTCAAAATAGGAAGAATATTTCAGTCCGACATAACATCCCTGTAGGAGACTATAACATTGAAAGTGTGGATTACTTTATCTACCTTGAAGCCAACTTGAGTAAAAGAGGCACTGAAAAGGATGAGATTGGAGCACGTATATACGCTGCAAATATAGCCTTTTCCCATCCTAAGATCTTGAGTTGTGCACATGCAAAATTAGCTCCATATTTACAAATCACCGATCAAACCTGTATTGTTATATAGAAGTGAAACATGAATCCTGTATGTGAATCTGAAAGGGTAGTAAACGTATTTCAATGCCAAGTGCTCCGGGAAATCTATGGTCCAGTGAAATAAGAAACAGAGTGGAGACTACGCTACAAAGATGAGTTTTATGAACTTTCAAAGATCCACCTGTGTCTGCTTGCGTAAAGTTACGCAATTGCAATGGATGGCCATGCAGAAAGAATGGAAGAAATCGGCTACCCAAAAGAATATTGGTGGGTAGAGCACAGCGTAGACATCCAGCGAGAAGACCCAGGAATCGATGGAATGTCACAATAAAAACTGACAAGTAGATCCTTGCTGGGAGTGATATGCTGGCGGATGAGGTCTCAGAATCGAGATGATTGGAGGAAATCAATCCTGGAGCCCAAAGCCCAGCTCAAACTGTCTTGCCATAGTTGATGATGAGTCTGCATTTGTTGTATTTGGTCCGAGGGATTGAGATAACTATTCATTCAAACAAAGGTTTTTTTTATGGTTATTAAGCTATAATGGGTCATATTCATCTTGTCGTAGTGTTGTTCATCTGTAGCCCCCCTCTGTCCACCTGCCTTTGAGATTCACATTCGTACGAAAAATCTTTGATAAGTTTTTTAGAACTTAGCTGGTTTCGTATTGGGCATTCATCAGGGCATGTGAACTACAAATTCCTGAATTCGAATGTTCGTCTTCTGCAGGTTTTACTGCGATTAGTTTGCTTCGATGCTTGATAAGTTAATGCAGAGTAACTTATTTGCAACACTCACCTTATACCAATAAAGTTAAATAATTCTAAAATTTAACTTAATTCTTTGAATGACTTTTCTTCACAGAATCATACATGGATTATCAAAATACAAAACAGAACCCGTACTGAATCTCGATGAGTTCCTAATACCAGTGCTCTGGTACAAAGATCTACAAAATTAACCTGTGATAATTCCACGCTGAGAAAAGTAACTTTCTACCCTTTAAATTTGCTATGACTATATTGGGTTTCCAGATATTGAGTGATGAAATCAAAATTTTGATTAAATCTTTAAGGGAGATGATCAAATCACGGAAGATGTTAAAATAACACCTCTGTCGGGTCATTTCTTTGAAAAAAGTTAGTGATTTTATTAAATCTCTTAAATAGTTTTACAGTAACGTGCAAGCCTTTTACGAAGAAGTTACGGCATACGCGATAATTTCTTACATTTCCCTTGCTCTTCGCGCCAATTCGCACCAGATTTTCAGGAAAGGTGTTTTAACTAAATATTTTGGATAACTTCGTTAACCAGCCACATCCACCTAGTGAAAACAAAATGGTGCCCATTTTAGATGAAAATCCGAGATTTTTGTTTTGTCTAAAGTATTGTTAAAGGCCAAACAAAATGGCAGCCGCTCAAAGATAGATAAATGTGCAAGTATTTGCTATTGTGGTTGTGACCACACTTTTCCATTGATCTTAATGCAAATTAGCGGTATTATAGAAATTATAGGTGCCTAGTATGCAAATAAAATATTTCAAAGTTAGGTCTCAAATTTCAATATGGCGGCCAGTAAAATCTCGAAATTTCAAAGGCTTCAAAAACATATAGTTTTGATTCGATTTATGTAAAAATATAGTATATTATATATTTTCCAATTTTCCTGGCCCTCTAGTGGCCATGTTTTTCGACGGATAATGAAGAAACTTTAAGTTATCAATTATCAAAGCAAGTTCTTAAATTGTGCAAAAAATGGTGAAAATTGGACAATAAGCAAACAAAAAAAAAAAATGAAAATTTAAAACTTCATACTTTTAGCTGCCGTTTTTAAAAAAAATCCCAAAATTTTTTTCTGTCCAGAGTAAGACTCTGATATGAACGAGATTTGGCACAGTGGTCGATGAGACGTGGAGGGAGATATCTTTCAAAATAATTCACTATCAAACGCTTAGATTTAAAATGGTGGCTCCCTAATGCTCAGGAAATAACCAAAATTCGATATTTTAGTAGCAACTGAAGTTCAATATATTTTCCTTATGGTTTTTGGAAAACGTTTAACACGGCCTAAATTGGAAGTATTTCAACAACAATAAATTTTTCTTCAACAGTGCATGATTTTCAAACGGGCGGCTAATCAACTTATTATTTGTTTTTTGAAAATAAGCGTGCCTACGAGAAATTATTCTTTCCGGTGGGTGGTGCCAACGGTGTTTTTTAAGGACAGCTGGTGTACACTTATTTGACCAAGTAACCGTGGTTTGAGCTTCTATAATACCCTGCTTCCATATACAACATTGATTGTTTTTCTCGATTAATTGAAGAATAAATGGGAAAGCCGATAGCACTACCGGCTTCTATATGGCCTTTCAAGAGTGATACTAAGAAAGCAAATCGTCGATGAGCTTCATACATAATCTTTAGTGCTGCCGGCAGGGATAATATGAATTTTATGTCAAAAAAGCCATGCCGATAGCACTTTCGGTTTTTAAGGAAAATATGTTCGTGTATGAGATTACATATATTTTGGGTGAATAGTGGGGGGTCTTCGGACAAAAACAACGTCAAAACAGAATCTAAATATACCAAAATGTTGGAATAAGGAAACAAAATTTTAAAGATGATAGCAATTAATATAGACGATTCACTACTTCATTTAAGAGTCCAGCTATTATGAATTTATAAGACGGGAAGCTGATGGGAATCAGCTTACTTATACACCTTGTCACTTATATATTCTAATAAACCAATTTGTCGTTAGCCTCCATGATTATTGAAGAAAATTGTTGTCGGACATGAGTGGATTCAAATGCGTTAAAAAAAATTAGAAAAGCTTGAAATTTATTGAACAGTCAGGAATTGGCTCCATTTAAAATTTGTTAAATTCAAAAGCTTGTTCTAAATGGTTGATTTTACGAAAAACCAATATCACTCCCCATTGAGTCGTTACAATTTTGTTGCAGTATTAAAAATGTAGTTGGTTGAATAGAATCTCTTAACCTTCCAGAAGGCACATGGTTATCAATTTGGCCACCTTTTTTTAAAAAAAAAAACTATTCTAATTATTGTTCATAAGCCAGCGTAGCACAACAAGACCCACCGGAATTCCTTGATTAGCACATAAGATAACAGATAGTACGTTGGGAATATCTTTGTAGCAACATGATAGCTGGCCAATAGATGTTGAATGTAGCCACTATATAGATCAACAACCAGGAAGAGTTTTTTATTTATCTTTGCATCACTCTCTCTCTCCAACTCTAACCACCATCGTGCACTTACGCATTTTTGTTCCTTCGGAATATTTCTTTTTGTTAATAAATCTGATAATTAATCCTGTGCATTTTAATTTATATGGACACAGAGTGAGCCCCTACAGTAGTAAATCCCTACAGTGGTGATTCGGTGATGAATGCCCATGTGATTTCTTGTCGGTTTGAGCATTTACGCAGAACGCAAAATGTAAATTCGCATCTCGAATCACCAAATTTCCTGCGTTTTACAAATTGGATTCGGAATTTTGGTTCGGGCAGGCGAAAGCGACTTTTCACACAAATGTCATCACGCAAGATAAAACACAATTCAAGTATGCCATCCAGTAGGCCAAGCCGGAGATATTACTGCATGTTATCTCCATTGCGAGAAATCCGCCGCAGGAAAACAAGTATAATGTTGTCAAGGAGCGTATACTAGCAACGTTCGCAGAATCTAGCGAATCAAAGCTTAGACGCTTATTCCAAGGGCAAAATTTAGACAGAAGGAAGCCATCACACAATGTTCAGCATTTTCAAAAAAACAGGAGGATAGCAGGTGACAAATGCAATGCTGGGATCGCTTCTTTTTGAGCAGTTAGTTGAGAATATTCGAGTTTTTTTTTGGCAATTTCATGCGAGCCCGACATTGACAGGCTTGCAAAGATGGCGGATCTTTTGTTCGAGTTGCAGCAACCACCGGCCATTGCATCTGTACAAAGACAAGAAGATACAAATGGCGACGTTTTACAACATAATTGTACTATCGCGACCGCCTGGAGTTTCGGAAGTGATCCCGATCAGCTTCAACGTCTCAAAGGACAAGGAAACGTTCAAATTCGAAACCAGACGACTCGTACTGCTTTTACCATAAGTGCTTCGGACAACGCGTAAGAAATTATCGTCAATCGTACTAGTAGGCTGTCGATGGAAAAGGCAATGCAGGAAACTAAGTTTGTCGTCTCGATTTGAGGCGAGTAAGGACGAACAACTACATGACAATCGCAGACCTATAATTTATGACAAACAGAATGGAAACCGATTTCTTATTGATACGGGTGCTGACATATCAGTCCTTCCATGGGACAAAAGTCGAAACGTCCCCATGAATTTCCAACTATATGCTGCAAATAATACTCCGATCAAAACTTACGGTCAAAAAATAATTTCATTCGATTTTGGATTGCGATGATCTTTCACGTTCCCAAGAAATGTGGGCAGTGAAGACTTTGCGGGGATTATCGCCACGTTAATGCCATAACAGTCTCAGGTCAATACCCCGTCGCCCTCTTTAGAGATTTCGCCCCCAAACTAAACAATTGTACTGTATTTTTGACACTGTATTTAATGAGAGCCTAAAATCAAATCCCAGTGGCGGCGGAAGACATCCCCAAAACAGCGGTGATAACTCCATTTGAGCTATATGAGTTTAAAGTGATGAAGTTTGGACTTTGCAACGCTGCACAAACGTTCTACCGATACATCGATTACGCTCTACGCGTTCTAAATTTCTATTACGCGTACATCGATGACATCCTCATCATGTCCAAATTGCAAAATGAACATCGTGAGCATTTAAAACTTGTGTTAAGCCGGCTAAGATGATATGGTTTGTCTATCAACATAAGCAAATGTACGTTTGGAGTACCAACTGTGAAGTATCTAGGCTATCTTGTCGATAATCGAGGCATAAAACTTCTTTCTGACCGAGTAGAAGCGATTATGAATTTTAAAAATTCGTCAACCGTTTCCGAGCTGTAATGAATTCTAGGAGCAATTAACTTAAAAAAAAATCGCTAAAAATGAAGCATCAGTCCAAGCACCTCTGCACGAATTTCTCGTCGGGGCCACAATATAAGACTAGCGACCAATAACATGGACTCCACAAGCGGAATCAGCATTTGAGGAATGTAACCGTCAAATTGCCAACTAAACATTATTGCGCTATTCCATCGAAAACGCTATGCTTGCAATAAAGTGTGAAGCATTCAATACGGCAATGGGAGCAGTACTCGGATTTTTTTCGAAAAAATTCAGCAAAGCGTAGTGTAAATATAGTACATACGACCGTGAACTGCAAGCGATTTATAGCGCCATAAAGTATTTTCGACACCTGATCGAGGGACGCGTCGTTATCATCAAGACAGACCATAAGTGGATCACGTTTGCATTCAAGTAGAAATCGGATAAAGCGTTTCCACGGCAATTAAAGGCAATTGGGCCTTATTGGGCAGTTCACGACTAACATTGTCTACATTGCTGGAAAAGAAAACGCGACAGTGGATGCATCATCCTGAATTAATAATATTGCTATGCCATTAATGGTTACAGTTGAGGATTTGGTAAAAGCTTAGGAGGAGGATGAAGAACTAAAAAATCTACTTCGGGCTGAATCAAGTATCCAATTCAGATGAGCATTAAGAAGGAAGATATACGATCTTCCGTATCTCAACGGACGTTCGACGAAGAAAACTATAATCAAGAATTATGTTTGGCCTAGCATGTCAAAGGACATCCTTGAATGGGCATGTACATGCCTTTCATGCCAACGTAGGAAAATTGGAAGGCATCCAAAAGCTCCGCCTGTGCATATTGAAATGCCAGACACCATATTTAGCCATGTCCACATCGACATCGTTTGGCCGCTGACATAATTCAAGGCTTTCTTGTATATGTTGACGATGATAGATAGATTCACGTGATGGCCCGCGGCAGTTCCAATACGAACAATAACAGCGGCCGTAATAGCCACTGAATTTTATGCTAACTGGGTAGCGCGATTTGGAGCTCCTGCTGTACTGACATCGGATCAAGGATCTCAATTTGAGTCTTTAATATGCCAGTCACTAACACATTTGATAGGTTGCAAGAAGACTCGAACGACAGTGCCTGCAGCTAATAGAATTATTGAGCGGTGGCATCGATCTCTGAAAGCTGCTATCCTGTATTACAATAACCAAGAATGGGCGGAAACTCTTCCAACCGTGTTACTCGGCCTTCGCACAAGCGTGAAGAAGGATATGGACGCAACTTCTAGAGAGTTGGTATACGGCGCAGCACTGCGAATCCCCGGGAATTCTTCTTTAATGAATATATGCCGCCGGGCCCGAAACTATTTGTTCAAAAATTTTGCGAGCATATGGAGCTAGTCTGCACAACGCCAATTACACGTCACGATAAGGGGAAAGTATTCGTCCACAAAGACCTCTCAACTTGCTCGCATGTTTTCGTTCGTGCCAACAGAGTGAAGAGACTATTAAAATATCCATATGAAGGACCATTTAAAATCTTGCAACGAATTTCCGACAACGTTTTTAACTTCTATATCAATGGGAAAGCAACAAATGTCAATATTGATCGACTGAAACTAGCACACTTCAAATTTTCGTCTGAATCAGCTGACAACTCCGAGTCAATTCCAGAATTTCACCCGAGCATTGTTCGTGGACGTATCTAGGATAAAAATCAAAGGCAGCTGCTGCGAAAAAAGTTCAATTAGCTGTTTGAAAAATGTTAAAGTCGTTTTAAAATAACCTTCTGCCAATACTACTTAGGAACCATCGTGTACGCACGCATTTCTGTTACTTTGGAATACATCTTTTTGTTAATAAACCTTATACGAGTAATTAATCCTGTGCATTTTAATTTATACGGATAGACAATGAACCCCTACACTAGCAGATCCCTATATCTTTTCTTCGCGATCGCCCTGTGACAGTCACTTTTGAAGTTGACTTTGCCTGTTCAGTAGTGTCAAGGCGGCCAAATTGCCGCCGCGCACCTTACCGTGAACTATTTCTTCTTGCCATTGAAACAAAATGTAAGTACATATTTTCCCAGTTATATCGCATATGCAGTGTGGTTTTATGAATAACCGTCACTAATTTCTGAAAATGCAATTTTTATATATATATATATATTTATTTTTGTGAAAATCAAATGAGAAAAATCTATCTACATGCATTTTCTTTGAAAGTCACAGCAATTCTGAGAATTCTTCGAGAGCAACAGGAGGAGGCACAAAGCAAAATTGATAAGTATGATGAAGGATTCAGACAATCCAGATTATGAAACCGAAGTAAGTGAGAGAGGCAAGCATGACAGTGGATTATAAGTTGAATTTGGTGGAGGTATTGATGAGCCAGAGACGCCCTGAAAACTAAAGCAAAAGTTTTGCTCGCGAATGTTTAAGATATATTAGCTATTTCACTGCTATAATATCTCCTGATGTTATTGAAGATATCGTTCATCCTACTAATATTTACATTCAGAGAAAAAAATACTAATCCTGATAGCAGAAAAAAAAAATGTTGAGTAGACTGACAAAAAAGAAATCCAATCTTTTCGGGGGACTTATTTTTGATGGCAGTGAATAGGGGTAATCGTACAAATCTAACAGAATATTTTAGTACTAATGAGACTGGTTTTATAATTCTACGGGAAAACTTCAACGGAAAACGTTTCTGATTTCTAATGAGGTGCATATGGCTGACAATGTAAATGCAAGACCCCAACGAATGAATAGGGGCAAGTGTATTTATTTGTTTATTTCTACTTAACGGAAAAATACAGACGCTTTTACCTTGGTGAGTCGTTTGCACCCATAGCACGCTCTTTCAATATTAATGAATCAACTGTGCGATTAATCGAAAAATTGGAAGACAAAATAAGGAGTACCTTAGCTTCAACGTCACTATCAGCAGAAATCGTTCGTGATCCAGCTACTGAAAAAATGGAAGCTGAATTATCACTCTGGATTGAAGATCGCAACCAAAAAAAGATGCTCTTTAATGGTCATTCGATCCGCGAGAAGGCAAAGCGTCTTTACGCACATTGTAAGGAAGCATCCAAACGACAGTTCAACATATTCAAGGAACGAAAATTATTGCATTTCCCCAAAATTGCTGGAGAAGCTGCATCTGCAGACAACACAGCAGCCGAAAAATATCCAGAAGAATATTCCAACTTAATTGCTGATGGTGGCTACAAACCTGAATAAGTGTTTAATGAAGATGAAAATGCCCTATTTTAATTAAATCCTCGTGGTTTAAAAAATCACAACAAGGATCACTTGCAGTATTTTGGCGTGCAAATAAGAAAACGTGGGTTACAAGTGCTACCTTTTGTGGTCCCGGAATTGTTTTGTTCCAGAAGTTGAAATTTATTTAAAAATAAGCGATTTAGACTTTAAGGCGGTTTAAGTTTTGGATAATGCTCCCGGTCACCCTTGTGAGCATCCAAGTATAAAGGTTATATTTTTACCTCCTAAAACGATGGCTTTACTCCAATCCCTAAACCAAGGAATAATCCAGGCTTTTAAGCTTTATTACTCGTACATTAGGAGGAGCTTCAAAATCATACTGGACACCATGGAATGTTATCCTGATATCAACGTTATGCAATGCTGAAAAAATTTTGACAAAGTAAAATGCATTGTTAACATAATTAAATCGTTGGAAGAACATTAAAATCATGCTGGAAAAATTGTGGCCTGGTCTGACTGTCGGAAATAAAGAAACCGTGGGAATTCTGAGTTTGGCTGCAAACATAGCACAAGTCGCAAATGGAGTATGACGAGATGGCTTTGAACAGTAAGATCCAAACGACATTCAAGAATTGCTTAGTTTGGGAGATGAAGATTTGACCGAAGCCAATTTGAAATGCTTACTGCGCATTCCATTGAAGAAGAGCCTCCAACGAGCACTGAAATGGTGGCCTTCAACTTAAAAACCCCAGGCGAAGGTTTACGGATAGCAAATGAGCTTTGTGATTTCTTCGTCAAAATTGACCCATCTATGGAAAGAAGTCTTGTTTTTTAAAGGTAACTTATTAGCCTCACAGCTGATTATCGGTCTGAATTGAAAGACCTTTTAAAAGCAGCAAAGCAAAAAAATTACCTGATTTTAGATACGTCTTGGGATAAAAAAAATGCCGGGTTTTCCAGGAAGCTCTAGCCAAGACAAAATCAGAACTGAAATGATCCGCCTCTTGCAGCTAAACCTAGACCGCAGTTTAACCACCCAAAATCTGCTTGAGCAGTTTGCGAGGGACATGAAAGCTGACTTCCTGCTGCTGAGTGAGCAACACCATGATAAAAGTCCTGCATTATGGTACCCTGAAGAAATCGGTACGCTCGCCATCTGGGTTCGGAACAGTGATTTCCAAGCAGAGAGTTGTGGACGGGGGATGGTTTGGTGTGGGTTCGGTGCTTAGGGACCACCTTCTTTAGTGTGTACCAAACGCCAAACGAATCGCTATCATCTTTCTAAGTCAGAAGGCAAAGTCCTCGTTGGGGGAGACTTCAACGCTAGAGCAATCGAATGGGGCATGCCTCAAACAGATCTGCGGGGAAAACGAATCCTGGAAATGGCGGCCAGGATGGCTCGTCGTATTAAAAACTGGAAATGCGCCAACTTTCCGCTGTATTGGCTGTGAGGGAACCATACTGGATGTGATATTCGCCTCAGAGTCTTTAGTACGGAGGATACACAATTGGAAAGTAAAAGAGGACTACTCAGCGAGTGATCATCAGCGCATTCTGCTTGCGATAAGAGATGTTGTCTCCCAACGTCCATGCTCTCGGATTTCTGCAGCTGGATGGAACATCGGAAGGAGGGACGTCGAGAGGTTTGTCAAGGTTCTCACAGCAGGTGAGCTGCTGCAGAGAGCTTAGGAGGGGACGGAAGAACTGGCAGCTCAATACGTGGTGAACTTAACTATGAGCATCATTACGACTGCTTGCTGCGCTTCTATGCCTCGTCGAAAGCCCTGGCACGATTGAATGTGCGGTGGAAGGTGCGATGGAAGATGCGTTGGAAGGTAGCGAGGCTCATGCTGATCAGCAAGGGGAAGGGAAATCCCGGATTGCCGTCTGTATACCGCCCGTTATGCATGCTAGACACGGCTGGGAAAGTGCTAGAGAAACTCATCAAGGGTAAACTCACTGACGCGTTTCGTGCTGCTGGGGACCTACCTCCTTGGCAGTACGGTTTTAGAGCAGGACGTTCTACCATCGATGCGATCCCAGAGGTGATGAGCGCGGTCCAAAAGGCAGAGGCACATGGTCGCACCAAGCGACGGATCGTCCTGTTGGTGACACTCGACGTCAGGAACGCCTTCAACTCCGCTAGATGGTTGGATATTATGGCTCCGCTGGAAAATCCTTTTCAAGTTCTAGAATATCTGATGCGGCTTTTGATAGACTACCTTAAAGACAAAAGCCTAATCTACGATTCGAAACAGGGACTATGAAAGATGGCGGTTACATCGGTTGTTGCCCAGGCATCTATTCTTGGTCCAGACCTGTGGAACGTGTCTTACGACGGGCTACTGAGACTGGAGTTGCTAGATGAGTAGCGCTTGATCGCCTGGTGGATGATGTTGCGGGTCTGGTCGCTGAATGCACCGCTGAATAAGCGCAACTTAGGCTAGGTGTGCTAATGTGCCGAGTGAGAGACTGGATGACTGCTCGTGAGCTCAGTTTAGCACTGGATAAAACCAAAGTAGTCAGCTTGACAAAAAAGAGAATCCCTAGAGTAAGGATGATTAGTATTGGAGACATACGAATCGCATCGAATCCAGTGGTGAAGTACCTGGGGCTACCGATCGACTCAAAGATGAATTTCTCGGCTGAAAAGGCTGCTTCGGAAGTATCGGCTCTGAGTCGACTTATGGCCAATGCAGGGGGATCCAGCCCATCAAGAAGACGCCTCTTGATGAGTGCTATAGGCTCAGTGCTACTGTACGGAGCAGAGGTATGGGGCGACGCTGTCAATAAGGAGGTTAACCGAAAATGTTTGGCACAGGTACAAAGTAGAGGAGCGCTGAGGATTGCATCTTCGTATCCGATAGTCTCTGATTCGGTGGTGAACGTCATTGCAGGTATGATACCTGTCGGCTTCCTTGCTAGAGAGCGCCGTCCTATTTATCTGCGTCAAAGCAAGGATGCGAGGGAGACGGTTAACCGCGAAGAGAGACACCGCTCACTTAACGATTGGCAGCAGTCTTGGGTAAATTGCACGAAGGGAAGGTGGGCTGTGCCCCTCATCCTGGATGTGAGACCACGGCTAAATCGAAAGCATGGTGAGACTGACTTCTATCTGACCCAGCTTTTGAGCGGGCATGGGTGTTTTCAGTCTTACTTTCACAAGATTGGTAAGTCACGTTCGTCCGATTGTCGGTATTGCCCAGGAGAGGAAGACAATACCTGCCACACATTTTTTGCATGCATAAGATGGGGCAGGCTGCGAAGGGGCCTCTACAAAGAGACGGGAGAGCTCACCCCGGATAATATATTGGCGGTGATGCTCGAATCGGTTGACAAATAGAACCAGGTGGCACATTATGCTCGGGCAGTCCTAAAATATAAAAAGGACTCACAGCAGCCGGGGGCGTTGGGGCTGAGGGATCGCTTTTCTGGCACTTCCTCTTCCCCTCTCCCCTCTCGCTAGGAAAGGGACTACCCAGCTTAAAGGCACCTCACGGCGCAACAAAACGAGACCTGGCCCGAAGCAATGTGTCAAACCGTTCCAGGGTAGGTTCTCAGGTTGACAAGGGAGGTGGTTAGTGGGTAGTCAAGTCGACTTCTTGCAAACATGGGAGTCCCATACTCTGTGCATAAATGGGTGTTCACCTCCCTACCATAGAAAACGCCTGATAATAATAATTAATTGATATTGTTAATAATATTTCATAAAATTGGTTTTTATGTGTGTATAAATCCCATATATTCTCATACAATTATCCATATAATCTCATACAAATTACCATTCCATATTCACAGTTTCTGTATTCGCGGTATCTTTATGGAACATAACCCCCGCGAATAAGGAGCTTTTACTGTACATGAAAAGAGAACGAGCTCGGAGGTAGCCAAAATGCCGCCATGCGCCCGCTGGCGTGAGCCTCAACCACATGGCCGCCCGGAAGTTAAAGACCATTTTGTTGAAATTCCTAAGGAAATCTATTCAAAAATGAAATGTCTGAAAATAAATAATATGAATATCTTAATTAACTGTCTTTTGAAATTTTCGGGATGTTTGATTGAATTATTTTTTATGGGCAACGGGACGATTTTATTATCTACAGAAAATGTGAAATTTCCAAATATTATTATAAATACGAAAATTTTTGGATTTTAAGCTATAAATTACTCTTTTATTTATAGAAAAATTTATTTTTCAGTTTTTTTTTCAGGTTATCTGGACCACGGGCATCCAATCGCGAGGAATCACGACACCTCAATTATGGTAGCGCAGCCTTAATATTTTTTTTTTGAAAAACTCTCTTCATGGTGTTTTATTTGATACCTCATGTATCCACCTTTGGTAAATTTTATTAGCACCAACTCAATATTAAGGGTGACTTAAAATCCTTTCAATATTTTTGTGGGTTTCTAAAATTTTCCGGTGTTATTACTTTGGAGCCACCTTTTTGAAAAATACACAGATGGACGAAAAGACGAATAAATAATTTAAACAAAATTTAGTAAGTGAAAGCTCCTTAAACCGGAAATCAAGGGAAACCAAGAGGTCTCATAAATATATATTATATGTATTAACAATGATCGATTCACCCCTCTTTAAATTTTGATTACAATTATTTGAATATAATGTTACGATGGGCCTGCCTAGAATACTTCAATACTTTTTTGTAAATAACTTATCTACTTATCATTCCATCACTAATTTTTCAATCCATTTTTCTAGTAGTCTAGATAACAACCATAGACAACGTCATGAATTCTCTTTCATTTACTTACCTAATAATTTTTTTTAAATGCGTTAAGATATTTTTGTTCTCCTTTTTTCCTAAACTTAATTATAAACATTCATTGTGTTGATCAGTGGAAACATATTCATTTACAAATACATATACAATAGCAAACGAAGAAACATACTAAAATCTATTTTCTTAATAATAAATGCTCGATATAAAAAAATTTTCCTAACCAGTCATTCGACCATTTACAAAATACATTTGCCGGACTATTTGTGGTTTATTTTTTGTGTGTATGTGTGGGGTGAGTTTGTGAAAAAATTTGCTTGATTTGTATATAATTAAATTAATTAATGTACTTTTGGACCAGCCAAAATCTATTTTCAATCTTTTTATCGGATATTCAATAAATTCATCACATTCTTTACTTTTAATATTTCTATTGCATGCACGATTTAACGGACAAATAAATTTTACTAACACGTTTATAGCTTGAGTGTTTGATATAATGATTCCTTACTTGTTTTTGCTCACTAGTTTGCGCTTGTATTTAAGTTTTTTTGTATCCTTTTTCTTATTAGATAATAATTTTCATACACAACACATTTTTCAATGATTATTATTAATGCCTCAAACTTATTTTCATAGCTGAACATGTAGGCTTTGCGATCAACTTTAACTCCCGTTCGTCACCGTGATGTCGATGTAGTATGATATGGATAAAATCTGAATTGACTATCTTAGAAGATTCTTTCTGAATAGTTTCCGAAAATGTTCTTAAAGATTCTTTTTTCGCTAACACATCATTAATGTACAAGTATATTGTCAATTGTTTTAAAACATTTTTTTGTTTCATACTTTGTAAGATACTGTCATTCGAGGGTTAATTCCTTGAGAAATATTTTCGGAAAATGAATTATTTTCTTAAATATAGCATGTGTGGCCAGAAATTCTCGCCACTCAACCACCGCTCAGTAAACTCAAATGTAAACACTAAATTAATTTTTTTTATGCACATTAACGGGGTGCGGGGAAAAAGATTCAATAAATAAAAGTTATTTGAAAAATATGTTAGAAACATTTTTTTAAATAAAAAAAGATATAAAAATACTGATGTTTAAAAAAATATAGAAGACATTTGGGTTGGTCCCACCTGTGTTTGAGGCGTAATTTGTGTTGCGTTGAATGTTGCTCCGAAATCGATGAATTCACATGCTCATCTGTTGAGTCAAGATCGAAGTCTAAAATTTGTTCGAATGAATTTTAAGTATTGATTGATTTATTTATTGGGTTCGTTTGAGATCTAAATGCGAAAAATTATAACGAAAATCTGCAGTTTACGGCTCCACCCTCAATCGACAAACTATCCTCCAACTAATGTTTTCCTGTAAGAGACCAGCTCACTCGGTGTCGCAATTTTATATAATCCATCTTCAGCGCTCCAGATATAGATTTATTTATAATCACACCGTTCATTCTGTTGGAGATCTTGATGAGTGCTTTATTGCTGTAAAGAACAAAGAGAATTCGTATTTCATAAATAACGAAAGTCGTTTGCAGACAAAATATATAGTTCAAAACATCAAAATAAACGCTTAACAAAATTTAATCAAAAATTTCATTGTGAATTATATTTCCGCAAAGTTGAGTTTTTGTTGAAAGGATGTTTTGAATTTTCGAACGGTATTCACTTTGCATTACATGTGTAGCAAATACGGTCGCCACACTTACGACGTTGAATGCATAAGAATCAGTGTAGACGTGTTTTTAATCGCTCCTGTCATTAATTTTAAAAATTAATTAATTTTTCGCAAAAGTCAGTTTCAAACAATTCAAATATTTTTTTACGAGCCAGTCAAAAGCAAATTTTGATTTTATTGGGAAACCCATCACCGTCGAATTATTCGAGCATTCATCGAATACTTGAAATTCATTTTCTGAAGAAATATCAAAAGTGGAAATACGTTCAAGGGAAGTCCCGGTCTGAGAACATTCCCTCTAGTCTCGCTGCGAAAGCAACGAGATGGAGGAGCCCGATGGCTTCAGCCATCAATTAGAAGGACCATGCCCATCGCCAATGATGATGGGCGAAAAAAACTTAAAAGAAAATACGAGAATCAAGAACAAAACCCGACAATCCTATCGGTTATCGAGATCGAACAGCTGATCCAAGAAAAAGAGAAAGCTGAAAAATTTGAAAAGGAAAATGAAGAACTCAAGCTTCGAGTTAAATCGTTAGAAGCACTTGTGGGAACGTTAACGTTCAACAAGGATAAAGATATCAAGAAAGGCCGACAACCACACTCAAAATCTGAAGACAAGAAAACTAAAAAGCCACAGGAGGAAGCTAATCAAGAGGGTGTCCTCAGCGCAGGAGGCGCAAATGACAGCAGAAATTATTATGCAGCGCTAGCTGGTCTTGAAGAAACGATGAACATTGAAGAGGATGCAGGTAAAACGTCAAAATTAGATAATGATTTCATTGAATATCTTAAAATTAAAAATCGGGAGAAAAAACCAAAAGGTTTGTCTGCTGGTCCGTCTGTTGGTCCGTCCGTTAAGATTGATGAAAAAAAAGAAAAAAAAAAAAGAAAAAGTCCCACCAATCAATGTGTTTGGGCAAACGGGCAAAGATATGGTTCGGCTTTTGGCAGCCGAAAATAAACTAAAAGATTTTCAGATAAAAAGAGTCAATGCCGATAAATTGACAATAAGGACTAAGTCGCTGGTTGATTTCCAGGCAACAAAAAGTGCCTTAAATTCTGGAGATGTTCCGCGTTTCACGTACACCCCGAAAAGCGAGAAGAACCAAACCTTTTTACTTGAAGGGTCTGGACTGTGGTGAGGACACAGTCGATCTCCTTCAGGTGCTCCAAGAAGCTGCACCAGAAATACAATTTATTACAGTCAAAAACTTTGCAACGAGGAGATCAATTGTGGAGCGCAAAAACTTGCCTCACTACTTAGTCCAGATTTCCAGCAAAAGTAGTTCGAGTGCCCTGCAGAAAATACGGTACTTGAACTTCCGCGTGGTGAGGTGGGAACGCCTCCAGAAAAGTGAGGTCAACCAGTGCTACAGGTGTCAAAGATTCGGGCATTCGGCTGCCAATTGCGCCATGAAAGCATCATATCGAGGATGCCCCGGTATCAAGATGCAAAGATTAAAGTCACTCCGAAACAAAGTCAAGCACACCGCAGTGTGATACCTACCAACTTCGTCAAGCCCGGGGTGTCATTTGCACTTGCTGCGAGAGGACCAGCAGACAATGTAAATAAAATGAATAATGTAAGTGGCAATAATGAGCTGCTCCTTAAAATTTATCAGCAACTAAATTCCTTATCAGAGCGAATCGATTAACAAGATTCGAAAATTAACATTGTTTTTCAGCGTTTAGGGCTTTCAAATGCCTCAAAATAATTTGTCATCCAGCCACATTCCCACGGATAGGATTCGTCTCATCTCGATCAACGTCAACTCCATTGTTACTTTACATCGGCGTGATTATCTCCTTGAATTCATTGCCAGACAAAAGCCTGACATCCTGCTTCTAACCGAAACCCACCTCAATTCATGGCACTCCCTGAGATTCAAGGATTTTGAGTTCGTAAGAAACGATAGGGTGACAGGTGATGCGGGAGGTGGCACCGGGATATTGGTTCGAAGACCCTATTGTTTCCAAAATATTGAAAAAGTCGAATTCAAAAGCTTTGAATCTCTTGAAGTGTCCGTTATCAAAATCTCACTGCCAGGTGGGGATAACCTCTTCGTTATCTCTGCCTATGCAACTGGTGGAACTGTTCTCAAGCTCAAGGAAGAGCTCAATTCCTTGTTCGAAATACTCGAATTGAACAGGCTGCATAACTATTATATTCTTGCTGGTGACCTGAACGCCAAGCATACATCATGGCTGAACGCCACCAATAATCCAAGAGGTGTATTCCTGAAATCGTGGATAACAGAGAACCAAATTGAATACAGGTGCAATCTATATGGGTCGAAGTTCCCAACATACCCTAGGACAAATTCATATTTGGACCTTTGCATTGCTGACGCAAGACTTGAATTCAGCTTTAATAGTCCTCAACGGAAACTGCAGGTGCTTCCTTATGATAGCGACCATAACGCAATCGTAATGGAAATCAATCATCACAGGGATGATTTCTTCCTCATTCCAGTTCAACATGAAAATCATCGGTTGAATTTCAAACAAGTTGGGTAAACAGACCTACGCTCATGTCAGAAGGGTTTTGTATTCAATTTTCAAAATGCAGGCACCAGATTGAATAAAGTCAAGAAGCATGTCAATGACGATTTTATTGGAGAAAATATGAAATTCGAAGATCATACAATTATTAGCAAAGTTGAACGAATTTAGACTTTTGAGGTTTTTGTTATTGTTATACTCATAAATATCTCCCTTGATAATTATTTCAGATGTCCAATCGTGAGGGAGGAAACCACATTTTTCATGTATTTCCCCCCCTGTGCCCCACTGAAGCAGAAACTGACAGTTTAAGAACTGTTTTGAAAAGCTCCCATGAAAACTTTCATTTCATACTCATATCGGCTACGTTTGATGAATTTTTTTTTCAGGGGCCACTCTCCTGTACTGTTATCATCGATTCATGGCCATTTTTTCGAATCCTAGAGTTGTTACAAAGCCCTTTTACTAGGAGCTCTCTCCCGCCTCCTTGACTTGTTTTACTTATGAGTAATAATTGTAGGTACTCATCTTCAGTCATTCATTAAATTGAATCAAGTGTTCAAAGCATGGACCTTGAACTTTGAAGTTGGGAAAAAATAACTCAAAATTATTCAATCTTCGCATTTAAAACAGCCACCATTTTGTTTTACGATTACTGATACCACTAGCTGAACCGATTCTCAAAGATATGCATGACACCTATCATTCCTGAAGTTTTCATGCAAATCCTAGCAAAACTGTAGTGACTGAGTCGGTAAAAAGCGCATATTGTTCCATAGCCATATGTTGCCATAGTAATACATGCAGCGCATATTGTTCCATAGTAATACAGGAAAATTCAAACCGCTTTAACTTCGCTAAATATAATTCAATCTTTATGAAACTTGCAGGGTAAATCAATCTTATGAATAGTCATCTGTGTACTGAATTTCATTGAATTTAAGGGTACCGTTAAGATTTTATTCAAGAAAACATAAAATCGATAAATCATACTATTACTAACAAAGTTGAGAGAATTGCGACTTCTCACGTATTTGTTGTTGTTGTACTCATCAAGGCCTACATTCGTGATTTTTTTCAGATTTTTCGGATGGAAGGTGTCCAATCGCGAGGGGGGGGACACAAATTTTTCGTGTATTTCCCCTCCCTGTGCGCCCCTCGAAGCAAACTTTGCCAAACTAAGACCTGTTTTGAAAAGTTCTTATCAAGACCTTTCATTTGATACCCATATCGGCTACCTTCAATGAAATTTTTTTTTCGGGGGTCACTCCCCTACATTGGGAGACCCCCCTTAAATACCTTATAAAATTTTTTAGTAGTTGAACTTTGAAGAGATCACCACTTTACACCTATATACAAAATTTGATGCTTCTAGCTTAAGTAGTTTCCGAGAAAAACTGCTGTGACACACGGACGGATGGACGGACGGACGGACGGACGGACGGACAGACAGACAGACGGACAGACAGGACGCGATTTTAGAAGGGTTTTGTAAAATTATTTTACAAAACGCTAAAAAGCGTTTAAATTTTGCTAAAGAATTTATATTAAAGAAAGTCAATTATTGGGAAGATGTGATTTTTGCCGATGAAAGCAAATTCAATGTTTTTGGCTCGGATGGACTTGTTTTGGTGTGGTGCAAGCCCAATGAAGAATTGAGTCCAATTAACCTCAGGCCTACAGTGAAACACGGAGGTGGTTTGGAGATGCGTATCTACTCGTGGTGTTGGCGAATTAATATTTATAGATGATATCATGGATTCCCGTCGATATTTAGACATTTTGAAGGAAAATTGGCGAAAAAGCGCTGCTAGAATGGGCATTTTGGATTCGTTCAAATATTACGAAGACAATGATCCCAAACATAAGGCACGCATTGTTCAAGAATGGTAGCTGTATAATTGTCCAAAAGTGGTTCATCCTCCTCCTCAGTCACCGGATTGTAATCCCATTGAAAATCTCTGGGATGAATTGGACCGTAGAGTTCATAGCCCGCCAATTTGTTCAAAAACGGAGCTCGAGGAAAGGCCTCGCGAAGAATGGGTGAAAATGGATGTGGAATATCTGCGGAAAATCATCTCCAGTATGCCAAATCGATTAAAATGTGTCATTGAACAAAACGGACATTCAACAAAATACTAGCTTACTAAAATTTTTGTTTATTTTTACAAGTTAGCTCTTGTGCGGATCTTTTTGAGGGATGATATTTTCTGTTTTTTCATGAAATTTCCTTTTTTTTTGGTATATTTAAAGTGAGAAACTATTTTATTTATGTGATCTGTAAGACTGTTAAGTTCTACTTATAATAAAGTGTTTAAAAAAATTTTCTCGTTTTCAATTGCCTTATAAAATGAGAAAGGAGGAAAATTTCTTACTTGTGCGGACTCCCAAAAAGGGAGTCACTGTACTACCCTTCAGCCACTAAAATACTATTCAGGCAACTAATATCATACTCAAGAAACATTACTTTTTGGGCACCACAATAACCCACTACCCAGTGTAAACTAGTACTTTTTTCCAGTCTGAACTCGAGGAAAAAGTGTCGCGAGCCAAACTTTACAAATCCTAAAAGGAGAGATACAGTATGCAGCAAATGAAGAAAAACAAGTTGGGTTTACAGACATTCGTTCATGTGCGAAGGGTTTCGTACTCAACTTATGGAATGCAGTCACCAGCAACGAATAAAGTAAAGAAACATGTCAAAGAAATGTACGCGTTTCAAAGACAATCCATTGTTACTCAATTTTCAACGGCTGCCATTTTGTTGGAAGCCAACAAAAATCACTCAAATCATGAATAACCAAAAATATTTATGTTATTGATCTTATCAGAAAATTTTAAAAAGATCGAATCAAAACTGCGGTGTCTGATTTGATGGAAGGTCCATAAAATCGTGTGTCATTGTTGGTGAAATTGGAGAAATTTCCGTGAATATGATTTGATTTGCATCAAACTTACAGAGTATTAGGACTTTTTATATGACTACTTAAATATTGAATTTTGTTGAGTTGAACGGCGCACATACAATTTTATTTGGGGAAAATGTGAAATTTGAAGATCATACTACCTGTATTATTAAAAAAGTAGAGTGACTTTTGACTCCTGAGGTAACTATTGTTGTTTTACTGATTAACACCTGTCTTCATATTTTTTTTCAGATCACAGGTGTCCAACCGCGAGGAGTGGGACACACATTTTTCATGTTTTTCCCCTCCCTGAGCGCCCTTCGAAGCAAAAAGTGTCAGTTTAAGACATGTTTTGAAAAGGTTTTATCAAGACGTTGTATTTGATACCCACATCGACTACCTTTGATGAATTTTTTTTTAGGAGCCACTCCTCTATATGGGAACATTCCTCTTAAACACCTTATAAAATTGTTTTGCAGTGTAACTTTCTGAGGTCACTACTTTACACCTACTTACAAAATTTGATGCTTTTGCTTATGCTGTGACACACGGAAGGATGGACAGATGGACAGACAGGTCACAATTTCAGTAAAGATTTCGAAGAGATAAAAGCAAAAGAATGAAAATAATTTCGTTGGCACCACTAGCTGGAAAATGTGTACTTTTAAACGCGAATAATAATTTTTAAACGCGAATAATAATTTTATTGGCCCCCACTTTCAAAGTCAAACACTTTTTCATGGCAAGTGAAAGTAGAAGGGAAGTATACGTATCTGAAGGGTAGTGTAAAATAGTTAGTAAATCAAACAACGTCTTCTGAATATCAAAACTTGGCTCAAACATATATATGGATAATGTGTTTTTCAATTTGTCATCATTTTATTTTCAGTCTTTTGAGCTCTATGTTTCGGTAGTGATGATACCATTTGGGTCCTTTGCGAAAGTGTATTTACACAGCATCACGTGTAATTCTTATTGTCTTTAAGTTAGCTGCTTATGACTTGATTTTATGAAACTCTCAAAAGCGTTTTACATCAGAAAATTGAGACACAAATTTTTAGCATATTCAAGGGTCATCTTTCGGTTTTATAGATGAAAACATAAAATTCATAAGATGTTCTATTATTAGCAAGGTTGATTGAATTCTAACTTCTGAGGTATTTGTTGAACTTGTACTCATAAAGATCTACTTTTGTGATTTTTTTAGATTTCTCTGATCAAAGATGACGAACCATGAGGGGGCAGGCCACATATTTTTCGTACATTTTCCCTCACCCTGCAGCCCTCTTTGAAAATGCCTTTTGTTCAGGATCTCTTCTGAAAAGTTCTCACCAAAACCTTTTATTTGACACCTATATTGACTACTTTTGGTAAAAAAAAGGTTAAAGAGTGGCCCCATTTGTATGGGGAGACCCCCTTAGTTACATTAAAATATTATTTTGCACTGTGAATGTCGAGAGGGCACCACTTCTGATGTACATAAAAAATTTCATAATTCTAGCTCATATGTTTTACGAGAAAACTTGCTGTGACGCACGGACGGATCACCGGACGGACGGGACGGACAAACAGGTCGTGATTTGAGTAAGTTATTGTAAAAATATTTTCCAATTCCCTTGACAATGGTCCGCTGCAGAAATACTTCCAAGTTAAGCCATTAAAAGGGAGTATCAAGGTGGTTTTAGAGGAGGTAGATCGACGATAGACCAATTTTTCACTGTCAAGCAGGTACTTGAGAAATACACCAAACTTTCGTTGACTTTAAGCAAGCATACGACAGTATTGGTCGCAACGTGCTGTACCAAATAATGCTTTGCTTTGACATCCCAGCCAAATAAGTCCGTCTTATCAAAATGGCAATGACGTCGAAAACCTCCCAGTCCCAATCAAAAACCGACTCATCGATGCCTTTGATATAAATATCGGACTAAAGCAGGGAGATGGGCTTGCCCCATTGCTATTCGATTTGGCTCTGGAGTACGTCATAAGGAAGCTACCTGTCGATACGCGAGATACATTACTATACAAGTCGAGTCAAGTAGTAGCCTATGCGGATGACATCAATGTTTTGTCACGCTCATTAACAACTGCCAAAGAACTCTTGCTGAAACTTGTCAGGAAGCAAAACTAGTAGGGCTACAAATCAATGAAAATAAAATAAAGCTCATGACCCAATCGGGGAAAAATACCTCAAATACACAAAATATCACTCTTGGAGAATAGGGTATCGAAAATATGAGCAAATTTGAGTATTTAAGGGACGAAATAAGCTGAAGAATACAACTCGCAAATAAAATATTTTATTCAATTTTGACAATTTTGAAGACCAGCTGCATACACAGGAAAACAAAGCTCCAAGTATACAAATCTGTGATAAGGCCTGTGTTATACTATGGGTGTGAAACATGGGCCCTAACCTAAGCATCCGCAAATATATTGAGCGCCTTTGAAAGACGGGTCTTGAAGCAAGGACCAATGGTGAATTCGATACAACCATGAACTGTATGAAATTTTTGACAAACCAGAGGTCTCAACAATGGTAAGACTGCAGAAGCTGCAATGGCCTGGCCACATGAATTGTATGGACAAACAATGGATACCCAAAAAAGGTATTTGTTGGGAGAACTGAATGGCGGAGACCAGTGGGGAAACCGAGGAAATGTTGGTCTGACTCAGTCGGCGAAGACAGTTCATCGCTGGTCGGGTTTCGAAATTGGAGGACGCGGTCAATGGACCGAGACAGTTGGAGGCACTATTTACAGGAAGCAAAGGCCCGAGAGGGACTGTAGTGCTAAAAAGAAGAAGCCATTAAAAACGTTTCCATGAAAAATATTCATTATCATTTGCTATTATCGTAAAATAGGGAATCACGCTTGCGTTCTGACCTTTGGGAGCCACCATTTTGAATGTATGCACTTGATTTTGAGTTTTTAAAAATGTTTGTGTCCTAGGGCCTCATGAATCAATGTGCCAAATCTCGTTCAAATAGTAGTTTCATTCCAGACAGGGTAGATGTATTAAATTTTTTTTGAAAAAATCCAGCTAAAACAAGGGTTTCAAATTTTCAAGTTCTTTATTTTTCATCCGATTTCCATAAGTTTTGCTTAAAACAAGAACTTAGTACAGTGATTTATAGTCCCAAGTTTCGACAACACCCGTTGGAAAATGTGGCCTCTAGAGGGCTATGAAAATCTGAAAAAATTGGATATTGCAACCACCGCCATTTTGAAACTTGCTCATAAATGATCATTATGATAGCACAATTTTTGTATCTTGTTATTTTCTATCTTGAAACTTAGTTTCATATAAATTGCGACTTATACAAGTTGGGCCGGAAAGGCGTACAATTTTAAAAACACTCTTGCGTTTGAAGCTTTAGAGAGGGGACTGCGCGGGTGGTGGGGTTAAGTAGTTCGGTTCTCGAAAATTTAGTCGCGATGGATCACTTTACCAGAGCGCAACGTGCATTCTGCGTTAAACATTATTAAAAATCACAATTCGTGCGCTATTGTTCGGCGTTTATTTCGGCGTGAGTTTGGATTACATGACCTGAATCAGTGTCCGAAAGAAAGTGTGATTCGATCGTGGGTCAGCAAGTTCGAAGAGACTGGTTCGACTCTCAAACAGAAGCCTGCAGGACGCCTAAGGTCAACAAGAACGGAATTATCGGACCCTACTTCTTCGAAAAAAACAAGGCCAATCTGTCACTGTAGATTCTGACCGATACATAGCCATGTTAAGGGATTTTTTCGTTCCACAACTGCAACAATTTGAAGCCTATAATTGTGTGACATGGTTTCAACAAGATGGCGTGACATGCCATATAGCTAATGCCTCTTTGGCGGTCGTAAACGAGATGTTTGCTGGGAAACTGATATCGCGCCGAGGTGACATTGCATGGCCTCCTAGAAGTCCGGATCTGACGCCACCGGACTTTTTCTTGTGGGGATACCTCAAAAGTAGAGTCTACACCAATAACCCAGCCACGATTAACCAGTTGAAGACCAATATCCGGGAAGAAATGGCAGCTATTCCACGTGCAATGTGCCAGCGAGTTTTTAACCAATTTGTGGGTCAGATTCGAAGATTGTTTGCAGCGGGATGGTGCACACCTGGATGACGTTATTTTTAAGAAATGAATTTCCCAGATGTCAATTTTTATAGAAATAAAAATGTGTACGTGAATTGTACTCAGTTTTTTTTTAATGATTTTTTCAAATTTGCAATTCTTTCTGGCCCACCCTGTAGAAGCCTTTGGAATTTCGTGCTTCAACTACCTGCCATTTTGTTTTTTGAGACCTGACCTCTAGTTTTTTTACATATATCTTTAGATACATATAGTTTTTACTAACCTGGCCCAATATTATCCTGAACTCGCTCAAGGAGACCAACCCCAGAATCAATCACAGTGTCACCGTTGGAGCCGCCAGCAATTCCAGCCAATTCATCACATTCCTAGCTGAATTGGCAGATACACTTTCTCCAGCATAGTGCATCCCCCATCATCCACCAGATTTACAACAGACAAACTTCACACTCATTACCTCAAGCAGGTTCTACTCCACTTGACATACGATGGACTCCGGAGTCAAACAAACCATGGAACTCCCTCCCCAGGATATGTCATTTTTGATAAGGTATTTTAATATCGGTCTTGTTCGAAAGCAAAATCTCTATTATCGGAGCTGTGGCTCCCTTCGTCGCGGTACTCTGTCCGCCTTTTACTGGCTATCGCTTCTATCTTTCGATTCGTTTGTCAGCGGTTAGTCACCCACTCAGTGAATAGGTTTTGTGTGTTGTGGGGAACGAGTCGGACATTTGGTCCTCTCGACCAGAATTGGAGGACCTGATGAGTTCACGTTGCTCTCACGTGAAAAGAGCCTGGTTGCCACACATTCAGCAAGTACCATACCAGATAGTACTCTGAGTAGCAGATGCTATTGGAGATGTCTGTAGGTAGTCCAAGTTTTGTTCAAATTTGTGCGCTAATTTCTAACTCGGAGGGGAACGAAGAATTCCATCGAGCCTTGGTTCGGCTCCTATTTCTACCCGTGAGAGACTGGCTCCACGACCATTCGGATCTTGCTCAAGGCCAAACGGGTTTGGTAGACTGCCTGATTTTACGTCACAAGGACCTCATTCTTTCAGCCTTGTAATGATTAATCCTGAAAAATTTTTGAGTGTAGCTACATGATTGAGTTATTTATTCAATAATTTTTTCTTAAAAATTCTAGTCAGTGGATTCAGACACTCAACTTTCTACTACGTGGTGGCTGCTGGTTGATTAGCTAGTTTGAGAAAGATTTCAGTCGTGGCTTATACCTTGAGTGTAACTACCACTCAATTAAAATTTTCAGCCACCGTCAAATTCACCCAATTTATAAGCGCTATTAATCTACCTCGTAGACTACTTTCTTCTTCTTCTTCGTAGCACTACAGCCACTCTCTGGCCTTCGCTTCCTGACTACCTTATTCTACCGATTTTATATTCGCATTCGGAACAAAGAAATACTCCCGGTGACAACAAAACTCACATCCCAACACGTTACCGATCTCTATAATGCCGTGGTGGCAATAACTAATCTACTCTAACTCAAACAGAAATGAGCTGCTCTAATAAAATACGAGGGTGGTCCGATAAGTACTTAGCCTTACCGCCCAACGGTACTTCTATTGCAAGAAAGATTCACTATAATGTAGTACATCCCCGTAGATGGCCATTGTCAGAATTCCAGCCGAATTGGACTCGTAGCTTTGTTTTGACCACGTGTGGAAGCGGGCGAGTCCTTGAAAATGGAGAAAGAGCAATATCGATCAGTGATCCGATTCTTGTGTTTGAAAGGAAAATCGCACAGTGAAATCAAAGAGCGCTCGGGTGCTATGTACAGTGGTTCTGATCCTGTGATGGTGACCGTAAAAAATTGGTTTAACGAGTTTCAGCGCGGTCGTACGTCGGTTTTTGATGAGCCATGCCCAGGTGCCTCAAAAACGGCTACCATGGAAGACAATAGGCATCTCAAACCATCGCGGGGGGACATATCCTGTATGTAATTTTGGGCATGAGAAAGCTGTCGTTGCAACGAGTGTGCGTTTGCTCACTTTGGACAACAAAAGCAACTAGAAGACGTGTTTGACGCTGTTTAAGCGTTATGAAATTATTCATGGACCTACACAACAATCTGTTCAGATTTCCAAGGCAATGCTTACTGACAATAGTATCGCTCCACTTCTTAAAGGGTCCGGGTCTGCTAATCGTACTACCAAAGTATTGGATGCTATTTTGCCAAGTGATCTGAGTTCCATCGGTTTTTAATGCACGTTGTGGGTCTTTGTGCCTAGAGATAACAATGGCTCACCTTTTGTCTGAGCCAAGTAATCACACGGTCAACGGAAGTTGTTGATCTTCTTTTGCAGCGACTCCACGGTGTCAAGGAGTTTCTTGCCTTCAGGCAATATAAAGAAGTCATCGGCATATTGCAGGATGGTATTTTTATCATCGTCCAGGTTGTGTAGGCTTTTGGAGTGTATATGACAGAGGAGAAGATTAAGTATGACACCCTGCGGCAGACAGTTAGTGATTAAGATATTTTGATTGTTATGTACCAAGGTTCTTCTGCTGAACAGCTTGATAATCCATTTGATATATAGCGTGCTAATGCCAGAGTTAATCAAAATTTGCTTGAGCATATTTTCATTTTATTTTGTTTCACATTGACACATTCTACCAGAAACGTTGAGTAGTTCTACCAATAATCAATCAATGGGGAATTGCTCAGGTCATTATGAAATTTATGTAGCATAAAATAAATTTCAAATTTAAAACTTTTTTTCTATTTGAGTGCTACATTTCGACAAATTGAATATTCACTTACTATAGCCTCGCTACATGGCTCCCTAAGTGTTTGGCACAGTACAATGAAAAGCAGCAACATTTCTTTTTTTTGTAAAGAAGATAGATTTCAATATGTACTCTATGACTTTGAAGATGGATTTCATATGAAAGTAGCCTCAGATTTAATACTTAGCCAATGGCGTGTCCTACAGAGTCAATTGATTGACTTCGATTTGAGTCAATTGTTTTGTTGATTTGATATCCGCAAGTCAATGCTCTTTTTTATAATCAGATGGATATAGACATAATTTTCAAGAAAATCTGCTGCTCTCATTGTTGAAATACAAAATACAAATTTTTTAAGGTAGCTGGCACTTATCGATGTTCAATTTTATTGGGTAGCAAACCAAATAGACTGGTGAAAGTAGCATTTGCTTGTCTATACTTGTTTAATAGTTATACGCAGACAGACAAGAAAGTCAGAACAGTACTGAAAAGCCTTTCAAAAGTATCTGAAAAAAGGCAATTGCGATTAAAAAATAGTTTTAACTGCAATTCGATGGGGAAGATATTGTTGAAAGAAACAAAAACTCTCAAATGTGAGTTGGAAAACTGGGAATTAATGTATTAAATACTATGAATAAATTTTTGCTACTCATGATTTATTTTTCAGCACAATTGCATGTTTATTTTCCTTCCCCCAGTCAATAAATGTTTTAAAATACTGAAAACGTCTGGTCCAGACAAGTAACAAATTTCTGACTCACCTTTATTCTATTTGTGGTTCTTCTGATTGTAAGTGCATTGTTTCTGGAAGAAATATTACAACGAGTCCTCCAAATAAGCTCCAAGCTGTTAAGATGGACATTAATAGATGGTCCTCAATTTTCGTCTGTAATTAAAATAGAACAGACATGTATGTAATTAATGAATTGAATTATCTGAAACATTCGTTATTCTATCCTTTAATAAAAAACGTAATTAGATAAATATATACATGATACAAAACAAAGAGATTGATCAATTATATCTGAGAATAACTAAGATATTTTCAAACTTGCACAATTTATTCTGCAAAGCCTTTGAAATTATTGGGGAGAAACGATTTGTCTTGCAACACACTAGAAAAACGAGTCCTCTAGTCAGCAAGCAGATATGTTTCTTATTACTTTTGATGGGCAAAATTAAAGAAGAAAACTCTTTTTGATTCTTTTGGTTTTAACTCACAAGCATTGATAAGTATGGAGTAAGAATAAGGGCAAGTCCAGCAGCCACATTGCACGCTCCAACCCCAACATTTCGTATTGCCGTAGGATAAAGTTCTGCCGTATATACTGGCATTATTGTATTACCAGCGCTAATAGTGAATTTTCCTGTAAAGAATTATAAAAAGAGTATAATTACTCACATTTTGAAATAATAGGTCCTTCAATTAATAGTAAACTGAATTTTCCATTGATTTAAAGAATATTACTCGTTGCTTACCAATCATCAGGAAAGTTAGTTTGAGCCACAAGAGATCCTCTTTGCCTTCTGTGATAGCAGCACATAAACACGCCACGCCAGCACCCACTAACGTTGCACAAAACAGCCATTTTTTGCCAACTTTCATAATAATGTACATTGCAGCGCCAATTGCAGGAATTTCGACTAGACCAGCTAGTGCCTGTTGGAGGGAATAGTTGGTTATTTATTGGTAGATTTGCTCGGATTAAAGAAAATGGTAAGAAATAGAATGCTCATAATTTTAGGGTTGTTCTTTGGAGCTCCCTAATTAGAAATCAAGCATTTTATAAAGCATTCAACTAACCAATCCTTTAAATGGAAAGCATTTTACCCAACAAAGTTCTTAGGAGAACTAATATAATAATCCAGCCAAATTAGACCGACTATGGTGGTTTTGCTGCAAAAGATCATGTAGTTCCGAATGTTTCAAGAAAATGTTGGGGGAGATCCCATGAGCAATGGTTAAGAAAATCCTCCCATTTTTCGGTGCCGCTGAGAGTGAGGGCAGTCGGAAAGCTCCCTTTTTCCTGTTTATGGTACATATCTAGAGAAACGTACGTCGTATCGTAAAGTTGGTGAGGTCAAAATTAAAGCTTACTAAATTCCCTTAAAAAATGTTAAATTTTGTCACCTACGCCCTACTGTCTGCGAGCTATGAGCAAATAGTAAATTTATTGAACATTTTGAAATTCCTCCCATTTTTATCTCGTCATTCTAACTTTTTTGTTTTCCATTTCACTGAAGTTATAGAGGAATGGATTTCCTTTCGAAAGAGTTCCACTCTTATTCTCTTTTCTTTCGACGGTCAAAAGTAGGAGCGTTTTGAAGTTTTAAGGTCAAATGCGAGATTTCCCCTGTGATATGGTGATAATTTACCCACATTGTAATATTTTTCCCTGCTTTTCTGTACATATACGAGGGCGGTTCAATAAGTACTTAGCCTCACCACTCGATGGCGCCACTATCACAAGAGTTATTCACTATCATGTAGTACATTCTTGCAGACGCCCAGGTGCCCCAAAAATGACTACCATGGAGAATAACGTGACAAAAATTCATTTGCTCATATTGGCAGCCCGCCGATTGAAATAGTGCGAGATAGCTGAGACAGTAAGCATTTCAAAAGACTGCGTAGTTATATCCTGCATGAAATGTTGGGCATGGGAAAGATGTTAGCGCGATGAGTGCCACGGTTACTCTCTGCCGACAACAAACGCAACCGGGCGACTACTTCAAAGCAGTGTTTGACGCTGTTTAGGTGCAATCCTAAAGAGTTTCTGCGTCTCTTCGTGACGGCAGAGAAAACAATCACCATCAAGGAGCAGTCAAAACAGTGGCTCCAAAGAGGGCAAAGACAGTTTTACTGGCCAGGAAGGTGATGGCTACAGTTGTCTGAGATTTACAAGGTGTGATCTGCATCAACTACGTGGAGAAGGGCAAAATGTTCACAGAGCTCTACTATTTCGAATTATTGGGCTAATTTGACACCGAATTCTAGGACTTCCACCATGAAAATGCAACAGTTCACACCTCTGTCATCGCCACGGCCAATTGGTCGAATCGGAGTCCAAACTGCTACCCCATCTACTGTATACTCCAGATTTGGCCTCATGCGACTGTTTTTTGTTTCCAAACTTGAAAAAGTCACTCGCCGGGCAGAAATTTGAGTCGAATGAGGAGGTCATCACCACCTGGGAGGCCTATTTTTCAGACCTCGGTAAAAAGTATTTTTCAGACGGGTTAAAGAAGTTGGAGCATCACTGGGTGAAGTGCATCGAGCTTAGAGGAGATTATGTTGAGAAATAAATTGCCACTTTTCAAAAATTTTCGTTTTTCTTTTCTATGCTGAGGATTTATCGGACCACCCTTGTAAGTTCGATATCATACTGATTTAAGAAACCCTTTTGAAGTCTGGTAGACAATTCCGCATCTCTAACTTTATTATGTACAGAAATTAAAAATTACGGCCATTATTGTGAGACAAAATGTAAGTCACTATCTAATTAATGCACCCAATATTCAAAGAAAAGAAGCCACAGCAATCAATGTGCGAAGTTTTTGGAGATTGTCGTGATTTCTGCTTATAATCCCTCAGGAAATGGAAGTTTCTCAAATGATCTCAGTGCACTTGCTGCTTTTGAAGGCCTTATTTTCATCTCGATGCCATGCACCGCTATTGAGGATCTTTGAGAAGCAATAAAGCTTGGACTGAGCTCATAATATAGCCAACTACTTCAGTCTACAGATAGCCAATGGACGTCTGAATATTATGAGATTTTATATGAAATTTTTGGTTGAATGTCGTCAAAAACTGTTTTTCAGCCACAAAACAGTTCTTCTCCTCATAGAAAACATCTTCATTGATGTTTCTAGGCAGGTAAAGAAATGTACACACTAGAAAGCGTTTAAAGTCACATTGATCAATGAAACGAATTTTCAATTACCTGAAATGGCCGACGACATTGGCAGCATCATTGAGAACTTAACTCCAAAAATCTTGCATACAAAAGAGGACTCCGAAACTCCGAAAAAAGCAAACCCCTATTAACTCCCTCAGAATATTAAACATTTGATAAAGAAAAGAAATCAAGTTCAAATGAGATATCGGCATGCAATGAAATGAATGAAATTTATGACAAGATGAGGGTATTTCAAAGCGAGCAATGAGAGAAATTTTTGTAGAGTCTTGGGTTTAGGTGTGATAGCTTCTGAAGAGTATCCAAATGCTTTCTAACATCTGCAGGGGGGATGCTGGTCAACAAGAATACTCTTAGAGGCTAGCATTCTTTGGGGAGCGCCACGCTCACGGATCCGAGTATATATAGGTCACCGTGGGGTACCTCCTGGGATGATAGGTAGCGGCCCTGCGTGAATTTGGACGATGTTTTGGACAATGAACTCATATTGATGCTTTGGGCTGGCGGATATGATGGTTTGGACCTAGTTCCTCCACACGATAGCGCCAAAGTGAAACTTGTGCGTGAACGGCTCTAATTGAACTATCATATTGTCTGCGTCCCAGTAAAACCTTGGAAGGCCTCGGAGTACGTTCCAAGTTCTTACTATTGGGTTGGTGGAGCAGTTTCGGTTGAGATGGACTCCCGATTAGCGCTAGTCTAGGTCTGAGTACTTGTCCCCATAAGGGCTTGTGCCAAAGCCTTGCATGGCCTTCCTGCATTGCAAAGAGAACCATGGGATCAAAAAAGTGACTACACACATGAACGAAGATAACGGCTCCGAGGGGAAACTCAACAAAACTGGACATATTAAACTAAAATCTCTAACAAAAAGATTGAGAAATTGAAAAAAAATAAGTTAGTAAAATAACAACGACAACGCAAGCATCGGTTGCAGCCACGATGTTTACAGCACATCGGAAGCCATACTAACGATGATAAAAACAACGATGGATATAATGAGACAAAAAACGGAGATTAACAAGTAATATTGTCCAGATTGAGATTCCTGCGGTGTTCGGGTGCAGCAAAAAATGATGCGAACACGAGAACATTCCATAATGGAAGAGCGGGTAACCCTGCAGGATGCGCCAGGCTGAAAATATAAAGAACATCGAGAGTTCGATAGTTGCTGCGGTGATCGCTACGAAAGTGACCAAAGCAAGGGTCGCAGATCCCAAAATAATAACGAACCATCCTAAAGTCCACAAAGTGATCACAACGGGAGAAGCAAAGAGTGACCAGATAAAAAAGTGCCGTTGTGTGGTTTCATTACCACTGTCGAAAATTTAGCTGAAGTGCTGCACTTGGGAACAGAAGCCGATAACCTTTCCCAAGAAAGGAGGTCACAAAGCACAATTGTCATCTAGCGACATCACGAACAAAGTCTGATCTGAAAAGCGGAAGACATTCTAAGAGGAATACTATCAGCATGCGACTCCCCAATAATCAAAGAAGGTGTAAAGAATGGGCTCTTTGAACTGGAGGGGTTCCTCGACTGCTTACCAAATAAGCTGGTTAAAGGTCAAAGAGGGTCAAAAGACCGAAGAAGATCCGAAGTCCAAAGAAGCGTTGAGAGCTAAGCCCAAAGGCCACGAGCCTGGCCAAGGTAGAAGAAGCCATCAAAAGGGAGCTCCATAGTATGGGCAGGATCAAAGGGAAACTGACACCAAAAATACATAGGAAACAACGCATGGCCATCATTAACTTGACCGAATAGGTTGCCGAACTATCTCTGAATAAAGGCAAAGGAAGAAAAGGGTGAGCTGTCTGCTGGATATGGTAAAACGCAGCGCTTCTTTAATGTTTTGAATCCCTTAGGTCACACCGTGAAAGTATGCAAAGGACCCGATAAGAGCTTCAAATGCTACAAACGTTGTGAAATGGGACACAAAAGAAAAGAGTGTACGAAAGAGACACACTGTATCCTTTGCAAGGATACTGATCTAAAACCGAATCTTGGGCATATTTGAGACCATGAAATTATCAACTTTTTCAAGGCAACCTGCAGGTAAACCTACATCGCAGTTCAACCTCCCAAAACATGCTTAAGCAGTTTGCGAGGGACATGAAAGCTGACTTGTTGTTGCTGAGTGAGCAACAGCACGATAAAAGTTCTGCATCATGGTATCCTAATAAAGCTGGTACTGCCACATCTGGGTGCGGAACAATGATTTCCGGGTGGAGGGCTGTAGACGGGGAGATAGTTTCGTGTAAGTTCAGTGCTCAAGAGCCACCTTTTTTAGTGTGTACCGCCGTATTTGCTGTGAATCTGATAAATCTCAAGCGGTCAAATATAATTTGATATTATGTAGTAAAGTATAAAATTTGCTTGAAATCATCAAACTCCAAAAAAAGTCTATAATCGATTTAGCAAATTATGCCTCCAAGCCGTGTAGACTCATGACTGAGATAAAAAAAGTATAGTCAAGGTTACCTGATAGTATTAGAAAAGAGTTAAAAGATCTAAATCTCTGAAACTTTGGGTCCCATAATTCTTATGACGGTTTTTCAAGTCTGAGACAGCTATCGCCATGCTTCATAGACGAAGCTTCACCAGCACCATATAGCGTGACAGCATAAAAGAGATCTCAGGATGGGTTAATGGCACCATTGGTGAAACAGATTATTCATTGTCACTATTATGTGAAATATAATTATATTAAAATTTGAAAAAAACGAAATTTTCTTCTGTATTATAGGAAAAATCAAACTCTTTTGCAACACCGACCGAAATGCAATTGTTTCAGGGGTACATTACTTCCTAAGATTCCTCCACAGTCCTATGCATCCCATGCAGTCGAGAAGTTCCACAACTCTTAGATAGTTTCGGAAAGGGTTAGCTTTATTAATTACATTTAAAATAATCCTTTATGATGTAATTGAATAATTTGATTTCCCTTGATTCTTTGATATAGTTATATAAAAAAATATTCAAATTAGGTTCGGTCTCTAAAATTATTGTTAGCGAAATAAATAAAAATTGTAATATTTGTTTTAATTAGCTTTTCTCTTCTTCGACAAATTCTCTTCTTAGATAATGATTTTCTATTCTTGCGCTTTGACAAATTCTCTTCTTCAACCTCTTTTCACCTGAATCTCTTTTGACCATTTCTTATGAACAAATTACTAATTTAAGTAAATATAGAACAAAGCAGGAACAGTTTAATGTCATTGTAGAGCCATCCATAAAATTTTTATATGGATAAACAATTAAATGTACTAGTTTGGAATGCATAAAGCATTAAAAATAAACATATTGAAGCGTTCAATTTCGCTGTTAAAAATAATATAGACATATTTGTCATAACGGAGACTTGGTTAAGGCCAAATGATCGTTTTAAGCATCCCCACTTTTATATATATAGATATGATCGCGTTGATAAAACTTGCGTAGGTGTAGCCATAGCCGTTAATAGATAAATTAAACGTTCTGTATTGCCTGAAAGTCCAACATCGGTAATTGAAAATGTTGGCGTTATTATCTAAGAACTAAATATAAAATTATACGGTATTTACTTTCCTGGGACGAAATTAAGCAAGGAAAAAGTTGAACTTTTCAGAAGGGATCTGAAATGGTTTAGCAAGGCTAACCAATGGTTGCTACTTTGTGGAGACCTGAACGTTAGCCATTGGCACTGGAATTGCACACGAAAGAACAAATGGGCACATTTTAATTTCACCAGAGAGCAAATGTCTACGTGCGTTTCCCTAAAAAATCCACGTTCTACTCTCCTCGTGAAGTTGGTTCCACTCTGGATCTGGTATATTACTGCGTCCGAGCTGAGTGTCTTGTAAGCCCTCTAATCTCTTCATTTACCTGTAATATTTTCCCTAGAAACGACGAGAAGTAATAGTAATGTACCAAAAACATACTACTATTATAAAAAGGCAAAATGGTCAGAATTCCAGACTTTTATTAAAGAAAGAGTGACCTTAACATCAAGAACGATAGAATCGCTCAATACTTTCTCAGTGTGTGAAGAGAAAATTGAAGAAACACTATCTGGCAAGCTATTGAGGGTAGTGTCCCAAAACGATCAAAAGCTTCTTATAATTTAGAATTTGATTAAAAAACCTACGATCAAATAAGAAAAGGAAACTTTTTGCGGCGTTAATGGCAAAAACCCGCATTAGGTCCCTCAAAATTGCTGTTGATATTCTCACTCTAGCAATTAAGAAGAAAATTAAGGAGCTCCGGAATCTCCGATGGAACAAAATGCTAACAAATCTAACTACAACTCACGGAAAGTTTGGTTTTCAAGTAGGATTTTTAAATGAAAGTATCATGCTATATTCGATAATAAATAACTACGAATAGTATATTTGCTCCAATCAAGGAAAAGCAGATATATTTGCAGACAAATTTAATCAGTTCCATAATATTTTCAATAGCTTCTGCGACAATCTAGCAGAAATTATGGTGGCTAAAGCTTTGAAACAACAACCTAACCGAAGATCTTTACCTCCTGGTGCATTAATAAAAGCCAGAGAATTAATAGGTTTGCTTAAAAAAGTTAGAAACGGCAAAGCTCCTGGTATCGATGGCCTGCCGAACATAGTGCTTAAAAATTTAATCAAAAAAGAAATAGTCTTCATATGCCTCCTATTCAATGCTTGCATCAGGCTCTCCTTCTTTCCATCCATCTGAAAACAAGCTCTAGTTATACCTATTCTGAAGCCTGGAAAAGATCCGCACTCTCCCGACAACTACAGGCCCATTAGCTTACTACCAGGTTTAGGTAAGCTCTTTGAAAGAGTAATCCTAAAAAGATTAAATGATTCAATGGCTAACAATAATATCCTACCTGATTTTCAATTTCGCTTCAGAAACAGATATTCGACAGAGCATCAGCTTTTCCATGTTACAAAGGCCGACGAAGCAGGGATGTACAATAAATTGTATGTTGGTTTGGTGACGCTGGACATAGAAAAACCTTACATACAGTCTGGCATGATGCTCTGGTCTATAAACATCAGAAATATACACACCCCCATCCTTGTTGAACCTTTCACAAACATTTTTAACTGACAGGAAGTTCCAGGTCAAAGCAGGGGAAAGCACTACCCCAGTGAAAAATATTAATGCCGGTGTTCCGGAAGGCTCCTGCCTAAGCCCATCACTATATAACATCTATAGGTCTGACTTCCTTTCCTTGCCAAACTGCCAAGTTGCAGCTTTTGCAGACGACATTTGCATACATAGTATAGGCGCAGATCCAAATTCCAGTATTGCCAGCCTTGATACGGCGTTAGAACTTACACATCAACACTACCATAGATGGAAAATTAAAATTAATGTTGCAAAAACGAAGTCAATATTCTTCACGAGAAAGCTTAAGCCTGCTCACCTACCCAAGCGACCAATAAATTTTTTAAGGACAAACTATTCCCTAGACCGAGGATCTCAATTATCTTGGGCTTATATTCGACAAAAAACTAACCTTCAGAAGTCATATTGAGCATATTAGTTGCAAAGCGTTTAAGGCCCTGCTCTCGCTATACCCCCTTCATAATCGTAATTCGCGTCTCAACACCAGAAACAAAGTCCTCATCGTCAAAATGGCAATCCAACCGATCATTCTATATGGCTCACCTACCTGGATCCAATGTGCTGAATATCTAGTAACAAAGCTTCAGATCACGCAAAAAAGGAAACCTGAAAATGGTACTTAATAACCCGTACTACTTTTCTCCTGAAAAACTACACAGCCATGCTGCCGTTAGTCCAATTTATAAGCTCGCTGCATCACGACGTGATAAATCAATCGCGAAAGCAAATGACTTGCCCAATCCACTAATTTGTGCCCTGGTGAACTGAAAACTAGCAGTTGCTACCACCTATCTCTTTGGTCGTAATCTAGCCTCATAGGTTTTAGCTAGTTTAGTAGATAGTTAAGTTATGTTAAGCTAGTAATAAGTTCAATAGAGGTTTTTGCCAAAATTTCCCTCTAGCTAATTGTAATATTTACATAGAAATACGATACTACACATAATTTTAAGTAATGTTCAAACAATGGTGAAATGAATTTTTCAGAACACGTACTATATTATACGGCCTCAGTCCGTATACATTCTAATAAAGAAAAATTATGTATGTATATATATATATATATATATATATATATATATATATATATATATATATAGATATATATATATATGTATATATATATATATATATATATATATATATATATATATATATATATATATATATATATATATATGTATATATCCAGGTATATATATGTATGTTGTTACATGTCCAAACATTTCTGCAAGCTACTGTCGCAATTGTTGTCGCAACTATCAATGACATCATGATCAATACACGAATGTACTCAAAGCATAAGAATCGACCAGGCATGACCAACATCTGAAAGTGACGTAACTGCCGCCATTCAAAATTCTCGAATATTCTAGGTAGTTCGCCAATGTACGAGAAATGGATTGAATGACTAGGGACCCTATATTAAGTAAAACTACGATAGTGTGGATTGCAAATTAAAAGCGATATTGATTATTAGTGGAGACACTTGTAATAGAAATTTGTAGACAAGTCAAAGGTAGATTAAAATCCGATTTGTGAAATGGTGAAATTAACGATTATGCATTGTTAGTAAATAAACTCTTTGAACTTAATTTAAAAGACAGTGCGTTTTCACTTTCTCGTAACATTAAAATTATTGGCCGCGAACCATAACACCCGAAAAAATCCCCTGCCACGCTCGGTAGAGATAAGGTGATTTTAAGACCTGTTTTGAAAAGATCTCATTGAGCCCTTTCACAAGACAGCCGGCTCGACTACCAATGGCGATTTGGAAGGGTTACTCGCCTATGTGGGGACAACCCCCTTAAAACTCTCTAAAAAATTTTGTAACCCCAAAAGGTTCAAAAGTTACCATTTCTGACCTTTCCATAAAGTTTCATGACTGTGGCTTCGATAGTTTCGGCGAAAAACTGCTGTCACATACAGACGGACGGACGGGCGCAGATCGCGATTTCAATAGGGTTTTGTCTTATAGTACAAAACCCAAAAGAGCGCTCCAGTCCTTCCAAAGTCGAATTATTAGAAAGGTCTTAAGAATTCCATGGTATATTAAAAATACTGAAATACTACAAGGAGCTAAGAATTGCTCCTTGTAGTATTTCAGTATTTTTAATATACCATGGAATTCTTAAGACCTTTCTAATAATTCGACCGTTGAAAAGTACTTACATGACAAGGCACTGAAAATCTTTGACACGATTGACAAGCATACTAATAGTACCTTGGCTTTCCTTTGAACTTTACAAACAGGGATGAACTCATGTTCCCAATTATTCGCTAATAAAAAATTTGTGAAATTTTTTTTAAATCAAATAGTAACTGAAACTGGCTTGAGAAGGTAGGTGGGAACTAAAGTACTCAAAGATATGGAAAAATTAAGATGCTGAATCGCATTAACTCCACAAACCTACAATTCCCAGTATATTTGTCTTTGCTGGCTTGAAAATTGTAAGTTATTGAATTAAGCGAGTAATGCTGCACATTTCTAAAGTTGCATTGGCATTCCACCACTGCGCTTGCAATGAAGTAATATGTCAATTAGAATGAGAGTTGTAACAGTGTAAGCTGGAGGTTAAAGGAAAATTAAATTTTATAAGATATTTTTAATCGCTGACCTCTCTAATATATACGAGTATGCCATAATTACAATCATTATTTGAGTTCAAAATAAAATATGACTGAGTGAATTGCGAACACCCCTCCAAAGATAAGACATATTGAATAAAATCCATTCGTAGTAAATTTCCAAATCATGCCTGGACGACCCCATCAATCAGTTGAGCTTTCTCGGTTATTGGCAAATAAGTTTATATTTGAATATCCTATTGAGCTTGTGTGAGCTTAATTCAGTCATGCGAGTACATGTGAGTCCCAGCATCAAATCCAATCTAGGTAGCGCTCAATTAAACTCTTAAAATGTTCTTCATTTTTGGACTACTTATCAGTCCTTATCTGCTGTTCACGGGATCCTGACTGCATACACTCCATTAACTAAATGAAGACCTTATTCCTGGCTACTGAATGAACTGATAAAGGACATATTACTCGTCCCTGCTGCGCCCCTTCATGAGTCATTTGGTCCAGTTGATATTCAATTACGAGCTGTCGTTACTCTTGCTCGTAAATCTGGCCACAGAAGCTGCCATAAATCCGAGCACACTACAGGAGCACATGCCGTACGTAATGACGTCAAGCATAGTCAGAGAATCCAATCAACGAAAGACCTCCGACATGTGAGTGCCATTCTTGCGTTTCGGATTGACTTGGATTAACTCCACCACGACACGGATATTTTGATTTTTTGACTTTTTGATAGTCTGATTTGCTGATTTACGGGGACAATGCAGCGTTCTGCGTCGAAGATGTGAATAAATCAGGACATTATGACGGCCGTGACGTTTGTCTCGTTGAAAACACTAATTTGTTTGGACGGGTGGATTGAGAGGAACAGCGTTTGTGTCTGTCCGCCCGTCAGTCAGTTTGTTTTTTGGTCAATTCTCTGGCCGTCTGCCAAACATGTGGTTTGATTATAGTTTGGATTCTCTTGATTGTGGGGACTCTCCAAGCAAACAGACATTCCCGGTCACACTTAATGAAGTGAATTTGTTTGGGGAATTTTCATGTGGGCCATTAGAATTTTCCACATCGAAAGTAGAATTTTTATGGGCAATAGTTTAGATAAATTAGAAATCAGCGTCGATTCGTTCCGGTAGCAAAGGTATGGACTTAATTGATCCTCATGCGTGTGTGGGAATGGGAATCAATGTCAAGTGCTGATGCATGTGCGCTATAAAATGATAAAAAACGCTAAAACTCCCATAAAAAATCTATAAAATAAAAGCCAATTAAACTTGAGCCACTCACCGAATTCAAATACACATTCCCGCCAAACGTGTTCATGTTAAGGATGAGGCCATAGTACACGAGGTTCATGGTGAACCAGATACACAAGAAGCATATCGTAATAAGTCTCAAGTACTTGGATCGAAACAAACTCATAAATCCTTCAGATGACTCTTCTTGCGTCGGAGGTTTCAGAATTTTTTCATAATTTTCCGGAAGCGTGGTCCCATTGAAAACAGCTATTTTTTGAATGATCTCCTTCACTTCTGGAATGCGTCCTTTGCATAGCAGCCATCGCGGTGATTCGGGCACCACAAACCTGGGAAATAAATAAAATTATGAGTTCATTGAGATTAATTGAAAACATTGCAAACAGACCATAAGAAACATAAAAATATTCCGGGAATGCCAATGCAGAGCTGAAGCTTTTGATAGTCTTGCGTCAAGTACGCTATGCCCGATATCATCATGTATGAGACTGGCAGTGGAAATAAGTTGTACATGCCGGCAATCGTTCGCCACTTTCCGTCTACGTATTCGATAGCTAGAATCAGTCCCGCATATGTGACTGACACGGACACCAAGCCGAGCAATGTCCTTAATGTTAAGTACAATTCAAATGAGTTTGCAAAATACAATAATAATCCTGTGGAGGAGGAAAAAGCCAAATTTAGATTTTTACAAAATCTGCATATAAATGCTTTTGAAGTTAAGAGAAAATGAATTCTACATTACTCATTTTCGGATTAATAGCGCTCTAAAATAAAAAAAAACTCAGAATTATTCCTTAAAGCACTATTTGTGTTTTTAACTTTTCCCAAATATCGATATTTCGGAGATAAATGATCTCCTTCCTCAGTGGCGATATTCTGAAGCTAGTTGCTGTTTACATGGCTGACAACATTATTCAAACAAGAGCAAGAACAACAGGTAAGCAGGATCTCACTCACCCACACAACAATTTCGAAAAAGCTTCAAAGGATAATTAAAAATGACGGGAAACAACGCAGCTTTCACCAGCAGAAAATACAGCCTAGAAACAGCTTTAGGATCAGCGAAGGACCCGAAGAACAAGAAAGAAAAAGGCGGTATCTACAAGATCACTTGCCCGGAGTGCGGCATGGTTTATATTGGGCAAACGAAACGACTAGCGAAAATCAGGTGGCAAGAGCATATCAAAGAAGCGGAACAAATAATCAAACGAGGTACAACAAAAACAGCAAGATCGGCGGTAGCAAGGCACATTGTCGAAGAAAAGCATAAAGTCGAATGGGAAAATCTTGAGATTGTGCAGGAAGTAGTTGATTGGAGAAAACTGGATGGGTTCGAAAGTTTGTGGATATCTCGAGTTCCGGAAAACCAAAGAATGAACACCGATGTTGGCAACGGGTATAGTTACTTAATGAAGTTGGTGTGAGTCATCACTTAAAATATCTCCTTTCCACACAAAAAAAACCTATTTTGTTAAAACCCTTTTTTATAAGACTCTTCTGTTGTTAATTACCGTTTAATTACCCTAGGAAAAAACTATTGTTATAAAAGGCAATGTGAACAGCAACTAGCTTCAGAATATCGCCACTGAGGAAGGAGATCATTTATCTCCGAAATATCGATATTTGGGGAAAAATAAAAACAAATAGTGCTTTAGGGAATAATTCTGAGTTTTTCTTGAATTCTACATATTGAATAATTTTTTAAGAAGTTTGTAAACATTTTTTTTTACAATACCCTATGATTATCGGTACCTGTCCGTCTGTCCGCCAATGTGTCACAACAAGTTTTCTCAGGAACTGTAAAAGCTACAGTTATCAATTATAAAGTGAAAAGCCTTTTCTTAAATACCAGAAGACTCTGGTTAATGAAAATGCCGTAATCAAAAAAAAAACAAAAAATAAAAATTTCAAAGGCTTTTAAATGGGGTCACCCCATATAAGGATATGAACCCTTAAACAAATGTTTTCACCAAAGATAGTCGAGTAGGATATCAAATGAAAGGTCTTGCAATATACGAGTATATGACGGGGTAGGCAGTGGAAGTGGGAGAATATGAAAAAAAATTTGATATTAGTAATCTCAATACAAAATGGCCACCATTTAAATGAGAATATTGAGTGAATTTAAGTTGTTTTTTCATAACTTCAGCATTGAAAGAACAAGCTATTAACTCTTGATAAAAACATACATTTTAAAGATGGCAAAATCATGGGGATAGGTTCTAATGAGTATAATGATAACAAATATCTTAGAAGTTGAATTCACTCAACTCGGTGAATAGTAGTAGAATTTTTCCCAGTGAATTGATACGGGTGCCCTTAACTTTAAATTTAAGTAGTTCAAGAAAAATACCTTATAGTCTGGAAGTTTCAATAAAGTAATATCGCATTCAGAAAAGTAATAGCCATTAGAAAGTCCTCCGAGTACAACAAAAATAATCCACTGTTTTTTTACCATTCGGGCTCTCCATCGAACCAGAGATTACACATTTAATTGGATCTTCTAATTCCCAGATGAAATAAATAATAAAAATATCTTCAAGATTTCATTCAGTCAGTGGTTGTTACGAGTGTGACATTGCAACAAAATGGCAGCAGGTTAAAATGGGGCAGGAATGGTTTTTCTTCTACGAGTAAAGTGAGTATGTAATTGTTGTAGATGCCATTCAAGTTTTTCTAGAGTTTATTCACTATCGATGTAAGAGTAAAATTATTATTACTATTCAAATATATTATGCACCTCGAATAATATCGAATCAGTTGACAAATGGAAGCAGGTGGCACATTATGCTCGGGCAGTTCTAAAAGATAAAAGGGACTCACAGCAGTTAGGGGCGTTGGGGCCGGGGGGAACGCTTGTCTGCCAATTCCTCTCCTCCTCTCCCCTCCTGCCAGAAGAGGGATTTCTCAGCATGACAAAGCGGAAAAATGACCAGGTATGGAAAAGTATCCGTAACATGGAATACTGCCATTTCTTGGAAACAACTATTACCATCTCCAAACAGTCGTGGAACTCCACCGTAAATAGTCCCAATCCCGTTTGAGAAAGGATGAGGGATCTTCCCCAATCTAAAATTTCCATGTTTCTCAATTCTAATCCCACAACAAAATGGTAGTAAAGGACCTTGAGGTTGCACATTGGGTACTGGTTTTCCAATGATGGAACATTACATGCCAGGAAATGCCAACAACTAAAAAAAACTGCAGCTCTGCCAATAAATCCTTACAGCTCATTTGTGGTGACGTAAGAGGGTGAAGGCGAGTCTTCTGCGCCTGGTAACGGAATCAGACTGAATCTGGACAACGCTTTGGGCAACGAACTACTTGCTTTGCATGGTAGTGCCGAGATGAACTATCATGACGTCTCCGTTCCGGTAAAACCTTGCCAGGCCTCAGATTACGTTCGAAGTTTGACCCCCTGGGTTATTGATGTAGATTTGGTTGAGACAGCCTCCCTATCAACACTGGTCTGACTCTGAGCACTTGTCCCCATGAGGGCTTGTGTCAACCCTTGCATGGCCTCCCTGCTCTGCAAAGATAACTATGGGACCAAAATGGTGAACAAAGTTAGCGACTCTGAAGGTGGACCCAATAAAGCTGGAATAATTTCAACTAAACCCCAAAAGCATATAAATAAAATTCAAAAAAAGAAAGCAAGATTAACAACAACGATGATACAACCAGTGGTGACAAAAACAACGATGAATATAATGACAGTGGCGACGGAAAAAACGGAGATTAACAGAAAATCTTGTCCAGACTAAGATTGCCGCGGCGTTCGAGGGCAGCAAAAAACATGATACGAATGCCAGCACGTCCTAAAAAGGAAGAGTGGGAAATTCTGCAGGATGCACCAGACGCTGGAACGGTGCGGAACAATATAAAGAAAATCGATAATTCGATGGTTATTGCTGGGGTCGCTACCGAAATGAGGCACGCAAATGCCGAAATAATAGCAAACCATTATGAAGTCCACAAAGAGAACAAGGCAGGAAAACTAGAGCACCGTTATGTGATTTCATCGCTACCGTTGGAAATGTGACGGAAATACTGTACTCGGAAATATGACCTCTCCCAAGATCGGTGGCTGCAAAGTACAATTGCCGCCCAGCGACATGAAGAAGAAAGGCTAAACCGGAAAGCGGCATGTGGCTCATCAAAAATCAGCAAAGGACTAAAGATTGGGCTTCTGGAACTAGAGAAGTTCTTAGACCCCAAAGGGCACTACTGGAGGTGGTGGTCAAATACCGAAGAAGAGCAGAAAACTAAAGAGATGCTTTGGACCACGATGCTTTGGACTAAGCCTAAAGGGCACATGTGGATAGCTCCACCATCAAACATCAATAAAAGAATAGCGTCCAGCCCAATCGAAGGCGATCAGGGTAAAAGAAGGAAGAAAGAGGCACTTGATGGGTTTGAAATACCAAATCAGTGGTGCTAGAGAGTACTGACAAAAGGAACGAAAAAAACCGTAAAGAAAATGCTTGAAAATGAATTTCGCACGGATCTCCAACAAGAAAATAGACCTGATGAAAAACAGGAGAGAAAGAAGCCCTGACGAAGAACCCGGCAGCAGACACTGCTCATATAAACCCTAGGTGGCTGATCCTCCGCAGAAGTACCGCGGAATACCAGGGGACATGTTAGACCTAAACACACCAACACTGCCTTTAAAACAGAAAGACCAACGTGATTGAGCAGTCTGTGGCGCAGTAATGTAAGCTCGACAAAAGCGCTACTATAGCCTCGGTTAAGTCAATGGCAAAGATCGGAACAAGAGACATTGACTACGTCACGAAACTGGCCGACTCAGAAAAGATCATCAAAAAGGAGCTCTCTGGCGTGGACAGAATCACAGTGAAGTTGACACCAGAAAATCATGGGAAAGATCACACGGCAATCATTGACGGGACCAAAAAGGAGGCCGAACAATTTCTTAATAAGGACACTGTAAGATACGCAAGGTACATTATTATATAAGTCAAGCCAAGTAGTAACCTATGCGGATGACATCAACATGTTGTCACGGTCATTAACTACCGCCAAAGAACTTTTCCTGAAACTCGACAGTGAAGCAAAACTAGGAGGGCTGCAAATCAATGAAAATAAAACAAACCTCATGCCGCAGCTGAGGAAAAGTACCTTAAATACACAAAATATCACACTTAACAAATACAATATCGAAATGTCAGCGAATTTGTGTATTTAGACGCCAAAATAACGAAAACGGGCAATGAAAGAAAATATTTTATTCAGTATTGACGATAGTGAAGACCAGCTGCATACACAGGAAAATAAAACTCCAAGCATGCAAATCTGTGATAAGACCTGTGTTATGCTATGGGTGTGAAACATGGACCCTAACCTAAGCATCCGCAAACATATTGAATGCCTTTGAGCGACGGATCCTGAGGCGAATAATCGGAGCGAAGCTCGACTAGGACCAATGGCGAGTTCGATGCAATCATGAGCTGTATGAAATTTATGACGAACCAGAGGTCTCAACGATTATAAGACTACGGATGCTGCAATGGGCTGGCCATATAAGTTGTATGGATGAACAACGGATACCCAAAAAGGTATTCGTTGAGAGAACTGAAGGCCGGAAGCCAATGGGGAAACCAAGGAAACGCTGGTCTGACTCGGTCGACGAAGACAGTTCGTCGATGCTCGGATTTTGGAATTGGAGGACGCGGTCAATGGACCGAGACAGTTGGAGGCGCTATTTGTAGGGAGCGAAGGCCCGAGAGGGGCTGTAGTGCTAAGAAGAAGAAGAATAAGGTGTGTCGTCTGCAATATATGGCAAAGAGCAGCGCCTCTACATTGTTTCAAGTGCCTTGGCTATGGTCACACGGCACAAGTATGCAAGGGACCCGATTAGACTTCCTTATGTTACAAATGTAGTGAAATGGGACATGAAAGCAAAGAGTGTACAAAGGAGGTGCACTGCACTTTTTGCAAGGATGCATATGTTCATTGACTGTCTTTAAATCAATAACGTGCGACTTGAACTCACTCTCCACAATAAAAGCAAGTCTTAATATATATATATATATATATATATATATATATATATATATATATATATATATATATATATATATATATATATATATATAGGGTTATCCATTTCGTGGTAGGAAAGTATAACCCTACCATTTGACAGCTGTCAAAATTAAATGTCATCCAAAGCAGGATTTTTTAGTTGAAGGTTAGCCATTTAGAAATATGGATCGTATAACAGTCGAAGAATGCGTTAAAATTGTTAAATTTTATTATAAAAATGGTGATTCTGCTGTATCAACATTTGGGGCTATACGAGCCAATTGCAGTCAACATAATCGACCTAACCAGCAAACAATTTCGAACACAGTGAGAAAATTTGAAGAGACTGGATCGGTTATTAATATTGCAAGGCCAACATTCGTTCTGCTGAAAATATCGCTGTCGTTGCTCAAAGTGTGGAGGAAGACCCGAATTTGTCGGTTCCTCGACGTGCTCAAAATTTGGGCTTGTCTTACGGCTCATCGTGGCGGATTTTGCATTTGAATTTGCATCTCCATTCATACGAAATCCATCAAGCTCAAGAACTTAAGCCTCAAGACCATACACAACGCAGAATGTATGCGAATTGGGTGATTGAACAATAAGCCATTGATAAAGATTTTTCGAACAAAATTTTCTTTAGTAGTGAAGCTCATTTTTCGCTCAGTGGTTACTTAAATAAACATGATTGCCGCATATGGGGCTCTCAAAATCCTCAGGTGATCACAGAAAGGCCTTTGCATCCGGAAAAAGTGACCGTTTGGTGTGCATTATGGTCTGGTAGTGTTATTGGCCCGTATTTTTTTGAAAACGATCAAGGAAGAGCCATTACAGTCAATTCTGACCGCTATGGACGGATGTTAACCGATTATTTTTGGAGAAAAATTGAAGGTTATGATCTGGAGAAGATGTGGTTCCAACAGGACGGAGCCACAAGCCACATAACACAGGCTAATCGAGCACTTTTGCAAGAGAAATTTCCAGGACGCGTAATTTCGAGATTGAGTGATGTCAATTGGCCTGCAAGATCCTGCGAACTAACACCTTTGGATTTCTTTTTATGGGGCTATGCAAATGATCGTGTTTACGCAAACAATCTTCAAAATCTTGAGCAATTGAAAACCAATATTCTTGAAGATATAGCCGAGATATTGCGGGTAATGTGCCGAAAAGTCATTGAAAATTACCTCAAAAGGATGGAGGCCTGTAAGAGGTCCCATGGAGAACATTTGAATGGTGTTGTATTTCGCGTATAATGGCAAAGTTCAATCTTTATATTGAATAATAAATGTTGTTTCCATCTGAATATTTTATGTGTTTTCTTTAGCTTTACTTTCCCAAGCATAAAATGGATAACCCTATATATATTTATATACATAGATATACATATATATATATATATATATATATATATATATATATATATATATATATATTTATATATATATATATAATATATAGAGCTTTCCAATAAGAGGTGTTATGTTGATATTAAAAGAATAATGCCATTTTTTAATATGAATGATCGGATGTTTCTTTTAATATAAAGAAAAAGGTATGCCATTAATAGTAAAAAATAACACCAGGCAAAGTACCACCCGTCCATGCTTACAGGACCATATCCTTTTCATGAAATTTTCCATAACCAAATTGCAAAGTGGCTGCCCTATCTATGTCTTCGGTAGCCTCACTAATTCCATCTTTGAGGTCTTGAATCGACGCTGCGTTGTTGGCGTAGACGTTCTTTTCAGGAGGCCCCCAAGGAAGAAGTCGCAAGGTGTTAAATCACTAGTCAAAATAACACCTCTTATTGGAAAACCCTATATATATATATATATATATATATATATATATATATATATATATATATATATATATATATATATATATATATATATATATATAATATATATATATATATATATATATATATATATATATATATATATATATATATATATATATATATATATACATTTTTTTCACTTTTCGATTGAATATTTCTTTTATTTAAGATGGATTATATTTAAGTAAATATTGTCCATTATTATCGATGACTTTTTGCCATTTTTTGGGTAGAGCCATTATTCAATCGGTGTAGAACTTCTGTGGTTTATCGGCGAAAAACTTGGCTAAGTGATTTTCACAGTCTCTTTTCGAAGTGAATTTCTTTTCCTTAAGGAAGTTTTGCAGAGACCGAAACAAATGGAAGTCTGATGGTGGGAGTTCTGGACTATATGGTGGATGCATCAAAACTTCCCAGCCAAGCTCTGTCAATTTTTGCCGGGTCAACAAAGATGTTTGTGGTCTGGCATTGCCATGATGGAAGACAACGCCCTTTCTATCGATCAATTCTGGCCGGTTCTTTTGAATTACTTGTTGCAATCTGGTTAATTGCTGACAGTGTAGAGTCGAATTGAGTGTTTGGGTAGGTTCTAGCACCTCATGATAAACGATTCCCTTCCAATCTCACCATGCACACAGCATGGCCTTATTCGGTGTCAATACTGGCTTTGGAGCCATTTGTGATGATTTAACTTTTTAGCCATGAGCTTTTTCGAAAGACATTCTCATATCTTACCCATTTTTCATCGCCAGTAATGATTTGCTTCAAAAATGGCATTTTATTAGCATTTCGCAAATAGAAATTCGGTAAATCAAATTTTTTTGATTCATGTGGCACCCGAATATCGAGCTTCTTTGTGTATCCAGCCTTACGCAAATGGTTCAAAACTATTTGGTGATGGATATTCAGTTCCTGAGCAATGTCATGGCTGCTTATGTGGTGGTTTGTTTCAATTTTTTGTAAGATTTCATCGACTTTTTCAGTGATTGGTCGACCTGAACGAGGTGCATCTTAGACATCAAAATTTCCGGAACGAAAGCGAGCGAACAATCTCTTGATTGTGGCTTTTAATAAAGTATCTTGATCGTAGACACTGGAAACTTTTTCACGAACCTGCGATGCATTCTCACCTTGATCGTAGTAATATTGTAAAATATAACGAGTTTTTTCAGAAATTCGCCTCATTTTTAAATGAATACAACTTTTGACACGAAGGACGAAATACAAAACTGTCCATATGAAAATTGTAGACTGGAATGTCACCTTTCAAACGCATGTCAGTTTGACTCAATCTGATTAGTATTGCCCGATATATGACAACGAACAGCATCTAGTGATAAACAAGTTGGGTAGACAGACCTATGCTCATGTCAGAAGGGTTTTGTACTCAACTTACAAAATGCAGTAACCAGCAACGAATAAAATCAAGAAACATGTCAAAGACGATTTTATTGGAGAAAATGTGAAATTCGAGGATCATACTATTATTAACAAAGTTGAAAGAATTGTGAATTCTGAGGTATTTGTTTTAGTTATACCTATAAATATTTCCCTTGATAATTTTTCCAGATTTTTTAGAAACATATTTTTCTCTACTACTCGACTACTAATGGTGAAAATTTTTTTTTGAGGGGTCACCTCCCTATACGGGGAGACCCCCCTTAAACACCTTTGAAAAATTTTTCCACCCTTGAACTTTCAAGAGGTCACCACTTCTGACCTTTCCACAAAGTTTCATGGCTGTAGCCTCTATAGTTTCGGAGAAAAAGTGCTGTGACATACAGACGGACGGACGGACGGACGGACGGACAGACGGACACAGGTCGTGATTGCAATAGGGTTTTGTATTTTAGTACAAAACCCTAAAAAGGATCAATACTTTTTAGACTATCCAATAAATAATGTTCTATGTTTAAAATGAACGCGCGTTTTATGTTTTCATGAAATTTACGATGACAGAATTGCCGCTAAAGTAAGTAGTTTATACTGTAGTCAAAAAATAAAAATTGAATTTTAGGGTTCGAATAATTTCATAATCTAATTGACTATTATATTGAACAACATTACAAATCGACTGAAAATATTCCTAACTAAATCTTATTACTATCCCTAAAATAAGACATAAATATTTTCACACCACCTTACTCACCGAATATTGTCTGGAGCACCGCAGATATGAACAACATCGTCTTTCTACCAAATTTGTCTGATAAGTATCCACTTATGATACCACCGGTTGCGACCCCTAATAAAAAGAACATCTCAGCTACATTTTTGAGGTACTCCTTATCACAGACCAGATTCCATTCCGACGTCCATGTATTCCCTAGGTTATCATTCTCGTCGAATTCCCACGCTGTGCACGGTCGCAGAGTGGTATTTTTGGGAATGTCTAGCACATCATCCTGTGGGAGTAGGTGGGGGAAAAGATGAGACAGAGAGTGAGCAGAGGAAGGTGGATGATAAGTGATAAGTAAGACCTGTTTGATATATTCTGGATGTTAAAGGTCAATTTTGTTGGGCGAGGGAGAGATTGTTATCGTGTATGGTACCGGGATAAAGGTCGTGTAGTGTGTTGAAATTGGGGATTGAGGATTTGTATTGAAGTTAATCGGATGTCGATGGCTTTTTAGAGGATTTGTTGTGTATTACAAGTTTATTGCCAATGTACCTTTATGCTATCGGATGACACTTTTTGCCAATCAATTTGCAGGACGTGGCAATTATCCTCTGATCTGCTAACATTTCGCCACACTTCAACGGGCGTTGTGCTTAAATGGCTCGGCCGTGTACACCAGAAGGATTTGTGTGCTGCCTAGAAAGAGTGAAAAATAATTATTATTTAAGGGGTATGGTCAATATTCTGCATGGAAAGTAAATTAGCCAGCACCTGCACACTCACAAAATTCGCCACAGGCTTCCATTCATCATTGACCTACCGATTTCAATTAACGACAATACATCCGTTCTTAAGCCTCATTTCATTCATTCAGTTCCGAATCAATATCAAATAAATTTCTTTTCTTGTCACAATCCATTAAATCCCTTAATTCATTTATTCACCTCAACTAAGTTTACGCCCACAAACTGAATAGCAAATGTACGAGTAGTAAGGACTTTGTAACATGGCTAGAACGAATGTTAGATAAGTCTTGTACGAGTATTAAATACGGCTCTCCTTGAAACAGTTGAAATCCTCTTAAGGAAAGAAATCTTGTAAAGTTTTACGGCTTAATACAATCGAACAAGCGTGGAATAAATTCAGCTACAAATTAAGGATTTGGCTTTGACAAGAGCTCTTTAGCAAATTACTTCCACCCGCAGTAAATCTTGAATGATAATTTGTTTGCGAAACACTTTTGGTGAGCTTTGTAATCAAGGTGAGGATAATTTAATTGTTTGAATTATGATTCTGCAAATTAATGTGTATAGTACATTTGCAACGGCTTAAATCCTTCTCAGATACCAATTTGACTCAAATCATTGTTACATACATTGAAATTATAACCTAATTTATTTATGTAATATTGAAGTAATATATTATATTACTTTCTATATGATGAAAAGTACGACACATCAAATGACACCTTCATTCGCGCTCAAAAGCATTTGTGTTACTTTAGGAGTACAAGACAATGATTTTTTATATTTACATAAAAAGTAGATTCATTATAAATAAAATACCTAGATCAACAAATCAAGTATTTCATTAATTGTGTTGAAAAATTTATAAAAAATCACAAAATTTGGAATCAAAAATATTCGTACGCTTTATTGCTGTACTATTTGCAAAATCTTTTTATGACCTGTCAAAAAACCACTAGGCTCTTATTAGTTTTATTTTTTTTGTGACGTTGTAATTGTGCTTTGTCTATCAGTTTGTAGTGTCGACTTAGTGTGATTTTAGAAAGTGGCTTTAAAAACGGGCTGCAAAGGAAAAGAAACTAGTATGTAAATGAAAAAAAACATAATAATAGACTTGAAAATAAAAAAATCTTTGAAAGAAACAGGGGAAACTGTAGTAGTCAAGCAGCCCACCTAGGCAAACTGCTCGAGGGGCCTTCACAGAAAGAAGCAATTCCACTTAATAATATTATAAGTATGTTACTAACCCGAAATAAACACCGCCATTATCACCGCTACCATCATTGATAAAAAGTTTCTCCAATTCCTACTCAACGAGCATACAAGAAAACAATTAACTGGCAATAATGTTGCGATCCACAAAATCACAAACTTACTTCTCGCAGTTAAATTTAAATGTGGACATAATACACATGGAATTGAATTTCTAAATCAGTTCATAAAATCGTGAACAAAATAAATAAATTGTGATATGACCACATAATTGATAATGGAAACACCTTTGCTACACGAATGAGCGAAGCAATTCCAACATTCCAATTGCAACCGAACCTACCGTTACCACCATGGCTAGAACTTGAGCATGTGGATGAGGATATAACTCGTCAAGTGGAAGGGCGAATGGGAGGGCACTAGATCGCGTACCGGTGGAGAAAGAGCAGTTGCAAATTGGTTAGAAGGAGCCTGAAGCGAAGCTTGTTGATAAAAGTAAATCACGGATTTAATTTTTTCCACGGATAGTGGATATTGCAAAAATATATACGGCGATGTTATCAGAAGTGCTAAAATAACTATCGTGTCTTGTATTATTAGAAAGAAATATGGTTGTAAGAGAAAAATGTAATCAATTGAAAACGTTTCCCAATCAAAAAATCATACAAGTGAAGTTTAGGGTACTTTAATTGTAGTTTTTGGGAAGTATTAAAAGTGTAATAACAGTGTTCTCGAAAATGACCTCGATCCCATGTCTAGCTGCTCTTTGAAGAGATGAAAATTTATATATTTATTTTTTTATTTCATTGCCAAACAAGGCATCGGTACAAAAAAAAAAACAAAAAATAATAAAATATAATGAATAGTACAATAAAATATCATTCTTAATCTAGGTTTGAGGGATGGAGTTCGGGAGATAAAGTGCTAAATAAAAAAGCTTTGAAATTGGATCTTGAGATGGTTCGAGAGTAAAGTGTGCTTAGTGAATTAAAAGCTTTGCAACATCTGTTTACAGGCTCGTCATCCGCGTAAATTGTATGGTGTCGCTCTTCAATGAGCAGACGCGAATGTCCAGTGAATCGTGATATCTCATGGACCTTAATTTTGTCAGCTAGGAATGGTATTTTAATAGTGCCTCAAGCGATATCAAACACGAAGCAGCAGGCAAACATAGGTCTTCTTGAGGCCAGCGTTGATATATTTAAGATACGAAGTCGTTGCTCATATGATGGCAAATCTGAAAAATTTTTCGGATTGAATAATGATCTTAACGCAAGAAGGACGGATTGTTTTTGAAACGACTCAATTCTGTCGGCATGAACATTAAAGCTCGGGTCCCAGATTAGACAAGCATATTCAAGGATAGGACGAACTAAAGAAAGGCATAATGTCTTAGAGACCCATACATTCTCAAATTCTTTAGATCGACGTTTGATAAAACCAAGGAGCTTACTGGCCCTACTGATGACATGATCGTAATGTAAATGGAAACGCATTTTTCTGTCCAAAGTGGCATCAAGGTCTACGATCCATCCGGCTAACTTTATGATGGTAAAGATGATAATTGCTGATTAAAGTTAAGCGTTTCAATGAAGAACTTATAACTTGACATTTTTCAAAGTTCAAGGAGAGTTGGTTAACCATTCTAACAGGGTCAAAACGGCTTCGTTCGCATTTAAAAATTTTTAAATTTTCTGCTAAACCTGGCCGACACCAGTGTTCTTGCTTTTTGTTCAATATTTACATTTAAACTTCACTGGCTCTAATGCAAAATCCTGGAACCTGCTTGCAAAAGTTCAAACGCAAAATTCCCACCAAGTGAACGTCGTCGCAGTGTGCATGCTAGTTGTGGGCCATTTTCTCAGTGTTTCGCATTTTGTGCGAAGGAGCACGTCTGTGTCGTTCAATTGTGCGAACGTTAAAATATACTCCCATAATAAGTGCACGCCGTGCTCTACTTTGTTCCATAGTGCTTGTTAGTTCGCTGAAACGAGAGTCTCACTGGCTTGATGAAGTGGTAAAGTAGTCATTCGTTCCACCTTTTTTACATATTCTGTAAGTTTGAAGTTCGCGCAAAAAGCCAATATTGCAGTAGGTGTAAAAAGTGTCAGTCGCATAGTCAGTGAGACCAATCAAAACTTTACACGCTCCAGCTGATTGTAGTTCGAACGGTTGAATCAATTGCTGAAACCTAGTTGTAAGCCTAATACAACGTTCTGCCGTGATGACATTGGCAACATCATCGCTGATGAAAAGATTATTATAGAAAGTTGAGCATCATATTTCAACAAACTTCTCAATTCTTCGGATAGCTCCAGAACAGTGGAGCCTGTTGATATTCCTGGAGAGTTTCCATTAGCTCCACTAACTCTGGACTAAGTTTTTTTTTACTATTAAAGGCCAAAAGTATAATAAAGCGCTGAGTATCGATGATATTTCAGAGTAGCTCATTATATATCCTGGCAGCGGTGTTCAGAAATCCACAAAAACATGCACTGACTGAGTAAAGCGAATCAAATACTGACTGAGTAAAGCGAATCAAATATATTCCCTATCCACAAGAAAGCTGACAAGTTACAGTGCGAAAACTATAGAGGCATATCACTACTTATATGGCATGCAAAATATTTTCAAAGATCATGGTGGCTTTAGAGCAGATCGATCGACGATGGACCAATTGTTTACAGCTAAGCAAGTACTTGAGGAATGCTGCAAATTTCACATATACGTACACCAAATCATCGTTAGCTTTAAGCAAGCATACGATAGTATTGATCAAAACATGCTGTACCAAAAAATGCACTGTTCGGGTAACCCAGGCAAATTGTCCGTCCAACCAACATAACAATGACATCGAAAACCTTTCGTGGCCACAAAGCTGTATATCTAGGCGCCAGAATAATGAAGACCGTTAATGAAGGAGACAAAGTATGCCGAAGAATACAGCTCGCAAATAAAATATTTCAAGGCAATTTCGACGATCTTGAAGACCATCTGCATACACAGGAAAACAAAGTTTCAAGCATTTAAATTTGCGATAAAGCCTGTGCTATGCTATGGGTGTGAAACATGAACGCTAATGCCTATACCCGCAAACATATTGAAAGTCATCGAAAGATGGGTCCTGAGGCGAATAATCGGACAAAACTAGACGGGGACCAATGGCGTATTTGATACAACCATGAACTGTGTGAAAGGTTTGGGGAGCCGGAGGTCTCAACAATTGTAAGGCTGCAGAAGCTGCTACAAACGCACGTAAATTGTATGGACGAACAACGTATACTCAAAAAGGTATTCATAGAACTGAAGGGTGGAGACCAGCGGGAAAACCGAGGAAACGTTGGTTTGACACGGTCGGCGAAGACAGTTCATGGCAGATCGGATTTCAAAATTGGAGGACGCGGTCAATGGACCGAGATATTTTGAGGCACTATTTGCAGAAAGCGAAGGTCAGAGAGGGCTGTAGTGCTATGAAGAAGAAGAAAAAGGAGAAGTAAATTTCTACTCATAACAAATTGTCGCATAGTTTTGCTGTTCGCCTAGAGTGTAAACGGTTCTGCTTTTTCCTTACATCGGAAAATTTTCACCCATCAGTAAAGAAGTTTTTTTTCAAGAAAAGTTTTAAGATTCACTTCAGCATAAGGAGGGCACCCCCTGCTGAACATTCTAAAATGTTCGGTAAGACCTTAACTTTTTGAGAAACCAGCACTTCTGACTTTGCCACAAGGTTTGAGTACTGTAGCCTAAATAGTTTCTGTCAAAACTTACTGTGACGAATGGACAGACAGGATACAAAACGAGAACGTGGCGTCAAATTCATTTCACAAAGACCTCAAAAGTAGCAAAAAATATATAACGTATTCTTTTATTGCATGCGAATCTACTTTATTATAAAGAAATTAATTCAAGTAATGTAACAATAAGTAAAATATGAATTGATTCTTGGTACAATACATAAATTGCTCATTCGCAAATAATATTTTCGCGTATAAATCCTGTTGTCGATTGGGTTTCAATCTTTGAGTATAAGAATGTTTTGAGATCCAAACCCAACATTAATGCCAGGAATCCTTGGATCTATTAAATATGTGCCCAGCAATTCCGATGATCAAATCCACTTCCAAGGATCTCAAATTGATATGCGCAAGAATTCACGGTCACAAAAGTGTAAACATAATGTTTGTCCTTTTAGTTGTTTTTCATTTAAATAAATTCTATGTGATTTCACTCTGCAGACACATTCCAGAATTAAATACATACTAAATGTTTAGTTTAGGGAAAATACGTTAGACCAGGGATAAAGACAGATTCAACAAAAAAAAAAACATTGACTGTATTATCTATGCAAGCAAGTTTGCATCATGTTGCTACGAAGAATTTTGATATTGAGAGGTATTTGTAATACTGTCGCGTGCTATAGCTCGCCGCCGATAATTTTAATGTTCCGAGAAAGTGAAAACGTACTGTCTTTTAAATTAAGTCAAAAGAGTTTGTTTACTAAGAATGCACTCTCAGTACTCGCTTTGGACATATGACGGAAGCGCAAATTTCGCATCTACGACACCAGTCCTCTACGTCCTCTTGAGCGTGGAGCCAGTAGGCCCTTTCCCGGAATTCCGCTAAGGTCTTGTTAACACCAAGGTGGCCTTGCGAGAGTCCTTCGCGCATTTCCTTAATCACATCGTGGATTTGGCTGTTGGGAAGTATACTCCTAGTTTGCATCCTATAGGAGCTGCCATCCGCCATTTCTCATTTCCGCCTGAGTACGCCACCCTCCACCTGAAGGGAGCTCCATTGTGCCCAATAACTTTTCAGGGTGGTGCCATACATCGAAACGTCCTCCACTTAGGGCGCCCAGTTGTCTCCTTCTAAACGAGTAATGGCCCGATATTTTCATCGGGTAACTGGGCATTTTGAATCTCCTCCGTTGACCAACCTTAATCAAATTCGGCAGTTATCACTCGCAGATCAACGGCCGGCTCTTTTTCTTCAATACGTCAGCAATGCTTGCAGTTAGCTGGACATGGACGATGAGGTAGAGCGTCAGCATTTCCATGAACTCCGCCCTTCCGATGAACAATTTTGTAATCGTATGACTGCAACCATTCGATCCATCTCGCAACTTGCTCCTCGGGGTTTTTGAAGTTAAGCAGCCATCTCAGCGATGTATGGTCTGTTCGAAGAACAAATTTCTGGCCATATAGGTACTTGTGGAACTGCTTGGTGGCCTCTATTATAGCCAATAGCTTCTTCCTGGTCACGCAGTAGTTCATCTTACTTTATGAGAGAACTCGACTGTAAAATGAGAGGACTCTTTCTTCGCCATCGATCTGTGGGGAGAGTACAGCTCCAATCACGCCGTTGCTCATATTTGTGTCAACAACAAACATTTTTCCGGGTTTTGGATATGCCAGCACGGGTAATTCACACAGCTTCTCCTTCTAGGTCTCAAATGCTGCCTGGCATTGTTCATTCCAGACAAACGGACGATTTTTCTCGGTTAGTTGATGGAGACACTTAGCTATTTTGGCAAACCCTTTACAAATCTACGATAGTAGGTCGCCAGACCCAGAAAACTTCGTAGTTGGCGCTTATTGTTTGGCGTTGGCCAGCTTTTCACGGCTTCAATCTTCTCAGGGTCAACAACATGTCAAAGGTATTTCACTTCAGCTGCAAAAAGGGTACACTTGTCGGGACTAAGTTTCAAATTTGCCAGTCGCAATCGGGAGAACACCTTTTCTAAGTTTCGCATATGCTTTTCGAACGATCTCCGATAACAATGATGTCATCTAGGTACACCAAGCAGGTTTTCTAGGTTAGACGTTACAGCACGTATTTCATCAGGCGTTCGAAGGTGGCTGCAGCATTGCAAAGCCCAAATGGCATCATCGCAAACTGCCATGATTTGGTCCCAATTGAAAATGTGGTCTTCTCTCGGTCTATTTTGTCAATTTCCAACTGTCAGTAGCCATTCCTAAGATCGAGTGTAGAAAACTATTTTGCGTCGGCTAAAGTGTCCATGATGTCGTCGGTGCATGGAAGCGGGCAACTATCTTTCTTAGTGACGTCGTTAAGCTCCCTATAGTCGACACAAAAACGATGCTACTATCTTTTTTCTTTACTAGAACTACTGGTGCGGCCCATGGGCTCACAGAAGGCTAAATGACACCTTGTTTTTCCATGTCCGAGATCAGTGCGCCCACTTCTCCTTGTTTGACTACTGGAAGACGTCTTGGTGCTTGTCGAATCGGTTTGGCACCCTATGTATCTATGACGTGAGTTACCATGCTCGTTCGGCCTTGGTCATCCAGCTTATTGAGAAGATGTCACTGTTCTTGGTGACCAGATCAGAGGCTTGCTTGAATAACTGCACTGGCAATTTGGTCTGCTTCAATATTGCAGACGTGAGTTTCCGGGCTTTGTTTGTGTCTCGCCTCTTTTTCCAATTATATTATTGAGTAGCTTCCAAAGACGTGATGGTGGAAACAAGCTGGCAGCTACCGATGACTTCTCCCGCTTTGATACTTGTGGTTGAGTCTGCGGTTTTAAGGGCTCTAACTGGCTTCATCCTTTAATCAAACTGGGCAATGCCAACGTCTTCATTGGCTTTATCAGATAAAATCGGTGGTCTCCAGAATTATCATCAAGCTTGGCCCATACAATGCACAATGTACATCAGTGTCGGCACATACTACCACATTCATCTTGGGTATTTGGACGCTGGGAACCTCCATCAATACTTCGGCAATCCGACATGTGCTCGCAGGAAATCCATTCCAAAAATGCAATCATCCATAATGTTCGCGACCAGAAAATTATGTTGGAACGCAAGGTCTCCAAACTGTATTTGGAGGTTGACCTCTCCATGGAGAGGTGCAGTTTCCCCCGTAGCTGTCCGTAGTGAGAAAATCCTGCCTTTGGGAAGTAGTTCTTACCTCACTAGGTCTAGTCGGATAATCTGATCAGGTTGCACTAGTGTCGATTGTTGCGGTGCATTGTTCTCCGTCAACTTGATCAGGAAGACATATGTCTGCTTCTCGCCGATGTAGTCTTGATACTGTGATGGCGGTGCTGGAAACGTCGATCCTCATAGGCAACCCCTCAGTTTGAAGGGCTTCCATTCTGGGTTACTGACTCGGTCTGGATCTCCACCCTGGACAAAAGTTCGGTTTTCTTCGCTTCTTGTAATCTCTTCGCAGGTGACTCTTCTTACCGCAATTCCAGCATCTAGCCGCATGATTTAACTGCGAGTCTCGTTCTATTTCCGCGCGCTGACACCTACACTCGTCTGTCACTACCTGGCGAAGCCAGGCAATGGTACGAGTCATATTTTTTGCTGCATTAAAGTTCAGACTAGAAGCCAATGCGTCCTTAACCGTTTGTTTTTGAGGTAAGCGCACGGTTTGTTGCAATTCCTGGTCCTTTGATGCACTAGTGAACGTTTCTGTTGCTGCGTCGTCTCGATGTTCTGGGTCATAAGCTGGATAAGCCAAAAGTGCCAGTCGCTCAATGTCTTGGGCTAGCTGCTGTAAGGTTTCACCAGACTTCTGCATGCAATGCCGTAGCTATGACCGATAAATCTGTTTCAGATGATCGTCTTCATAACGCCCGTCGAGCGCATTCATTATAGCAACCGGGTTTGAGTGCAACTCAACGGGGATAGTCTGCAAAAGCTCAGTAGCTGGGCCTCTTAGAGCAACAATTAATGCAGTTGATCGTTTCTGCTCATTCCGGTGATTTGCCCTAGCAGCGGATTCAAACTGAGTTTTATAGATACTCCAGACCATTTGCCCGTCAAATATTGGTGCTTTTACATTTATGGATGTGCTTTGCGCTGCAGTTATAAGCGGGGCTGGTGGGGTGGTTACTACTGCCTTCGCTGCTTCATTTTTTCCATCTCATGGTTGATTCTCTTCTTGACCTGGCTGGCCTTCTAATGGACCTGGTGAACCTTTTCCTCGACTGTTTTTGGAAATCTGCCTAGATTTTGATTGCTTGTTTGTCCAGCTGCGTTGATTGTTCATTTAGCTTTGCAGTTAAACTGGATGACTGTTGTCGCTGCTCTTTCTGCATCAGCATCAACATTTGCATCAGCGTGTTTTCTGGTTCCTTTGATTTTGGTGTTTCTGCTCCTCTTCTAAGCTCCGACATAGTCAATTCATTAATTTTGAAAAGTAAGCTTTGTGATATTTTTATTATTTCGGCTTATTTTTTTTTTCACCAGTTTCCACGTTAAATTTCACCATTGTGTACTTTAAAAATGTTGAAAAGTTTTCGCTTTCAAAATTTTCATTCTCACTTCGCGGTCCATAATTTTCTGTTTGTGGCCCATAATTGTAATATTCCGGGAAAGTGAAAACGCACTGCCTTTTAAATCAAGTTAAAAGAGTTTATTTACTAAGAATGCACAATCATCAATTTCACTATTTTACAAATCGCGGCTTAATCTAATTTTAACTTTCTATCAATTTATATTCCAACTATCTGTATCACGAGAATCACTTCACTATCAATCAATATCGCCTTTCATTCGCGCTCTAGTCTTATCGGAGTTTTTACTATCGCGGTTTTACTATTCCCCCCATTCATTCAGCTTGGCTTTATATAGGGTCTCTGACGAGAACTAACTGGAATATTCGAGCAATTCTGAATTCCCGCAGTGACATCATTTTCAGCTATTGATCATGGATCTACTTGGTCGATTCTTGTGCTTTCGAGTACATTCGTTTATTGATCATGATGTTATTGCAAGTTGCAATGACAATTGCGACAGTAGCTCGCAGAATTGTTTGGGCATGTAACAATATTTTGACTGCACTGGCCCCCATTGAATTTAATTTTTGACATTTTATTCGAATCATGTTAATTTTCTCGTCTATAACTCCCTTCAATTTCTGCTGTGTCATGTAAAAGCATTCAATGAAATCGTACCATAATCCGCTGAGTTCACTCAAACATGTTAAAAATTTTATCAATCGACTAAAATTGCAGAGAATGTGCCAACAATTCTGGAAAATGCAAATACGAGGAATTCAAAAACAACAAATCAAATTTCATACTACTGTCGCTGGTGGTTTATAATAAGAGATTTTCCGGGATTTGCTCATATATGAGCATTTCCTTGCAAAATGATTTTCACATGATTGAACCAACATCATTTCATGTCAGCAGCATATGTGCGCTTTCCATATGTGAATGCCTTTCGCCGTGCTTTAATGAGTATTTTGGTATTGCCAACTCACCTGGTAAACGGGCGATGATATGTGAAATGTGTTGGGAATTTGAAACAGTGACAGGAGCAGGGTCATGAGAAATTGCCACTTTCCAAAGTGTCCAACTAGGTCACCGATGACATCAGTCTCGTCCATTGATTCGCGTGATTTGCTTTTGGCAGGAATTGGAGGAATCGCCGTGCTATCGTCCGGTGTCGTCTTCGATGTGTACATGTTGTTGCCTGTAATGTGAAGGATTAAATGTTAGAATTCATATTCCAGATTGATAAAGATACATCAAATGAAGTCTCATTGCATAAAATAAAAAATATCAGCTAATTTCAAAGAAGATGCAAAAATCACAACAACCCTAAAATCTCCGCTGATATGAAGACAATCAGAAAGAAATTGTTGAAATTTTTCGCATACCTATCATTGTCATCGTTCCCACAAATGAAACTTATAAAGATTTTGTCACGTTTCTAGGGCTCAGGACAATCATCTTAATTCAATTGAATTCGACGAATCTTTCGCATGGCTTGTGGCCTAATGGATGAATTAGCAAACAATTCATGAAGAAACATTCCGGTGTCTGGTTGAATGAGGATGGAGGGCAAGTACCAATGAAGTCATCGATAGACACACTCTTCTATGGACATTGAATCGAAAGACGAGAATGCTTTCACATTAAGTTGGTTATGAAATTCGATTTAGCAACGGATATCGCTTCGTTAAATCTGTCGAGTGTAAAGTGAACACATGTAGGTATGTTATTTGCTATGGAATGGTTATTATCAGATTTGAGCTGGAAGATATTGAATGTGATTAGATGATATCTTTTCTTGGATATGATTTCATTTGAAAGCCATATCAAGGACTTATATTCTTTATACGAAACAAACAATAGAAGCTACTAAACTAATCCAATCTCTCTTGAAATCTTCTCAATCGAGTTTTACTGAAATTAATTTGTCTGCACTTTTCCATTATAGACTGATTACCACTTAAAAAATACTAGTTTTTACTTATGTAGGTGAATGTATGCATTAGTAGGACTGTTGGGGTCGGGTGCTTCCACGTACACAAGGCTTAGGTAATATGAGTTCCACATTATAGTCCATCATCACTTATGGCGTGATAGCCCAAGCCGCTCCTTGGCCTCCAGGATTGATTTCCTCCAATCATCACGGTTCCACGACCTTGTTCGTCAATTGTTTACTCCCAACATGGATCTAATTTCAGCTCCTATTGTGTCTTCCCATCGAGTCCTCGGTGTTTCTGCTGGACGTCTACTTTGTGCTCTACTCATCAATTCTCTTTAGGTAGCCGGTTTCCTTCCATTTTTCCAACATGGCTCGCCCATTACAATTTACGTAACTTTACGCAACAGAAGATAGTGGATCGTCAAATAGTTCATACAACTCATCGTTGTAATGAATTGCCCACTCTGCATTGGGACGTAGATTTTCTGGAGCACTTTGCGTTCAAATACTTCCACTACCATTTCGGACTCGCTCGTCAGGGCCCATGTCTCACTTCCATATAACAGCACAGGTTTGACTAGTGTTTTATAAATGCGGAGCTTATTTTGCCTGTGCACCGCTCTGGACCTTAGAATGGGAAGTACGCAGTAATATACCTTATTTGCGTTGTTTATACGGCGTCCAATATCGTCCATTTTGGATTCAGGTTGGCTCTAAAATACACAAAATTATCCACACCTTCAAGATTGTAGTGGCCTATGGTCAGGTTTTGTCGAACTGGAGCTTTTTTCCCCGTTTGAGTCATGAATTTAGTACATTACACTCTTTGGCATATAATAAATCTGCAGTCGCATCAATAGTGGAACATCCTCCTCTGAAGCCGTATTGCCGAGAAGATAGGCCAAGGACTTTCCCAGCAGTGTCTAGCATGTCTAAGGGGTGGTATCCAGAAGGTAATCAGGGTTTTCCTATCTCTTGCTGATCAGCCCAACCTCGCCATCTTCCATTGTATCGGGAAAACCCCGTCCCGCAGGCAAGCGTTGAATGTGCTGAGCAGCAAGTCAGGACAAAGTTACAATACCTCAGCTAGAACACCATCTTGGCATAAAGCCTTCCTCGCTTTCAATAAAAGGCCTCAGTCTTCCAATTTCGGGTGTGTGAAGAGTGGACACTCGTTTGCTACTTCACCGCGGACAGCTTCAAGATGGATGGAATCGGCGGAGAAGAGTGCCCGCACTATCTCGTCCATCTTTTCCGCATCATGTATGCAAGGCGTCCGTAGAGCACCAAGCTTCCGCATAACTAACTTGTAGCCAAGGCCCCACGGATCCTTGTACACATTGTCCACTAAGTCTTACCAGCAGCGAGCCTTGCTGTGGTTCATCAATTTGCGAAGGCATTTCCTGCTCAACTTATATGCTGCTACCCAATCACGTGCCTCGTCACGGTCTCGTTCCCGTTGAGCCTCTCGCCTAAACTTGTGACATTATCTTTTCTTTTCAGCAATTTCAAACGACTACATGTACACTGGCAGCTTGCCATGCCGGGGTTTTCGACGGGACATAGAAGCATTGCAAGTAGTCGTGATGATGCACGTAGATGAGTTCACCATGGCTTGATCTGCCTGTTCTTACGTCCCTTTTGAATCCCCCTACAGTGGAATACCTGCCATGAGCATCTCAATGAACCTCTCAACGCTCATTCTTTCGATATTTTATCTGATTTCGAACGTCGAGAGCACAAAGATCCGGAGACAATATCAGTGATTTCAAGCAGAATGCAGTGATGATCACTGGCTGAGTAGTCCTCTAACACTCCCCAATTGCGTATCCTCCGTACTAAGGACTCCGGGGCAAATGCTTCGTGCAGTATGTTTCTTTTGCAGTCAATATGGCAGAAAGTCGGCGTAATTCCAGTGGTTAGCATGACAAACGCCGTCTTTCTAGGATTTGTTTTCCCCGCAGATCTGTCCCCATTCGATTGCTTTACTGTTGGAATCTCAACCAACGAGTGCATTACCATCTGCGTTCGAAACAGCACCCTCCAAAGCATTAAAATTGTCTTGGAAAAATGATATTGGTTCGTTCGCTATTATTCACATACCAAAAAAAGCAGTCCCTGAGCGCTGAACCCACACAAAACCATCCATAGTTCTACGCCTGTACATCACTGAACCAAACCCAGACGGCGGCATTATCAGTTTCATCAGGATACCATGATGCAGAAATTTCATTCTGGTATTGCTTACTCAGCAGCAAAAAGTGGACTATCGTGTCCCTTACAAATTGCTCAAGAAGATTTTGGGCGGTCAAATTGCGGTGTAGGTTTAGCTGCAGGATGCGGGTATCTTAAGTTTTTATTTTACCTTAGCCAAGGCTTCCGAGAAAGCCTGATATATCCCTGATCCCAAGGCAAGCCCAGATTTGGTCTTGGATCAGCGTCCTTAGAAAGAGTACAGGGTGCGTCTTGGTATGCTCACTTCTTTTATGTCCCAGTTCACCGCATTTGTAATATAGGGAAATCCTATCGGGTGCTTTGTATAGTTGCGCGGTGTGATCATAGCCAAGGCATCTGAAACATTGAAGAGGCCTTGCTCTTCGCCATATTCTCCAGACAACTTACCATATTCTTACTTTGCCCCTTTTTAGAAATCATTCGGCATACTTTGCGGTCAAGTCAATGATGGGCATGCGTTGTGCCTTATGATTTTCTGGTGTCAGCCGCGCTTTGATTCTGTCCGCGCTAGGGAGCTAACTTTTGGTAACCTTTTATACCTCGGTCAGTTTCGTGACGCCGTCCATGTCTCTTATTTCGATCGTTGCCATCGGCTCGAGTGAGACTACAGTTGCTCTTTTGTCGAGAACTTTCTTTAATGCGTCGCAGAATGCTCCTTTATTGTTGACCTCTGCACCGAATTTAACCAGTTTATGGTCCGACCGCGTTGGTCGTACTACTTTAATGTTGGTGTTCATGTCTTTGGGCCTTATATTTCTCCTGTTATACCGCAGCACTTCTACAAAGGATCGGGAATCTTGGGGTTTTACGAGCAGTGCCTGCTGCAGGGGCCTTTGTCGTGGCTCCTTTTTCTCCTGTTTCCCATCAGGTCTTTTTTCTTGTTTGGCATCCGTGCAAATTCAATTTTCTGGCAAATTTCGAAGAAGTTTCTTTGCAGCTTTCTTTGCTCCTTTTGTCAGCACTTCCTGGAACCCTTTTCACTCCCATCAAGTGCCTCCGGGGTCATCCCGATCTTCTTCGATTGGGCTCTTCTTTTATTGATGTTTGATAGTGGAACTTTCCGCACGTGCCTTTTAGGCTAAGCCTTCATCGTGTCTTTAGCCTTCTCCTTTTCGTTGGCCTTTTGGTACTCTTTGGCCTTTAATCAACTCCTCAAGTAATGCCTTATGCAGTCGAGCAGCTTTTCTAGCTCAAGAGTCTATTCTTCACTCCTTTGCTGATTTTTTGTGAGTCACATGCAGATCTTATTCTTTTTAGAACCGCTTCTTGGATTAGCCTTTCTTCTGCATGTCGCTGGGCTGAAATTCTACTTTGCGACCACCTTTCTTAGGAGAGGTTATTGGCTTCCATTCCTGAGTACAATAGGTCTGCCAGAGTTTTGACGGTGGCAGTGAAATGACACAACGGCGCTCTATTTGTCTGACCACTCCTTTCTTTTCCTGCCGTGATAACTTTTTGGACTTCTGAATGGTTTGTTATTATTTCGGAATTCAAGGCCTTTGCTTCAGTTGCTTCGGTAGCGATCACATCAGTAACCATCGAATTAACCTACAAAGTTTCCTGCTCCTTCTTTTTGGAAGGTTCCGGCGTTCGCATCGTTTTTTTGCTGCGCCTGAACACCGCAAGAGTCTCAGTCTGAGCAAAACGGTCTGTCGATTCCCGTTTTTTGTCCGTCTTCATTGTCATTGTATTCATCGTCATTTGAGCCATCGTTAACACCGCTCCTAGTGTGCTGTAAACTTCCTTGCTGCAGCCGCTGATTTTATTGTAATTTTTAGGTCTCCGCAAGAAAAAAATGTTTGCAAAGACCTACTAGTTTCGCAAACTGTATGTCCGTCTGTCCGTGCGTCACAGCTAGTTTCCTAAGAAACCACAAAAGCTAGAATGCTCAAACTTTGTGAAAAGGTTAGAAATGATAGTCTCGCAAAAGTCAAGGTCTTACCAAAAATTTAAAATTGTTTTAAGGGGGGTCCCTCCTAATAACGAATTAGCCCTTAAAATTTTGTTTAATCAAAGGTAGTCAAGTGGGGTATCAACTGAAAGGTCTTGATTAGAAATTTTAGAATCTGAAATAAAAAAATCATTTTATGAATTAGGGGGGCAAAATGTATCAAAAATTTGTGTCAAGTTATCGATTCATGCTATTAGAAAACTTGTTTCTAACCCTAGGATGTTTACAAAGACCTTCTGGTAGGAGCACCCTCCTGCTTGCTCAACTTGTTGTTATGTTTGCTTTCTTTTTTTAGAAATTCGTTGATCTGTTATTTTGGGCCCCTTCTCTTAGCCGCTATGTCCACTCATGTGTGTAGTGGCCGTTTGGTCCCATGCTTATCTTTGCAGAGCAGGGAGCCCATTCAAGAGTTGGCACAAGCCTTCACGGGGACAAGTGCTCAGAGCCAGACCAGCGCTAATCGTCCACCCCAACCGAACCTACACCACCAACCGAATGGTGTGAACCTTAAACATACTTCGAGGCCTGCCAAGGTATTACTGGGACGGAGGCAGTATGTTAGTTGAATTGGAGCCGTTCATGCACGCACTTCAGCATTACCGTGCAAAGCAATTAGGCCCAAACTACCATATCCACCAGCCCAAAGCATCAATTCCAGTTTGTTGTCCAAAGCGTAGTCCAGATTCAGCCAGAGATGTTACCTGCCATCCCAGAAGGAACCTCACGGTGATGTCCATTTCCTCGGGTCCATTGGAGCGGCGACCCCCAAAGAATTCTAGCCTCCAAGAGTATTCCTGTCGACCGGCATTCCCCTGCGGGATTTTCCTTGGGTGCATGGAGGCAGCATTCTCCAAAGTAAGCGACTCTTCCAGACTATTTCTGTCGGCTGGCATTCCCCCTGCAATTATATGTTGAGTTGATATTGTAGGACATTAGGACACTACCCTCAGCAAAAAGTCTTTCATCCATGAAAACATTCCTATCAAAAGGATATATTTCAGTTTTTTTCGAAGCATTAATAATGTTCGTTAGGGTAATGGCCCTAGAAAATGAGATTCCTATCAGCTCAGGTAAGTAATAGCTAGTCATCGGTTTCCCTGGTTTTTTTTTAGCAGGGAAGATCATAAAATGGCGTGGTAATAGTTTTATAAGGGAAAGTATGAGAAAAGTATGGCGCATGAGGATGCAAAGTCCAGATTGTCTTATTCACGCTAGATGTCCGTACTAATAAATATCGTGAAAGCTATATACTATATATATGTCATTGTGAAGGTAAATTTGACAGCTATCAAAATCGGTCAACAAAAAAATTTTATCTTGTGTGCATCATTATTATTTTTCACGATGAATAGCTTCGAGAATTGGGGGACAGCATTTGCGCGAGGTTCTGTTGGGTCATTTTTTTGCAAAGAAAACTGCTGCGGAAAGTCATCGTTTGCTTGTAGAAATTTATAGCGACGATGCAAAAACACAGTGCTTTGAATGGTTCCAACGCCTCAATAGTGGCGATTTTGACATCAAAGACGAAGAACGTCCAGGGCAGCCAAAAAGTTTGAAGACGAAGAATTGGAGACGCTACTCGATGAGGATTCATGTCAAACGCAAGACAAACTTGCCAAACCATTGAGAGTGGCTCAGAAAGCCATTTCAAAACGTTTGAAAGCAGCCGGATATATTCAGAAGCAAGGTAATTGGGTCCTCCATGAGTTGAAGCCGAAAGACGTTCAACGGCACTTCTGTATGTCTGAAATGCTGCTTGAGCGACATAAAAAGAAATCATTTTTGCATCAGATCGTGACTGGGGATGAAAACTGGATCCATTACGACAATCCCAAGCGCAAAAAGTCATACGAGAAACCCGGCCAACCAGCCAAATCAACGGCCAAAGCAAATATCCATGGCGCCAAGGTTATGCTGTGTATTTGGTGAGGTCAGAAGGGGCCGTTATATTATGAGTTGTTGAAATCGAGCTAGACAATCACAGGTGACCTGTACCGAATACAATTAATACGTTTGAAGTGTGCCATCATCGAAAAACGCCCGGAATATGCGACCAGACACGAGGCTATAATTTTTCATCATGACAACGCTCGGCCGCATGTTGCAAGACCCGTGAAAAACGATTTGGAAAATAGTGGATGGGAAGTTTTGGCCCACCTGCTTATAGTCTGGACTTTGCTCCGTCTGACTTTCATTTATTTCGCTCGATGCAAAACGCCGTCACGGGAAAACGCTTCACTTCAGAGCAAGGCATCCGAAATTGGATAGATTCGTTTTTGGCCGCCAAGTTGGCGCAATTTTTTTGGGATGGAATTCATAAATTGCCTGGAAGGTGGGGAAATGTTGTAGCTTTCGATGGACAATACTTTGAATAAAATATATTGTAAGATTTTTCCACAAGAAAGCATCAAATTTCGTTAAAAAATTCTGGTTATTAAGTTGTACACCCAATAACATTTTTTTTAGCTACTTCTACGGCTTAAATGCACAAATGCCAATCGTTGTTGTTCATTCAACTAGATGGGGAAGCTGATCCTAGTGCTCCAAAGGGAGCATCTTTAATTATCAGATCATTATAAATTTCACTTGGAAAAATTATTAGCGGTGGCAAAGCTTGACCAGCTGGCATGACAATGCAATAAGTTGTTAGCAGTTTGACTTTTTTGCTACTTTTTACTTTTCCAATATTTTTACCCTTAGGACCAATTACTTTTTGGGGTTTTATACATTTTTGATGTCGCTGCCTTACCAAGATTGTACACTCTAACGCCATCAGCAAGGGAAGAGTGTCTTTTGTGCACTTTTTGGAGATTATCGAAAATGACATTCACAGTTCCTTTTTTGAATGCAACCATCTGGCTTGCGTAAAAAAAGTTCGTTGATATTTTATAAGACCAACCGCTACACATCAATCACTTATTTCAAGCATTCACCGTCGAATGGACTGGGCAAAAGTTTACATATTTCATCGATGCTATCCAAAAACATTGAGTTTATGATGTGATGAGAAAGAGTCTCAAAATAATTGATTAAAAGCTAGCAAAAGAGTACTAGGCATCACGACGTTATCGCTGCCCAACACAATAGTTTGGCGCTGTTAAATCAAGCTGCGAAAGTCACAAAATTTCCCCTTAAAACCGGGCACGTTTAACCGTGTCTTTCATGCCGCTCTTTCTACCTTAATATTGTCTTGTTTCTACCTAAATAGCGTCTTGATTGTATAGTAGTCCGTTTGGTCTAGTGGTTAGAGCATGAACGCATAAGCTGAAGGTTCCAGGTTCAGAGGATTTTTCGGACAGACTACGAGTGTTCACTCAGTGGTGATATGTACTGAAATCAGATCATATCATTGCTGAGCAGGCACATGGGAGCATGTTACTGACCAAACCAACTTCTGGAAAAATCAATACGGTCATGAAAATGAGATACTCTAACTATCTCTTAGTGAAGGCCCGAGAGAGGCTGTAGTGCTACAAAGAAGAAGAAGATTGTACCATGCAAAGATAAGTACCAGCTAATTGTCATATACTCCCAGTGCTACGTAAATTTTTTGCTGCTGTGGATGATTCTTTCAGCATCCTTTCCCGCCAGCAATGCGACTAAGTCTTGGCATATTACAGCTGTCCAGGATTTTAATTTTTCCGAACGTTCTGCCCCAAGGAAGACAATTTTCCACTTGCCCACGCATTAAATAAAAGTTCCCGTGTCCACATCGATCTCCAAACAAATTGTTCACAACACGCGTTGCCTCCATCCAGTAGAAAATAGAATCTCGTTAGGGTTTCGGCGCAATTAAGCGGTGGTCTTCATAGCACTAATCACTTTTTTGCTGTCTGTACATCGATTTGTTTTCAGCTGCAACTTCCTCAAAAACCTTAAGCTCAGGGGTCTCGTTCAATTTTTTTTTCTATTCCACAAATTTTATTTCGCTTCGACTACCAAACATTGAACTAACTTTCGACGCGCAAGTGATCAGGAGGAGTTCAACTCACAGTTTAACCTACCTCTCACCAATATCTAGGGCCACTATAGTACTGCTAGTATACTAACCAAAGCCGCACGGTGGTAAAAGCCATGTAGTGGTGAGGGCGAGATAAGAGAATGGAATGGAGCAACTAAAATAGTTGCTCCATTCTTCTTTTTCTTCTTAGCACTACATCCCCTCTCGGGCCTTCGCTTCCTGCAAATAGCGCCTCCAACTGTCTAGGTCCATTGACCGCGTCATCTAATTTCGAAATCCAAGCAGCGATGAACTGTCTTCGTCGACCGAGTCAGACGAGCGTTTCCTCAGTTTCCCCACTGGTCTCCGGCCTTCAGTTCTCTCAACGAATACCTTTTTGGGTATCCGTTGTTCGTCCATACGATTCATGTGACCAGCCGATTGCAGCTTTCATAGTCTTACAATTGTTGAAACATCCAGTTCGTCAAAAATTTCATACAGCTCTTGGTTGCATTGAACTCGCCATTGATCCTAGTCTAGCTTCGCTCCGATTATTCGCCCCAGGACCCGGCGTTCAAAGGCATTCATTATACAATTTAATAATACGAGTACGTTCTTAAGGTCATACTTCAGCTTTTGATCTTCCAGTTCTACGTGAATAATTTATGCATTGTACCAGGGCATTTTGTGGTTTAAATATATTCATGTGCTAAGAAACAATGTTGAAAAACAAATTTCATGTTAATATACAAACATACGATTAATATTTTGTATCGAGTATCAATGGTAAACCTTCCTGTGTTCTATGAAGAAATTTCAAACAAAAGTGAAAAAATTAATTAACTGCTTTCCGTTATATTCGTCATCTATGGCGCAACACTATAAGCCGGGCTTTGGCCTCCAGTATTAATTCCTCCAATTATTACGGTTCCACGACCTTACCCGCCTTTTTTTGCTGTCAACAAGGATCTAATGTCAGCTTTTATCCTGTCTTCCCATCGAGTCCTCGGTCTTCTCCCTGGACGTCTACCTTGTTCTTTATCCGTCAATATTCTTTTGGGTAGCCTGTTTCCTTTCATTTTTTTTACATGGCCCACCGATTGTAATTCGGATAACTTTTCGCAAGAGGAAGCGAGTGGTACGTCAAAAAGTTCATACAACTCATCATTGTAACGAAGTCTCCACTCTTTTCATTGTTCCACTAGGCCGTCGATTTTCCGGAGCATTTTGCATTCAAATGCGTCCACTGCCTTTTTGGATTCGCTTGTCAGGGTCCATGTTACGCTTCCATATAACAGCACAGGCTTGACTAGTGTTTTATAAATGCCGAGCACATTTTGCCTGTGCACCACACTGGACCTTAGAATAAGAAGTACGGAGTAATATGCTTTATTTGTGGCATTTATGCGGTACCTTGGAGTAACTGATGCTCCATGTTTACAACTCTTGGAATGCGGCATTGGGCTGTGACCCTTATAGTTAGCAGTCCGAATTACAGGCAGCGCCGCGGAACGAGCGCTTGTCGAGAGTGCTGTTGGTGGCTAATTTTTGCATGAGAATATAGTCGATCTGTCCTGGGGATGCCCACGTTCTCTTATAAATGTCTCAATATGGAAAGCAAGTTGAGCTCATTGTGAAGCTTCTACTAGTCGTGAAGTTCATCCGCCCTTGTCCGTTGTGGCAAGTTTCTGCATGGAGGCTGTGTCCTCCGATTGTTCCTCTATGCGACGTTTCCCGGCCAATATTTGCATTGAAGTCACCTAAAACAATTTTAATATCGTTTGACTACAATGCATTGACAGTGCGTTACAAAGTGATGTAAAATTTTTCCAAGATTGCTTCTTTTTTTTCTTCTGTGGGCTTGTGACAGTTGACCATCAAAGAATTTAGTCTTGATACAAATCATACGGAGCCTCTCGTTAATGCGCTTGAAGTCAGTGATATTTTGTTAAAATGTGCGGTCAACAATGAAAACTACTCCAAACTCATGTTTTCCTTACAGTTTTCCGCTTGCAAGTCAAATATGTCTTCGCTGTGCCATCTAGTTTCTTGGACTGCGAGGATGTTGATTTTGTATTTCTTTATTTTATCAAGAACTGGTCGTAGTTTCTCTGGTCTGTTCACTGATTTAACATCCAAAGTTCCAAAAGAATAGTCCTTTATACGTCGCAATAAGCGTTGCTGTTTTTCCAATCCGATCTGAGGCTGTTGTCTTGGTTCCATGACAAGTAAATATGGGATTTACCATTAGGGATATAACAGTTTTGTATCTTCATATGAACACACCCTTAAACATTTTTAATGAACTGTCCATGTCAAAACGTTAGTTAGAGCCAACATATTTATCATGTTAATGTTAACGAACCAGCAACGTTTGGAAGTTATTAAAAATTACTCCCGAAATCCTGAGTCAACTGTCGCAACTTTAAGAGCGTTTACTTCAATTTTCAGCCGGAATAATCGTCCCACCCGACCGGTTGTGCCTACTATAGTGGATAAGTTCGAGTCTAAATTTTCACCATTGTGCATTTTTGTGCCAAAAAGATGTCGTACCACTCAAAGCGAAGGAAATATCGCAGCCGTTAGTGCATCATTCAAAATGAGCCAAATCAGTCGATTCTACATCGTTCTCAAGAATCGGGCATAACTCAAACGACACTGCGGCGTATTTTGCGAAAAGATCTTGGTCTACATGGTAACAAGATCAAATTGACTCAAGAAGTAAAGCGACTTGATCATTCGAAACGCTAAAACTTCTCCAATTGGGATCTGGTAAAGCTTGAAGAAAATGAAGAATTTCATCGAAAAATCATCTTCAGCGACGAAGCTCATTTCTGGCTCAATGGTTTTCTCAATAAGCAAAATATGCATACTGTTCAGCAACAAAACCATATGTTCCTCTTGAAACACCATTGCATCCGCAAAAAATTACTGTTTGCTGTGGTTTTCATGCTGGAGGTGTGATTAGGCCGTATTTTCTCGTGTATCAAAAGGACCGTCATGTTACCGTCAATGGTGAGGGCTATCGTGTTATGTTGGAAGATTATTTGTAGTCAGAATTGGACGAATTTGTCATCAACGATTTATGGTTTCCACAAGACGGTGCCACTTACCTCACAATCGATTTATTGAAAGGCAAGTTTGTTGAACGTGTCATCTCCAAATGTGTGTCAGAGTGGTGGGAAATCGGAGCTCTCAGTTATATAAAATTATCTTGACTAAATATTATACGACTATTATGAACTTAACCACAGATGAGATTAGGAAATCTCAAATTGTTTTATTCAGTGCACTCCACTTTATTATGAAACATTTTACACTAGATGACTACCTAGATTTTCCACTAATTCTGTCATCTTTATAACAAGATTATTTATCATCCTGTAATAATGTTAAAACCTATGATACTTGCAAAATCATAGGTAACAAGTCGCTTCTGGTTTCCTTTCACTTTTAGTGGCTGGTAATATCTTGCTCGTTATTAGAGTAATTTGAATTTATTTAACAATTCAGATATCTATTGGCTGTTAATCGATAATCATTCCAAGATATATTTTTTAAATATTTAGTTATGAATAAATCACTTCTAGTCCGCAACATTGTAACCATACTCCTTTGCAGTAATTTCGCGTACAGCATCACGTGTTTAAAGATCAACTCGAGATTATCCGTTCATTCGACGCTTGATTCAAGAAAATTACATAGATTATCTGATACGGCATGATCAACTTTGCATACCAAACAGACAGCAAAAGTTGCTTACTTATAATTGCGTATATGTTAACATCGCGCCCAACATGAATGTTTGGGTCCATATCTTGTTGTTGTCAATACTCCGCCGCGCTAATTAATAGCATAGTGTACGCGACAAGTGTTTATCTCGTTGCAGCCACTCATTTGTGAAGTGGATTTTCTGAAATTATAGTGGTATTATTAGACACATATCGCGGGAGGAAATGTGTTACCGCACAAGTTGAAAATATGTGAATCCTCACTCATCGTTAATTCGAATTCTTAGAGATTTGATTTGGTACCACTTGATGCTGTTGAACCCAAAAATTTGAAATGCCCTTGAATTCAGAGAAACACTATTTTAACCTTTTTCGTGCTATTTTCTTGAATTGTAAAAAAAATAACCGCAAACATCTAATTTTTAAGTATTTTCGTAGAAATTAGTTTCTTAGATTTATAGAAAATTCTCAAAACTGCAAGAAAATTCATTGAGAATGAATTGTTTGTTTGAAGCACATCGCGGGATTCTAAGTGCGCTTTACCTTGAAATTGATTATGCATGTTATTTAAAATTAGTATGTTTTCACCTTAAAGAAGAATGGATTGTTTCTGTTCCTTGAGAATATCTTTCAACTCTCACGTATGCATATTTTAAGAGTTTCGTTATATCAGTTTAAATGGTTCCCATTTAAACGTTGATCTTATGTCTTGCAAGTCTCGAAGGTAGGCGCACTAGTCCTCAAACTTTTTAAGTTTTAACCTTTCTCTTTGTTATTTCATGCTATAAATTCTGTTAGAAGAATAAATAAAGTTTCGATTTACTGTAGTTTTATTAGTTGTTTGTTCCCTATAACAGCAATTTTTTAACGGGCACGATTTAAGCAAGCTTATCCTTTGTACATATTATACGGCAACACTATTGGAACATTGTGTTCTGGTGCAAAAGTGCGTAGCTGGAACACAAAAATACGCAACCTTAGCATATAACTATCTGCAACGCACACAATAAATGTATGCAAGAGTATTTCAAAATTGCTCATCCAATTGATAGAAGTGCGCACTTTTGCCCATCGAGATGACACTAATTAAAATCGTTACGATAATTACAAGCAATTAGTCTTTTCACACTTTCTCACGAATGAAATTGTGCTGACAGTAACAAGATCATTTGGTGTTCGTTTAGATTTTAATGAGGGTGAAATGGATGCACAGCATTGCATAAGTGAATCATCGGAAAAACAATGTTTAATTAATTCAAACGTACAATGATAAATAGATGTTCATACGTGGGCACCGCCACTGAGGTTCTATGTTTGGAATCCAATAATAAATTGTAAGATTAATTATTTTCATGCCGTTCATTCTATTGAATTGGTATCTGAAATTTTTATTTATTGACTTGGAATTTTTCATTCTTCGAGTTGAAAAGTGACAGGATCTATTCGTGATAGAGTGGTATTTTCGGGTTGGAATTTATTCAATCTATTTTTGTTAAAGTTTCAATTGCTTAATGTCACGTTAGCCTTCTTTATAAATAGTGATTCATTATGAGGTTACATTTTCAATTGGCTTCTTATGATAGATCACGCCTGACTTCTGTTAAACTGTGATATAATTCGCATTCAGTATTATTTGACAAACCATCATGAAAAGGCGTACACCGCAACCACGTATCCAAACTGTTCAGCTGTATTACGAAAATCAACGTCGACCTACCGAAACCACTGTAGCTACTACCATCTAAAAATTTGTAACCCAGCAAATATTATTGGATGATACTCAACCACATGGATTATATTCAGCAAGTAATGAAGAGAGTAGCTGAGAGTGTGGCTGAAGACCATGACGAATCGTGAAGAATTAAATGTTCAATATGACGATTTGATTTTGGAACTGATCTTATTTGATGGACATTATGAGTAGAAATAATACTATATTTGAATGTTGATATCTTGTTTTAGTTATTAAAATGATCAATATAGTTATTTATTTCATTTAAAAGCTGATCTGGGTAGTTGATCAGTATGGAGAGCGTTAAACTGATATTATATTTTTGTTGTTTAAACGATTAACATGACTATATATTTTTTTAAGAAGACTGGTTTATTTTGATCAATAATATTATTATTGGATATTCATACTTTCTTTTTGTTATTTAATTGATTGAACTAATTATTTTTTTTTTTCTTGAAAAGATTGTTCTAGTTTTATGGACTGTTTGAATAGCATTGATATGATAGTTAGGTATTGATATTATGATTGCTTTTCATTTAAATAATTGACATTATCATTGTCATACAGGAGTTGAAGGGTTTCGGATACCGGCTGGGAAAATTAATTTTCAGCCCATTTAAATTTGCTACACAATGCACTACACTGTGGTGTTTGCAAAACCGATATATACTGGTATACTGGTATGAACTGGGAGCTCATTTGATGTGTATCCTATATACATCATCAAGGCTCCTGGAGAGAGAACTCGCTGTAACACCACTTACCTACTACTCTGTCCATTTAAACCAAATCATCAATAGACGAGAGTTTATTTTATGGGGTTTAACTTTATTTCCCATTTATAAATTACACGCATTCACTTATTGAAAACCTATATTAATATTGAGTGAAGCTTCACACGTGAACGCTAGCCGGTAGAGGGGATCAGCCAGACGAGCTAATGGTCCAGGGTGGCCACACGGCGTGGAACGCCAAAGGGCCAATTGAGGAGCGCGGCGCAAGCCAAGACCTCACCCTCACCATTTCGTTGAACAGCTTTCGCTATACCTCCTTCTGAATATTTTGCTCGCGTAACTACCTGTGGTACTTGAAGAGTGGGGCTCCCTTTCGGACTGGAACAAGACTGACTCACTGGTATAAGACTCCATGACTATAAATATTGATCTAGTACGAGCTTTTGATCAAATTTGCCGCTAAATCGCTGAGACGATGAGAACGTGAGTTCTCATTTACTGTGGACTTCTCTCCCCGCTTCACCTTATCAATTTGTAGACGCTGAGAGCCATTCTGCAATATTACGATATTATCGTAGCCAGCTTGGGGGAAATACATTACATATGAGCGAGGAAACCTTTTCGCCTCTATATTCGCCGCAGCTCTCAGTCGGCAGGCGAAAGCTTTCACATGATCGCTATTCCATTAGCTTGCTCATACACACAGCTTCTCGCTTGTGGTTACTCGCTGCTATGCACGCGTCATCCATATGTTGAAGCTTCACAGTGGCCGCAACGTACGTGAAACTTACCATGTACATATGAAGTGAATTTCGGGTTGATCTAGGGTATGCCCATTGGACGAAAATTATATGCTTTGATAACAATGGGCGTATGTGCTTGCTTGTATGTGAGTATATAACATAGGTGGTAATTGTTCGCTCGCAACAGCCCGTAGAATTCGTAAACGTTGATTGCAATAAGACGGCACTACTTTGCATGCACCGAGAGAAACAATGGACTTATTGAGAGATCATTTTGGTGAGAACCTGATTTGATTTCACGTTTTGCGCCAGTAAATTGGCAACCTAGATCGTGTGATATCACACCTTTAGATTATTCTCTTTGGGGTTACATGAAGTCTCTGGTCTTCATAGTCGGGGATCTGCGGAAAAATTCCTAGTGAGCCGAATTTTTGTATGCACCTCTATTACGGCGTTGTAATAAAGATGTGAAAAATGGAGATTGATATCGTGCCGGCTATAAAGATATAAAGGTCGAAAGGTCACGAAAATCAGTTTTTTGAAAATATCTCGCGACATATTACTCGGATGTCAATAGAAAAACGAATTGATCGTTGTAAAATTATCTACAAAAAAGCCTCTTGCGTTTTTCTGTAAAATTAACTGTTTTCGGAGTAGAGCGCTCAGAAAGCGACTAGAATGCACTCACATACGGAATTATATACTGTACCCTAAGGCGTATTCATGTTTTTAAGTATCTTAAAAACTTCTATCTGACACTTGGGCGTTCTATGAAAAATATACTTATATTACAGAGGTTTTGGAACTTAGTAAAATCTACTACATGGTCCGTATGATAAGTTACCAGACTGAGCCTGCCCCGCGCCGTCAAAGCGTCTGCTAACCGGTATCTGGCACTGTAGTGGTGGTGGGGGTCTGGGTAAAGGGAACCGGGCTGCAGCAGTTGCCTCCAAGCGCTTGGAGAGATAGCATCGAGCGAGAGCGGGGTGCGTGTTCAGTTCAAATGGAGTGTACGGTCGAGCAAAACTCTTCAAATGATTCAAGAGGCTTACGGTGAGGATGCTCTGTCCAGAACTCAAGTGTTTCAGTCGCACAGAAATTTCCGGGAGGGCCGCGATAACGTCCATGATAAACAGCGCGTCGGTCCTCCATCAACGAGTCACATGGACACAAATGTGCAAAAAGTGCGTGATGTGTTGAACAGTGATCGTCGTCTGAGCATTTGGGCTATCGCAGATGAGGTTGAAATTGATAAGATGACCGTTCACAAAATTATTAAGAACGATCTGGGCATGAGGAAGATCTGCGCGAAGCTGGGACCCAAACACCTGACTGCTGAGCAAAAGGAGCGTCGTATTGCTGTCGCTTCGGAAATCCTTGATCGACTGCAAACCGAACCAGAGTTCTCACAGCCCGGATATAGCACCTGTAGACTTCTTTCTGTTCCCCAAGATCAAGAAACACATTAAGGGGACGCGGTTCGGGACTCCGGAAAACGTTCAACGTGCTACGACGAGGGCTCTAGACAGCATCGAGGTTGCCGACTTCCAGGGAGCGTTCGGGGATTGGAAAATCCGGTATCAGCGTGTTATCGACTCCAACGGGGACTACTTTGAAGATTTCTAAAGAAAAATTGTACATATTTTGCCAATAAAAAATTTCCTGAGGTCAGTCTTGAACAGTTTTCATGATGAGTGATACATGTTTTATAAGCAATGAACTGTTATCGGATGGTGATGTAGTAGAAGTTAGGCGTGGTCTACAAACAATAAGAAATGCTAATATCGCTAGAGGTGATGGTAATATTAAATATTTAAATACTGTGACTTTTGTGAATGTTCATAGTAATTGTCGTAAAAATTACACGAACAATTTGAGTGTTGTGGCTTTGAAACGACTATTAAATTATGTCGGATGCTTCAACGAACTAGCTAACTAAAAATATAAAAAAAATATTATTTCCCTTTTTTATTCGTTGTAACTATTTATTTGCCCATACGCCGACGTTTCGAAGCACACACTTGCTTCTTCATCAGTGGTACAATAACTAAACTTACATTTTGCTTAAAGCTACTTATATACCTACTACTTTTACAATTTTACCCCTTACCCTAATTACTTCCTTAATTGGTTATTACGGCTAATTACTCTCATAAGGGGTGAGAAATTATTACCTAGATCGGTGTTGAATAGTATCTCCTGTGGTTGTCTTGCTATCACCAGGCTTTCGTAGGCGTCCAATTTGTATGCCGGTTTGAGTTCTTTGATTAACTCAAGATTCTCGTCGCTCATGCTGTGCTTCTGCTCTACAATATGTCTTGCTACCGATGATTTAATTGTACTGCTGCTTAATCAAAACAAGATTTAAAGAGCATATTAAGGAAGCGGAAGCGGCAGTCAGGCACAAGAAAAGCAGCAGTACAATTAAATCATCGGTAGCAAGACATATTGTAGAGCAGAAGCACAGCATGAGCGACGAGAATCTTGAGTTAATCAAAGAACTCAAATCGGCATACAAATTGGACGCCTACGAAAGCCTGGTGATAGCAAGACAACCACAGGAGATACTATTAAACACCGATCTAGGTAATAATTTCTCACCCCTTATGAGAGTAATTAGCCGTAATAACCAATTAAGGAAGTAATTAGGGTAAGGGGTAAAATTGTAAAAGTAGTAGGTATATAAGTAGCTTTAAGCAAAATGTAAGTTTAGTTATTGTACCACTGATGAAGAAGCAAGTGTGTGATTCGAAACGTCGGCGTATGGGCAAATAAATAGTTACAACGAATAAAAAAGGGAAATAATAATTTTTTTATATTTTTGGTTTGAAACGACGCCAAGAAGAATCGGATACATTAAAACCTCCGCGGATGAAAAGAATCAGCTCTTTTGGTTTCAAGAATTATGTTTGTTTTGTGGAAAAGAAGCGAGTGAAGGAATTGAGAGAAAAAATGCAGACGCGTTATTAGAGAAGTGAGAAGACACAGTATTAAAAGCTGCAGAAGTGCACGGTGATAAATATGGAAGGAGTGCAAAGGAACATGTGCATTTTCAGTATGACTTAGTATCGGTCGAAGCTAAGCATCATGATAAATGTTTCTCCAATTTTTGTTGGTCAGTGAAAAGGTGTCGCAGGCCGTCCATTGGATGAAAATATTAGAATTGCCATGGAGAATGTTGGTCATTACATAAAAAATAATGACTATTGTCAATTCATGTTGGCTGAGTTGAAAGATGTGATGAAAGGTTACATTGCAGACGATAAAATAATGATAAGAAAATTGATTGTTGGATGGGGGTAATATTGTAATTACCATGAAAAAAAACTTTAAACAATAATTTGCTTTCGAGATACTGCAACTAATATTTTGTCTAAAGGCCAATTGAAAAGTCCCCAGTGTGATATACAATTGACGGTGCTAGTATTAAATCCGTATAATTTTTAGTTAGTATCAACCTTCAAACGATACATGTCAAAATTTGACAGCAGTCCGACCATTAGTTTGCGAGATATAGCGTTGTGAGTGTAGCTACTTTTGTTATTTGAAAAAAGATGAAAAAAAAACATTACGTGTGCTGATAAAATATTGCCTTTTGAATCGAAAAAGTACAGTTGAAGCAAAATTTAGGCTTTATGAAGAGTTTCCTTGGCTTGCACCAAGAAAATGAACCATCATTGATTGGTATGCTAAGTTTAAACGTGGTGAAATGAGCACCGAAGACGGTGAACGCAGTGGACGCTCAAAAGAGGCTGTCACCGACGAAAACATAAAAAAGCTCTCAAAATAATTTTGAATGACCATAAAGTGAAGTTGATCGAGATAGCAGACATTGTGAAGATATCATCTGAATGTGTACATCATATCATTCACGACTATTTGTACATGAGAAAGCTGTGTGCAAAATGGGTGCCGCGCGAGCTCACAATCGATCAAAAGCAGCCACGTGTTAATGATTCTGAGCAGTGTTTAAGCGCAATAAATCTAAATTTTTGCATCGATATGTGACAATGGATGAAACATGGCTCCATCATTTCACTCCAAAGTCCAATTGACAGTCGGCTGAGTGGACTGCACACGATGAACCGAATCCGAAGCGAGGAAAAACACAACAGTCAGCTGGCAAGGTTATGGCATCAGTGTTCTGGGGTTCGCAAGGCATAATATTCATTGATTACCTCGAAAAGGGCCAGACCATCAACAGCAATTATTTTATAGCGTTATTGGATCGTTTAAAGGATGAAATCATTAAAAAACGGCCCCATTTGACCGGGAGCTTTTTTTTAAATATAGGAATAAGTCTACTCGACGTTTTGTCAGCAATTGTTAGTGACATAGAAACTAAAGTTATCGAGAGTGAATGACAAAAAAAAATTATATGCCCTTAGTATATAATTTTTATTTAATAATTTATATTTTCTGTATTCAAATAAAAAATTATTAACTCTTTGATAAAAAAAACCTCTTATTACATATCATGGATTATGCCTACGGGGGAAACTTTGTAAAAACAACGCACCTTGCGTTCTACCTCGAAGATGAGAAAACGAGTGCATCGTCATAATATAGTCGCTTCCTTAGCGCTCTACTCCGAAAACGGTTAATGTTACAGAAAAATGCAAGAGGCTTTTTTAGGTCCTTGTAAAAACTGTTTTTTACAAAGACCTACTACTTTCTCAACCTATCTGTCCATCTGTCCGTCCGTCTGTCCGTGTAACACAGCAACTTTCCTCAGAAACTATAAGGGCTAGAATGCTCATACTTTTTTGGAAAGGTCAGAAATAATAGTTTCTCAAAAGTTTAGTTCTTACTTAAAATTTAAACATTTTTAAGGGGTAGTATTAATCGAGCAGTTTCTCAAGCCAACTGCTCGAAAACCTCCTATCCTCTATTTGTAATTTTATGTGGCAGATTTAGAAAAGTAATTAATTAATTCCGCTGATAATCGTCATTTGTAAAATAGTTTTCTTCCTCATTATTATTGTCAAATGCAATTTTTTATCAATTTCCCTTTATATTAAATGTAATTTTATATCAATTTTCTTTCATATTAAATTTAAACGTTTTCATTTGGTTTTATTTTCATGAAATTTAATTTTATTAATATTTAAAAAAATCCAATTCATTTTTCTTAAGTTCGTTCAAATTTAGTTTAATTAGAACAATTTAAATCTGCCACGTAAAATTTACAATGTAGGAACGTTGATCTGGCGCACTTTACCAATGTACTCGATTGACGAGTGGAATGTGAACGGGGTGAATGATTGTCAAATAAGTTTGTGGTTAGAGAGTGAGGTTTTGCCGGCCGTGAAGTATAATATGGTAGTTTCCCGCCCAATAGTAGAATCTCCCATTGAAGCCACGCTACGCCACCGTAATTATTTATGTCAGCGTAGGTATTTTCCTAGTACAGTTTGTTCGTTGAAGTAACTCTATAATTCGATCCGATCATTTAGACTGTGATCGGCTACATTGCGAGATAGTGGATATGCTTAATTTTCAACTTCGGTGGCTACAAAATCTGCGCCCTGTGCAAATTGGATGCATTATCGCGGCAAATGAAGACGTGAAGGAAATTACAACCATTTGCTTCGGAAGCGTCTTGAAAGGCTATACAATGTTGACCACTGATTAAGGGACATCTCATCTTCGTGATCTCCACCCATCTGCATCAAGCCCAAGGAAATTATGCTAATTTTACTTATATCTTTCGTTTAATTAGCCTGCATATTCCAGCTAGTATGAAAAGATTCGAATTCCAATTCGGGAGTTCGTCGAGTTCCAATTCGTCATCGTACGCGAAGCTGCTAAAGTCGACCGGGTGCGTCCGTGTTATTTACAGGCAACTGCAAGGTGCAGCCTCGACGAAAACAGTCAGAACTTGCGTTGATGGGAGGTATGTTGCTCGCTCTCTATCGCGATTGCCTCAGTCGTTTTCTTTAACATCAACGTCACGTGGATTCTTCACGTACGTAACCCAAACTCACTTCAGTTTTTTGTATTGCGATGAATCGTTTTTAATTAAATTTTGCTGTGGAATATCCTTGGGAGAAGTCCCTGGCCCAAGGCGTTCATATCCGGAATCGTCAATCTGGAAGCGAACTGCATTTTGTTTATATCGACGTGATCGGATTGGCGCGCTTGACAAAAAATATATAAACCGGTTTCATTGCGAGGAATGGTTCGTTTTGTAGTCTTGGCTAAGGATAGGGGCTTCTCAAGATCAACCACGGTACAGCAACGAATCGATGTGAACATCCATACATACAGTCACTACGATAAATACTCATGCTATATCAACTAGTTCTGGCAATACTGGTGGTGCGGGAAGTGGGAAATTCGATAGCGGAAACGGTAGTGAATGCAGTAGTGTGACAAACGGTAGTGTTTCACCGAGTTCTAAAAAAAGTCAGTCTACAACAAGTCATTTGATGTGGAAAAGACTGATAACGAAGTTGCAAGAGCGCAAAGATGACATGTATATGCTACGCGGAAGAATTGAACGTTTAGAGACTTCCCAAAAAGAATACCAAGATCTCACTGTAACTCTAGAAAATGAAAGATTAGGGCTGAAAGATTAAAAGAACAAATCAATGACTTAACGGAACTCCACCAAAATGAAATAATTAATTTGAAACAAACTATTGCCGACTGAGAAGAAGAAAATCAATACCAAAGTGATAAGAGGCTGAGAGATAAAGTTTTGGAGAATTGTCAAACACGAAGTACGAAAATAGAACATTTATTCCAATAGCAGTATGTGACTGTAGTGGGAGTAGATAACTCAAATGCATGAGCACTTGTTGTAAAGTTGATTGATATAGTGTTAACAATATTACGAGCAATACTTTTACTCATGGCTATGGCTGCCGGTATTATCAGGCCTTTCGTAAAGACCAGGGTTCGTGTTTCAACGACTGGTTTCTCTATATTGGCGGTAATATTTGTAATACGTCAATGGCCTGATCTAAGAGACATCGGAGCTCATTTGATATGACATTTGAAAGAATTGCTAGTAGTGAAGCAAAAGATAAATAGAACACGAACAAAATTGCTGTATATATTATATAGGGCTATCCATTTTACGCTTGGTAAAGTAAAGCTAAAGAAAACACATAAACTATTCAGATGGAAACAAAACTTTTTATTGAATATAAAGATTGAATCTTGCCATTATACATAAAACACAACATCATTCAAATATCCTCCACGATACCTCTTACAGGCCACAATCCTTTTGAGGTCGTTTTCAATGACTTTTAGGCATATTTCCGGCAATATCTTGGCCATAACTTCATGAATATTGGTTTTCAATTGCTCAAGATTTTGAGAATTAATTGCGCAAACACGATCTATCGCATAGCCTATAAAAAGAAATCCAAAGGTGTTAGGTCGCAGGATCTTGTGGGCCAATTGACATCACTCAATCTCGAAATCACACGTCCTGGAAATTTCACTTGGAAAAGTGCTCGATTAGCCTGTGTTGTGTGGCTTGTGGCTCTATCCTGTTGGAACCACATGTTTTTCAGGCCATAATCTTCAACTTCTCTCCAAAAATAATCGGTTAACATCCGTCCATAGCGGTCAGAATTGACTGCAATGGCTCTTCCTTGATCGTTTTCAAAAAAAAATACGGGCGAATAACACCACCAGACCATAATGCACACCAAACGATGCAAAGGCCTTTCTGCGATCACCTGAGGATTTTGAGAGCCCCATATGCGGCAATTCTGTTTATTTACGTAACCACTGAGCGAAAAATGAGCCTCACCACTAAAGAAAATTTTGTTCGAAAAATCTTTTTTAATGGCTTGTTGTTCAATCACCCAATTCACATACATTCTGCGTTATGTAAGGTCTTGAGGCTTAAGTTCTCGAGTGAGTTGGGTTTTGTACGGATGAAGATGCAAATCTGAATGCAAAATCCGCCACAATGAGCCATAAGACAAGCCCAAATGTTGACCACGTCGAGGAATCGACAACTTCGGGTCTTCCTCCACACTTTGAGCAACGACAGCAATATTTTCAGCAGAACGAATATTGCGATGATGCACAGGCCTTGCAATATCAATAACCGATCCAGTCTCTTCAAATTTTTTCACTGTGTTCGAAATCGTTTGCTGTGTAGGTCGATTATGTCGACCGTAATCGTCTCGTAAAGCCCTAAATGTTGATACAGTAGAATCACCATTTTTATAATAAAATATAATAATTTTAACGTGTTCTTCGACTGTTGAACGATCCATATTTTTTAATAGCAAACCTTCAACTAAAAAAACACGCTTTGGATAACATTTAATTCTGACAGATGTCAAATGGCAGGGTTATACTTTCCTACCACGAAATGGATAACCCTGTACTTTGAGCTTTTTGTATGTGTCAAAAAAGCAAATTTGACAAAAATATGCGTAATTCAATGTTTAAGGAACGATATGCTATTCAATGTGGTCACTTTTATCAAAAAACTGCTTATTTAGGGTTTTTCAACTCGTACGCCATAACAGTTTTACATGCAAGTAGCCTTTTTCTATGTCTAATATATTTCTTTTAAGTACATTTTATCCCAACCAAGTCGCATTTTCAATTCAGTTTTTCTAAATGCAGAGGGTTTTGGAATTGCCTTTTCATTTGACTATACCCTCAATTTCATGACTTTGTCACCAAATATTTCCTTTTTCATGTTTATGTGCAACTGCGTTTATCTTGATATTGTTTAAATTACATGAACTCATGAACAATCGCGTAGATTATCACTCATTAGTCCACCTTGTAGTGCATAATTGAACAAGACTTCAACCGCATCAAAACATTACTTATGAAATCTTAATATTAAGTTACTGTAGAGGAATAATCACGTAAAAAAAGTAGAAATTTCCACCAACCGTTTATATTTGAATGTTGGAGCAATCAAGGAACTACCTAAATCAACCAGTAGCTTAGACTTCGACAATATTTTTTTGCTTATAAGCAAGGCATATGTAAGAAACCAATATCTGAATCCGCACACTCACTCATTTTGTCGTTTGAGCGATAGTGTCACATCATATTATCACCAGAATTCAAAATGTAAAAAAAAAATATTATTTAACAAGCAATTATATTTGTGGCCTAATTAAGGCTAGATTCACCCTCCGAGTACACATGGGGTCAATTTGACCCCAGACGCTACTTTGACCGATTGCAGAGCCTAGGCCTGCGGGAGAGTGAGGGTATTATGGGCTTCTACGTTTATTTTAGTGTCTTGACTATAAGTTTACATAGTTTGTTTACCTTTCGAAGACGTTAGTTATTGTCGAGAAACCTCTGAAATTAGCCTGGGGTCAATTTGACCCCATTGTGTACTCAACATCAATTTTGAGTTAAAAATTGATTTTTTTTACTTTATAAATGGATAGGTTAATTCAAAAAGACAAAAAAAAGTTTGAAAGTATTTTTATTTTTTTTAAAGAAATATGGAATACAATCTGCGATCTAGTGTGTGTAATCGTTTGTTGGCTGAGGACAGCGGTGATGATTTTGGCGGTCGTGGTTCCTCCAAAGACGACCACGTCTCTGAGCAATCAGTATCTGATTATGAACTTTCTGAATGTTCAGAAAATGATGATGTAGAGAATGCAATTCTCAGTATAAGCCTTTTACAACAGCGTAAAAATTCAGCCGCACGAGGGAGACCAACATCAACATTGATCAGTAAAAATAAGACAAAGTGGAAAATGGGAGCTCGTGAAAGATTATCAGGTTGGTATATATAAATATGCAAAATAAATACTTTCTTTTGAAGGGACACTATAGGGCTCATTTTTCCTTTATTTTTTTATGTCTTGAGAGTTTCCACTTAAATTTTTAGCCAAAAATATTATAAATTGAAAAAGTTACGAGTTTTTATGTAAAAATGCTAATTTTCGTTTTTTCAGGTTGTTCGCGAATTTTTTAGGTAGGCTAAGGACAGTTGAGGCCTCTCTAATGTATGAGAATTACTAAAAGAGCTTTCAAACTATTTCTGAAAATTTTTTCAACTAATATTTGTAGTGGGGGCGATACTGTATACGTTCAAAGAAGGTTGGGGTCAAATGAACCTCATATGTACTCGATGATCGAAAAAATAAGTGAGTACTCGAAGGGTTAAAAATCATTTTTGTGGGATATTTAATGCATTATGTCTCCTCTTGGAAACTTTTAACGAACCGTGAAATATATGTAGGATAAAAAAAGAAAATTATGTTCCTGATCATTTAAAACGTGAAAAGAAAAACATGCAGATCAAATTATGTTGGAAATTTACCGCCGAACGCCGCGAATAATTGAACTGTAGAGAATTCAAAACCCAAAATTGACAAATATTTGCAAAAATAAATTGATTTTTTCCAAAGATTTTTTTTAATACTGTTTGGTTATAAGATTGTATTTTTTAAATTTTTAAGATACCAAAATACGTTAAATTTCTAAGAGTCATGAAATATTGGAATAATTTCTTTTGATGTTGAAACCGTTAAAAAAATATTGACTAAATGTCTTTCCTAATTTGACTTGTGCTTTGCCCGAAAGACTTCTCTTGAATATGATTCGACCCTTTCCGATATAGAGAAATTTATTTTTTTCAAAAATATAATCTTACTAATTAGCAAACAAAAGCTTCGAAGCCGATTGTTTCAAAAAATTAGTGAATACTTGTTTTTAAGTGCAAGTAATTAATGAGAATGAAGCTTGCATTACCTTAGTTTGCTAGGCATATTTTTTTTCAAACTGAATCAAAACCAAAAAAAACAAATGTGAATGAAATTCGCAACGTTGGAACGCAACGATTTTCATTTTTTTTTCACCACCTGGAAATTTGATCTGAAGTCAAATTAATTTTCCTTACGTCTATTGTAGCCAGATAAGCTCAAATATTTACTTAAACGCCAAAAATTTTTTTGGTGATTTCAGCGTTTCCAAACCTTTTCATAGATCCGCGGGCGAAAAGGCAAATTGAACGTCTGAAATAAGAATTTAGTAGCAGAAGCACAACTGGAAAATACAAGAAATTAGCGAAGCTAATAAGTTTCGGCTACGAAATGCATAACTGCAGCTACACATGCTTTCCAAACCGTGAAAATGCCTTAGATATGCTATTTTGACATACTTATCATAGAAACCGAATCTGATAAATGAATTCTTCCATTTTATGAAATATAAGCTCTGTGTATATAAACCAGAAAGATCATGCAGCACCTTTGCATAAAATCTTATGTTTTCCACATATCGTTCCGTGCTCCCCATAATCGTGGTGGACGAAGCCCTTACAGGCGAAACCGGCACTGTGGGAACATTTGGGGATATCTCTGCTCTGAAAAATTTACAATTAAATTCTTATTTCAGATGTTCAATTTGCCTTTTCGCCCGCGGACCTAAGAAAATATTTGGAAACGCTGGAATCACCAAAAAACTTTTTTTGCGTTTATGCTAATATTTAAACTTATCTTGATACAATAGACTTAAGAAAAATTAATTTCTTGACTTCAGATCGAATTTCGAGGTGGTGAAAAAAAATGAAGATCGCTGCGTTCCAACGTGGCGAATTTCATTCACATAAAAATAATGTGGACGGATGGAATCATTAATATGAGAAGTCATTTGTTTTAGATTACAATCGAAATATGTAATAATGGAATGTCAATATCATCCATCATATTTTCATTTTAACATAATTTAATGTCAGGTTAGATCACTTGTCGAAAACCTGGAAACTCTCTTATTTATGTTAATTGTTATTAATTGCGAAAAGAAAAGAATAAAAATAAATTGCTAGTCTTTAAAAAATCGATATTTCCATTCGCCCTACCTGACCGAGTATACAATAGCAACGGTGGCAGGCTTTTCGTCTAATATGGGCTAGCCATCGTTGGTGCTTCTCATTTGAGGGAAAGAGTCATACGGAGTGCTTTTGTATGAGGTTTTCTCACAAATGGGAAACACATGGCCACGTCTACGTTTGGATCTTGATCCAGTTGGGAGGGTGCGAGGGGGTACCACCTTCATCTGGATGCCCCACTCTTATAAGTGGGCCATATGAATCGCCGGGTAACGACGAAGTTCCCTTTTGTCCATCTGTCTTCCCCAATTCCAGTTTGTCCTTTTTCTTCTGCAATTTTAAACCCTTAGCTGGTTACCTCCTTTTTTTTACTTAGGTCGACTTTTTCTGTGACCCAAGGATTCGCGAATGCGAAATTCTTTTGTAGTGGGTCCTTGTGCTGGGGGAAGGAACCCACCCCACGACACCGCAAAGTTAGCCTGCTGGCTAGCATTCACGCGTTCCCAGACAAGGCCAATCTCGGCGGATCTTACCATCCTCTTTCGCTGAGACAGCAGACCATCGCTGCAGTCCTTCACGGACATCAAATACCTACTTTCACTACAGGGGGTCCCCCCTAATAACGAAGTAGCCCTTAAAAATTTTTCTGAATCAGGTAGTCTTGTTGGGTATAAGAAACTGAAAAAAAGGTAATTTTATGCATCAGGGGGTCCAGTGGTGACAAAGTGTACCGTAATTTTGTGTCCCTACTCGCGATTGGACACCTTTGAGCCGAAAAATCTGAAAATAATCTCTTAATGAGTAATTGGGTAACAAATACCTCAGAAATCAAAATTCACTCAACTTTTTCAATAACAGTATGATTTGTAGATTTTACATTTTCACCCATCAAATCAAAACCGTGCCCTTAAACTTCGAAAACTTCGTTTGTAATTATATAGATTAATATAAGATTTAAATACTGCGGAAATCGAATCATAATTGAGTGAGTTACATCCTTTTCAAATTAAAGGGAATTACAAAAACAACAACACGTGTTTATGGTTGATATATATTTCAAATTGAGATAGGCATTTTTATCTTCTTCAAATTTGCATGAAAATTTAAGGAATAGTGTCTAATTAAATATATTCAATCGGCTGGGCACTTCAGAAAAAAATTTTGAACTGCATCGAAATGGCGGCTGTAATGTGCTTATGAAAGAAACTCTGCATCTTCTGCATAAATTGGAACGATTTCTTATCTAAGTATTGGATGAATAATTCAAATTGTCGATTTAGACTACTAGAGAATTTATTTTGAACCCTATGATGGCTACAAAGACCTTCTGGTAGGAGCACTCTCCTGCTTACTCAACTTTTTAGGAGATAATTTCACGACACACAATTTTCGTGATGACCTCTATTGACCTCCGAGCAATAGGTCAGGAGATATTTGCGAAAAACTGCTTTTCGTGGCTTTTTGACCTTTATAACTTTTATAGCCGGCACTATATCAATGTCAATTTTTCACATCTTCATGACAACGCCGAATAAAAGTGTATACAAAAATCCAGTTTAGGGGGCGTCCATAAATTACGTGAGATGTTTAAGAGATGGAGGGGGTCGAGTCAAATCTCATCTAATCTTACGTTGGAGAGACAGGGGGTCTCGGCAAATATCACGCAATTTTTTTCTGATTGAAACAAAAAAAATTGTACTATTTTGGTCCATTTAATCCAGATTGTACATGCTTAAGATTTAATCTTAAGCGTATATCGTAATACGATTAAGATCATTCACTAATTTGTTCGAAATAAATAATTTCATTCATACTTCGACGTTATACATCTACTGACTGTAAAACTACCATATTTGTTTTATACTAAATAGCTCAATTTAATCTGAATTTACGGTACAGTGCAGCCCGTTCTTTGTTTTCACGCTACTGACAGCCGAACACGCGATTCGATGAACGAGAGCGTACGAGCTGAGTGGCAGCGCCACACGGACAGGTTGCTTTGTTTATTCTTGTAAATGTTTCACTCGACTCAGTGCATGCTCTTACTAATTTAAAATGAGTTATCAAGATTTTTATAACGCATACGTCAAAAGATACGTCTATAAGACGAAGAAGTCCTGCCACGACGATGTGATAAAATTATGGAATACGGCGAAGCAAAAAATTCCCAAAGAAAGAAGTGTTAATGCATCACATTCAACATGAGATTCAACGGCTTCTCAGGAAAGCCACTGAGAGAAAAGTTCGGTCTAATTTAACATTCCTTCAAAAGTTAGGTCAAATATATTTTTTTAAGAAAATACTTTTTTATAAACTTTATTGTTACAATTATAACCCGCCGTCGGTGAGGTGTATGTCTATGAGACCGGGTGATACAAAAAAGTGTAATAAGTTTTTTGTACGTGATCGATTTTCACTAAGATTCCGAATAGCTGTCTTATTACGCATCCCTTACCCGCCAATTTCCGCCATGACCTTGTTACGGGCGCACATCCTAGAGTTTTGGTGACAACCCGGTCTGTGAGACCGGCGTTACCAATCACGTGAGTGAAACACTAAATTTTATACATTACAAAACCTTTCATATTATTGATTATAACTACCTAGTTTTTATAAAAAATACTAAAAATATTTAACTGTGTTATTATCTTGTGGATAGTAAATGAGTTATTTGCATAAAATCAATTAATTTTCTAAAAAAAAAAAATTATACATAGAACTTGCCTAGGATGTTGTGGCAAAGACTTGCAGAGATTTTGGAGATCAATGATGAACCTGGGACTGCTGGTCCTGTCCGTAATGGTCGATGCTTTGACTTTATTACGATGCTTTGATTTCAGACTAACACTAAGATCTCTAACAGTTCTTCGATTCAGGCTGGGACAAGCACTGCGAGTGTTCCAAACGTGGAATGTGCAGGTCAGGTTCAGATCAACGATCATAATATTCAACGCGCGGGATCTGCGGTTCAGGATGAGATTAATGACCAGCAGTCAAGAGATCAAGATTTGGACTTTGGCCTTCAACCGGCAAGTTAGTATTCGTCTTCCTTTCAATAGGTGACATTTTCTTCATTTTCTCCTATTCTAAACAAAAGTCTTCTGCATTTCACAGGCACTTCGAAAATTAGCGATGATGAGGATGAAGCTATGGTGAACACTACACCATCTAACGTACGTCCCACTCCAGCACAAGATACTATGAAGAAAAAGATTGCTAAGGTGCATATGGAGCTTGACTTAACGGAAAGGCGCAAAGGGTCTCTAGTAGCTGACGGCACTGAATTTGATAAAGCATGTAATTTGCAGCGAGAAATTGACATTTGTGAGAAGAAGCTCAAGCTTAAAGAAAAACAGACAGTGTAATCTATGACGCACAGAAAAAATAAAAAACAAAAAATAATTGAATTATGTTCAAAGAATCCCGATGCAGCTAAGTCGTTGACGCCTCGTGCTGGCCCTGGACGCCCACGTTTAGAAGAAGAACAGTCTGAATTGCTAAAAACAATAAGTGATTTAGCTCTATTTGGTGCTTCTGCTGAAGAGCGACGTCGTTGTGAGATAGTTCGCACGGTCCATCCGCTTTCAGAACTTACAAATAAACTAAGCGAGCTGGGATTTAATATTTCACGAAGTGCTACTTATATTCGACTGTTGCCTAGACGGGCAAATACACGAGAAGCTAAGCGCCATGTAGTGGCTGTGCCGGTGAAGCTGAGTCGTCCTGAAGCTGACCATCATAAGGCACACCAAGACCAATACTTTTCTGTGGCCTCCATAAGGTCACTGGAAACGATAGCCTCAATACTTGGTCCTGACTCCGTAATTTTTTTATCTCAGGATGGCAAAGCCCGCGTTCCCATCGGCCTGACAGCGGCAAACAAGTAGGCGCCATTATTAATGCAAGTTTAATATAATGTGTCGTTACCAGATCATGACTCTGTGATTGCTACGGGGCACAAATTAATTCCAAGCCTGTTTGCTTTGTGTGAAGTGAAACCCAATGAGATAGAACCAGAAGCTGTTTCATATAGTGGGCCAACTAACATAGCGATACGAAGTGGCAAGCACTCTTCGTCAACTGCAACTAGTCACGCTCAAGACTTGGACACTCTTTTAACAATTGAGTCTTTTTCCAAATTTATAAAGAATATAGACAGCAAAGTTAAACCTGTTCTTATAATTTCAAGTGACGGTGGGTCTGACGAGAATCCGCGATATCGCAAAGTGATCGCACACGCCATAGAGCATTTTAAACAATATGATTTGGACGCAGTATTTATTGTGTCTAATGCCCCTGGCAGGAGCGCATTCAACAGAGTAGAGAGACGCATGGCTCCACTCAGTCGAGAACTAACAGGCGTTGTTCTTCCCCATGATTCTTTTGGGACACATCTTGACTCCAGCGGCAGAACATTAGACGAAAGTCTGGAAAAGGATAATTTCAATAAGGTAGGGGATATTTTGGCTGAAATATGGTCTGCAGTGTGCATTGACAAACACGAAGTAGTCGCTAAATATATAGACCCTAATAATGACACTTTCAGCGTTCCAGACCTGCCAGCCGAAGAATGGTACACTGAGCACGCTAGAGAGAGCCAATATTTACTCTAGGTACATTGCAGTTGGTTCATATCAAATTTTTATGCGTGCCTATTTTATTTTTTAACGAGCGCGAATGTCAACAAATTTTCGTTATAAGTTACAAAAGGAAATTGTTTTTAATTTTTTTTTAGGTTGTGAAATGCGATGACCAGAAGTGCTGCTGCCCACGCCAGAGTGATCTGCACATGATTCTTCACGACCGCTTTCTGCCACCTCCATACCCTATCACTCAGGTTGATGGACATTTGACAATTCCGGACTTTAAAGAGCATGACGGAAAGTCATTTGCTCCATTTTTAATACGCCACTGCCTACCAATTCAACCGCTGAATGCCTTCATCAGCACGCCTTATGATCTCTATTGCCCAAGTGTACGTGATGATTTAGAGAAAAGATGCTGCAGTACATGCGGTATTTATTTTGCATCTATCACAAGAGCTGCAGAGCACAGGCGAGTCGCCCACATTGCACCAGCTAAGCAAGCACGTATGTTCCGCAAAGTGTGACCCTCACGGATTGTCACAAGACGAGCTAATGAGTTACTGTGCGCAAGCGCCAACGGCTTAGAGTGGCTAGATCAGAACGAAGTTGAAGGAGCAGATGATTTTACTGAAAATTATATGGACATGTTGGTTCCAATAGTCTCTCTTGAGACCGCGCATGATTTTCCATGGACTGAATTAGAGTAGATATTCTTTTTTTTAATCACAGTAGTCACGATTTAAGTATTCTATTGTTAAATTTTTATTACACTTATAACTCTCAGCAATATTAATTACTAGTCTTAACTAGTCGTAAATAAAAGCACGATGCAAATTTTTTTTTTCTTTTTACAATACCAATCCAACGCGTTTACGTAAGAAACCCCTATTTTGAAAATTCTCATGTGAGATTGGCGGATGGGGGAGGGGGTTGAATAAAATCTCACGACATCTCACCAGGGGGGGAGGGAGGCACAGAAAATTTAAAAAAACACCTCACGTAATTTATGGATGCCCCTTACTAGGAATTTTTCTGCAGATAAAACCTAAAATGACCGGACTATCAGGGAGGGATAAGCCAGCTTCAATCGATGCTTTCAAGCCAACATAGTCCGCGTCATTCGCAAGGTACCGGTCGCTACGCTGGAGCGCGTCGTCCAAAACTGGATCCTCAGAATAGACCGTTTACGGCACGGTGTAGTCGCGGTCAACATTTAAATGGGATAATCTTTAAAATTAAGTAAGTGTCATAGATTGTTCTTTTGACTCACAATAAAATTTTTACGATAGAATTCAATTTCATGCCTTTTATTTGAGATTAAAAACCAAGCATCACAAGGAATCACCCTATACGAGTATAAGACGCATAAAATCTCATTTTTCATATCAATTATAGACTTTTTATGACGCATACTAAGATAATTTTTCAAAAATGTAAACTAAATTCCTTCAGAATCAACATCCTGAATGAAAAGATCAGAATACAATAATATTAACAATCGGAAAAAAAAACTCTGTTCAATCAAAATTCCACAGGGAATGAAACTCATTAAAATTAATGTTTCACATGTGGTAAGCCAGCGGTACCGCTTAAAATTAATGCATTATAGTTCAAACAAAATTTTTGCAATCTTTGAATATTTGATTGGAGTAATGTTATAAATTTTATCTATTTATTTTTTCAAAAGTGAAAATCCAATTGCTAGGAATTTCTCAATTATTCGTTGTTTATTTACAGAAGATTTATTTTAATTATTCAGCTTGCACGAGGAATTCATAAAATAATTTCAAATCGATTCGTTTTTAGATTTCCCTTGAGTAAAGGAAGTAGATATTTTTTCTATTTGTTGAATAATGCATATCACTGGCAGAAAATAGGCGAATTATTTATTCATTATTTTTATTTCCGATTAATTAACATTAGAAGCTAGAAAAGACTATTGGCAATCCCTGAATACTTCCTTGAAATTATGGAATGTACGAGTATATTATGCTGACATATTTAATATTTTATAACATTCAGTAATTTCATTAAAACAAATAAATTCTTTAAAGGCTGTATACAAATAATAATTATATTAAATATGAATAACTAGGACAAAGTATAAAGTGGTTACACTACAAAGTCCTCACAAAAGAAAAGTCTGGAATACCACATTTTGTTCCAATATAAATTTTTTACAGAATCTAATAAAAGTAGCCTTAATTTGCACAAAATTGAAATAATTGCATTTTAAATAGCAATTAAATTTATCAAATAAACAATTAACTTTTAAATTTAATCGCATTTGCTATCTTAAATGTGGTATAAATATATAATTGCATCTAAAAGTGTTGACGTAATTGAGCGCCTACATATGCTATAGTTTCTGATAAGCACAGTAAAATGAATCCGGTATAATACAATTAACATTAGCGCGTTTAATGAAGCATGCTTGGAATCCCATCGAATTATGTGAACAAATCTATTGTCATCACAAGCATGATAGAGTTTAAAATATGTAAATAGTGAGGTCCACGATTTTGAATAATCATACAATTAAATTGTAAATTTCTTGGAAATTATAATGGAACTAAATATGTGTGCAAACTGTGGTTATTTGTTTATGTGGCCAGCAATTATGCAAATTAAAAATTAGATGGTAAAAACTTTCAAATTATAAAGGTAATAAGAATTTAAATACATGTAATCAATGTAATATTGTTCGATTAACTTTCAGTGCATAAAAACTATCTACCTTGTATGATTTTTAAATTAAATTTAATCAACGTTTGGTTTAAAATATCTAGCAGTTAGCATGACTCGACAGCTACTAAACAAAAATTTTTAAGAATAATATTTGTGATGACTACACCGATTGGTCATTGTGGAAAACATAAGTGCTTGTCAATCATATGGGCGGGAATCAGAAAAAATGCATTTGCTAGATGGACAGGAAGGCATTCTCACCTGTTGAGAAGACTCATTAGAGATTCTGAAGAAATGAATGTTCAAATTTTTGACTCCTTAGTAGAAGATTTTAGAAAATTTCGTATGTTCCAATATAACTACTCATCGTACTGGTCTTAGACTGTTTGAGCTCATTTGCTTGATATGAACCATACTATTTGAAATAAGTTGAAATTTTTTTTTGCAAATGCTCTTCATTGCATTGTATATAGTGCTAATTCTTCCAGTAGATACCGTTTATAGGGTTGTAATAACAAGAGGTTATAAACGTGATGAATGACTTCTTGTTAACTCATATAATTGTTTTATAATTCAAAATATCTTTTTCTGAGTTGAACATGTCCTTTGAAATATTCTCACAAGCCAACCATTCGGATGAATGTCAATAGACCGATTTTAGCAAATTTATTTAGAAAATGTTGGAGTATTTTATCATTAGTTCTTAAGTTCACATTAGCAGTTGAAGATTCCCAACTAAGAAATTGCTATGAATTGGACGGGGTGGACACAGTTTTTATCGATTTACAGCCCAAAATAAATGTCTCGTGTGACACAGGCTAAATCCCGCTTTTTGGGAACGCCTGAATGCATTGAGAGAAATCAAAATATCTGATAGGAGTAGATTGACTATGTTTTTATAAGGGTTACTGCAGAAATTCGTCAGAACTTATTTTCTTATGGAAATTTTTTTACCCATATACGAGGTGTGTTCAAAAAGTATCGCGAATTTTGAATTGTCGCGGGGGGTACGTATATTCGAAATTCGATTTTTTTGTGGCGTTATGTTGGTACTCATGTCTGTCACTTATGCCGACAAGCTCGGCCATTTTGAATTTTCACTTAATTGGTGATAGCTGCTTTACTTGCACGTGTTTTCAATCGTCTTCGATTTTTACTTATTCAAAAAAATGGATCAAAGAACGTGTATCAAATTTTGTGTGAAAAACGAATGTTGACTGTGGCATACGGAGAAGCTACCTTGGACCGAAGCAACGTTTATCGGTGGTACAAAATGTTTTTAGAAGGCCGAGAAGATGTGAACGACGAAGAGCGTGCCGGACGCCCGAGCACTTCAACAACAGACGAAAAAATTAATGAAGTGGAGAAAATGGTATTGGCCAATCGTCGAATCACCGTTAGAGAAGTTGCTGATTACCTAAACATATTGATTGGCTCGTACCATTCGATTTTTATCAACGATTTGGGCATGAGACGGGTCGCCGCGAAATTCGTACCAAAATTGCTCAATTGCGACCAAAAACAGCAACGCATGAACATTGCTAATGAGATGTTAAACTCTGTCCGCGACGAACCAAATTTGCTCCAGAGGGTCATAACTGGTGACGAATCGTGGGTTTATGGTTATGACGTGGAAACCATAGCTCAATCATCTCAACGGAAGCTGCCGCATGAACCAAGACCGAAAAAAGCGCGCCAAGATCGGTCGAATGTGAAAGTTTTGCTGACAGTTTTCTTCGATTGCAGGGGCGTGGTGCATCATGAGTTCTTGCCACAGGGAAGAACGGTCAATAAGGAATATTACCTGCAAGTTATGCGCAATTTGCGCGAAGCAATCCGCCCCTGCTCACACATCGTTGCTTGTGCGCGACTTTTTGGCCAAAAACAACACACTAATGATGCCGCAGCCACCGTATTCCCCAGATCTGGCCCCCTGTGACTTTTTCTTGTTTCTTAAACTGAAGAGGCCCATGAAAGGACGACGTTACGCTACGCTTGACGAGATAAAGACGGCATCGAAGGAGGAGCTGAACAAGATTAAAAAAAATGATTTTTTGAAGTGCTTCGAAGATTGGAAAAACCGTTGGCACAAGTGTATAATATCTCATGGGGATTACTTTGAAGGGGACAAAATAGATATTCATGAATAAATAAATAATTAAAAAAAAAAAAAAATCGCGATATTTTTTGAACACACCTCGTTTATGTACATAGACCACATAAAAATCACTTTGGTACAGAATAAAGAACCACTCCTGTTTACTGATTGAAACCACATAAAAGTACTTCCAAAAGCTTTTGTGTCTTCCTGTAGAATCCATGAGCTTGGAGAAAATAAAACGCGAACACTAGCTTGTGTATATTATCATGTTTTATCGCTCTTTTTAACAAGTTCGATACTTTTTAGGGTTTTGTCAAATAAATAAAATTGCATCTGTCCGTTCGTCCGTCCGTGTCTCACAGCAATTTTTCTCGCAAACTATTTACGCAAGAAACATCAAATTTTGTATGTAGCTGTAAACTAGTGCTCTTTTCAAAGCTAAATAACAAAAAAAAAAAAATTATATCGCATTTAAGAAGGGTCTCCCCGTATAGGGGAGTGCCCCCCAAAAAAAAACTTTAATCAAATGTAGCTGATATGGGCAGGGTTACCAGATTGGTCGGTTCAAAACCCGGGACACTTTTAAAAGAGCTAAAAAAAAGGTCTACATCTTGTTTCATCGTGTCATCGTTATTGATTAAAATTGCTTACATAAGAGGAAAAACATATATCTGAATTATACGTAGATACTGTAGACCCTGATGTACATATATTAGTGTGTTGGGGAACTTGTATGTGTAAGAGATCTAGAAGCTTATGATCTCAGATTATTATATTATTTGAAATGAGGCAGGGGTCGAAAGAAAAAAGACTTTATTATTGCAACAAGTTTGTTCATTTAGTTTTGCACATTTTAATTAATCTAATTTATTGACTAATTTAAATCGCAATTCATGAGTCAGGTTGATTAACAATATTTATTAGAGTCACGAATGTTATGAATGATTTTTGAATTTTCGGGCTGAAAAAGGTATTTGTAAAATTGTTTGCAGTACATCTCGGTAAAATTGAATATAATCATCAAGATGTCGCGAATTGTTTTCACCAAGAGTCGGTTGCGTTTATAGGTCCATTGGGATTTTATCAACGAAAAATTCTTTCGCAATTGGCATTGTGCCCGGGAATGGAGAAAAAAAAATTCAGCTATTTTCAAAATTTCAGAAAAAGCATCGCTCTTTGAATCGTTTGCGTGAAAGAATTGGCACATCTTGTCGTTACAAGATTCTCTGAAATAAAGGTCGTTATTTTCCTGCTTCTTTTGAATGTATCTCACAAGATTCATAGCCTGGTCAAAAAGTTTTGATTCATCAAAAACCACTCCTTTCTCTTGCAAATACAGCACGGACTTCTCAATGCAATCGAAGGTGAATGGAACATCGGGTTGAAAATCCATCTGGAATGATTTGGAAAATGTTTTATAACTGTTCACCAAAAATTTAATGAATGCAACAAAAAAATTAAATACTCGAAATCCAGCAAGAGAAGCCGTCCATTTCAGCAGATACTCCTCCGTCTCCACATAAACCATCAAAACTCTTGCTGTGAAATCGTCACATTCTCTGTCCTTTTTTCTTAGCGCAATTTCAAAAGAATTAACTTGATGCCAAGTGGAAGAAATTTCGCTTCAATCCGATCCCTCGATGCTTGAGCTAAATCATCCACGATGCTCAAAATTTCAATGACGTCTGATATCCTTTTTTCTATGACTTCTTCACATTATCGTCGAAAACTGACATTAATGAATGAACAAATAAATCATGTCTGAAAAACGCTTCAAGAACTGCTGGCGGTTTTTCTTGAGATAGAAAATAAACCTTCAAAGCAGGGAACATTTGTAGAATACGATGTACAACTGGCAGTAAACTCAGCCACCGGGTCTTGCTGTGATACAAAATCTCTCTGAAAGACACTTCAACAAATTCGCAAAACTCTTTCAACTCTTCTGTGCGAACAGTATAAATAGAAAAATACTGATAAATTTTGAAGGCCAAAGTGTATATATCAAATAACACAAATCTTCCAAGACCATGTTGAACGCTGTTGTGAAGAATGTGCACCGAACATCCAACTCCGAGGACATTGGAATTGATGTTCTCCTTCAAAAGAGCATGGATATTATTTTCTCCTCTCCGATGCAGACCCCCGAAATTCGAGTTGGTATTGTCAGTAGAAAAAGCCGCCAATTTCTTTTCAATCTTGAGCCGGCGAAGTGTATCTTCAAGAAGGGTCGTAATAGTGGCTGCTTTTTCACTTGTTGTCTCTTGCAGATCTAGCATTTTTACGTGAATTCCATTCTTCGTGTAATCAAAGTATTGGACGACTATAGGAAATAGTTTATGATGTCCATGATTACTGCCATCCATGCTTATACCAATGAAGGGAACTTTCTGGAGATCCTGGTTAATAATGTCTTGTACGTGAGGTGAAATGACTTTGCATACGATGGCTTCAGTCTTCGTTCTGGCACACGATATTTTTGTTGCGATTGACGAATCATGAAAAATTTCACGTAACGAAGCAGCTGTGCAATCTTGAGAAAGAAAACTGTGATGGTGCCTCACAGTATGGTATGCTAGAGCTCCTTCAGCAGCGCATATTTTCTTATCCAATGGAGTGAATTTTGGTATAAGAAAATTAGACATCGATTTTGTCGTGGATGCTGCTTGAATAGACTTGCGGTGTTTATCACTTTTGACATGATTCTCTAAATCGTTGGCCCCTATTCAAAACAAAAAAAAAACAATATTCATAACAGTTTTATTTTCCGAACTTCATGATTTTTCGAGTTAAGGGGGAAATCCCGAGCACCAGATCAAAAAAATCATTTTTTTAATTTTTGTCTTAAACGAAAGCTCGATATCTTAAAACATGTAATGTACATCCTAGACCCGTAACTTGGCACCTAAACACCGAAATAAACTTAATATATCGCCCTCATAAATCAAAATATTAATGTCGTATAAGTCAACCATAAATTTTTTAGGGTTTTGTACTAAAAGACAAAACCATATTGCAATCACGACCTGTGTCCGTCCGTCCGTCCGTCTGTATGTCACAGCACTTTTTCTCCGAAACTATAGAGGCTACAGCCGTGAGACTTTGTGGAAAGGTCAGAAGTGGTGACCTCTTGAAAAGTCAAGGGTGAAAAAATTTTTCAAAGGGGTTTAAGGGGGGTCTCCCCATATAGGGAGTTGACCCCTCAAAAAAAAATTTTCACCATTCGTAGTCGAGTAGGGTGTCATTGGAAAGGTCTCAATGAGATCTTTTCAAAACAAGTCTTAGAATTGCCTTATAAGTACCGAGGGGGGCAGGGGAAGGGGAAATGTACGAACTTTTCGCGTAACCCCCCCTCGCGATTGGACACCTTCCATCCGAAAAATCTGAAAAAAATCATGAATGTAGGCCTTTATGAGTACAACAACAACAAATACATGAGAAGTCGAAATTCACTCAACTTTGTTAGTAATAGTATGATTTATCGATTTTGTGTTTTCTTGAATAAAATCCAAACGGTACCTTTAAACTCAATAAAATTTAGGAAAGAGATGAATATTTATAAGATTAATTTTTTCTGAAAGTTTCGTAAAGATCGAATAGTATTTGCCAAAGTTATAGCGACTTGAATTTTCCTGTATTACTATATAGCAATATGCCCTGTATTACTATGGAAACATATGGCTATGGAGCCATATGCGCTTTTTACCGACTTAGACACTACAGCTTTGCTAGAATTTGCATGAAAATTTCAGGAGTGATAGGTATCATGAAGATAAGTACATACAATTGAAACAAGTCGAAGAGACAGGAGAGAGCTCCTAGCAAAAGGGGTTTGTAACCATTCTAGAATTCGAAAAAATAGGCCATAAATCGATGATTACAGTACAGAGGAGTGGCACCTGAAAAAAAAATTTCATGAAAAGTAGCCGATATGAGTATCAACTGAAAGTTCTCTATGAGAGCTTTTCAAAACACTCCTTAAACTGACAGGGGGGGAAATACATGAAAAATGTGTTTCCTCCCACCCGTGATCTAAAAAATCTGAAAAAATTATCAAAGGAGGTATTTATGGGTATAACTATAACAAATACCTCAGATGTCAAAATTCGTTCAACTTTGTTCATAATAGTATGATCCTCGAATTTCACATTTTCTCCAATAAAATCGTCTTTGACATGTTTCTTGATTTTATTCGTTGCTGGGTACTGCATTTTGTAAGTCAAGTACAAAACCCTTCTGACATGAGCATAGGTCTGTCTACCCAACTTGTTTCATATTGCAAAAGTAGCCTAACCAACCAAAAAAGTTACGGAAAGACAATCTTTTTTTTCATCTCCAAAAACAGATAGTAAAAAAATAGAATTTAAAAGTAAACAAGTTGGGTAGACAGACCTATGCTCATGTCAGAAGGGTTTTGTACTTAACTTACAAAATGCAGTAACCAGCAACGAATAAAATCAAGAAACATGTCAAAGACGATTTTATTGGAGAAAATGTGAAATTCGAGGATCATACTATTATGAACAAAGTTGAACGAATTTTGACTTCTGAGGTATTTGTTATAGTTATACCCATAAATATCTCCTTTGATAATTTTTTCAGATTTTTTAGATCACGGGTGTCCATTCGCGAGGAAGGAAACACATTTTTCATGTATTTCCCCCCCCCCCCCTGTGCCCCCACTGAAGCAAAAACGGTCAGTTTAAGAACTGTTTTGAAAAGCTCTCGTAGAGAACTTTCAGTTGATACTCATATCGGCTACGTTTCATGAAATTTTTTTTCAGGGGCCACTCTTCTATACTGTAATCATCGATTCATGGCCTATTTTTTCGAATCCTAGAATGGTTACAAAGCCCTTTAGCTAGGAGCTCTCTCCTGCCTCTTCGACTTGCTTCAATTGTTTGTACTCATCTTCATGATACCTATCACTTCTGAAATTTTCATGCAAATTCTAGCAAAGCTGTAGTGTCTAAGTTGGTAAAAAGCGCATATGGCTCCATAGCCATATGTTTCCATAGTAATACAGGGCATATTGCTCCATAGTAATACACGAAAATTCAAATCGCTATAACTTCGGTAAATACTATTGGATCTTTATGAAACTTTCAGAAAAGAACAATCTTATAAATAATAAAGGTACCGTTTAGATTTTATTCAAGAAAACACAAAATCGATAAATCATACTATTACTAACAAAGTTGAGTGAATTTCGACTTCTCATGTATTTGTTGTTGTTGTACTCATAAAGGCCTACATTCATGATTTTTTTCAGATTTTTCGGATGGAAGGTGTCCAATCGCGAGGGGGGGGTACGCGAAAAGTTCGTACATTTCCCCTTCCCCTGTCCCCCTCGGTACTCATAAGGCAATTTTAAAACTTGTTTTGAAAAGATCTCATTGAGAGGGGAGACCCCCCTTAAAAGCCTTTGAAAAATTTTTTCACCCTTGAACTTTCAAGAGGTCACCACTTCTGACCTTTCTACAAAGTTTCATTGCTGTAGCCTCTATAGTTTCGGAGAAAAAGTGCTGTGACATACAGACGGACGGACGGACGGACGGACGGACGGACAGACGGACACAGGTCGTGATTGCAATAGGGTTTTGTATTTTAGTACAAAACCCTAAAAATAAAGATGTAGAATTGTAAAAAAAAAACTGGCACAAACCACCACTAGAGATCGAAATACTCGTGACACACAAATTGCAATGGGCTCTTGTATTGTCTGACGACACTTTACTGCAGCAAGTAAATTTCTTTGCTAGCTCGTCGTTGAACGTACTTTTTCGTTTCGGCATGTTAAAAAAATACAAATGTAAATTTGTATTTCACATGCCTTGACGTGTCAAGAGAACAATGCTTATAATTAAATACTTCTGTGAAAGGACGTTAAAATGACAACTCGACAGCTGACAAGACAACAGTCTACAGTGAAAACCATCGACATGTATAAATGGACTGCTAGCATGGGCTGCGCGACAATCACGCTTGTGGAAAGAGAAGGAGAGATGCATATATACGTTCCTGTCAAACCAATGAGAATTCGCCTATGGGATATCGCCCTCTCTTCATTGCGGGATGGATGCGCAGTAGCACAATAGTAGTCCATTTCTATATGTCGATGATGAAAACATAATAATATTGTACCTACCTTAATGAATTTTGAAACAAATCGAGGCTTTCACTGTCACACGCATTTGAATTGAATGAAATCACGACAGATGTCGTAGTATTGCAGCACGTTTCTAGTTTACAAAAAAAATGTTTTTCTTTAGAAAAAAATCAGGTTTTTCGGAATCCGGGACAATTTGATGATTTTTGAAAAAAAAATCCGGGACTCCGGGACGGAAGCTCGAATCCGGGACATGTCCGGAAATCCGGGACGTCTGGTAACCCTGGATATGGGTATCAATTGAAAGGTCTTGATAGGAGCTTTTCAAAACAGGCCTCAACTGACATTTTTTGCTTTGACAGGTGCACAGGGAGGGGAAATACACGAAAACTTTGTGCCCCCCTTGCAATTCGACATCTGTGATCTGAGAAAATCCGAAAAAAAATAACGGAGGTATGTGTTAATGAGTACAACAACAATAAACACCTCAGAAGTCAAAGTTCGCTCAATTTCGTCAATAATAGTATGATCTTCAAAACCCCTATTTTCCCTAATAAAGTCCTGTGGATACTTCTAAACTTAACGGTATTCGATATTTAAGAGGAAGATTTGAAAATGCAGTATCTTAGGGCATTTAGACCCTATTATCGAGATACTTCAAGACAGCTAGTTTTTTATAAACTCAGAGTTTTTTTTTACTGCGTCGTATTATAATATTTTTTTTGCATCTCTGAAAACGGTTTACGAATCGAACTAGACACAGCATTTTGTGTGTCCTTTATACCGATGTTTTAGCATTGCATTGCAGGCACATGTAGGAATCAACGACGTGTGAAGTGCAGATCGCACGAGCGTTGTGCGGTGACTAAAGAGAGATGGAGAGAGTGGTAGGGGATGGAGATATTTGAAAAAATACGGGCCTGGGCGCCAACCGACTACTTTAGCTTAGGCCCCACACTTGACAGGTCAGCGAGTAAGGCAGTTTGCCGAAGCTATTATTTCCATCAAAGTGCTATAGGGGAGAGTGGTTAACCTTCGTACGCTTTTTATATTTAATTTTTTGAATTTATGATTAATTATCGAGTTTATCTAGTTTATACACCCAAGTGTAACAAATATACAGGTATTGTAGTTTTTTACCGAAAAATCCAAAACTATTATGTCAAAAGGTTAAAGAGTTATAGTCATTTTTCTACGATAAGATATTTGTAAAAATGTACCCCGTACGTGGGTTACGTTCGTACGTACTTTCCATAGGCCATGGAGTAGATTCATACAGGGTAGTTGAAAAGCCTATTAAAGTCGTTGGATTTTTATTTATTATTATAAAAATATTTATTTATCGAAGAACCAACTCAATAATATTTGACTTGACTCATAGTCGATAAATTTTCTTTTAGAAACATAACAAGTTCATCTTTAGTTTACTTATTGATAATTCTAAGCTTTACAATCAGTCTAAATGATATCTTTGCAATCATTTTCGATGAGATTGTTATACAGTCTTTGACAATCTAAACTTAAAGTAGATAATCATACATTTGATTGTTACTTTGGAAACTATTTCAAATTATAATTATTTAAATTAACTGCAAAAGTAAAAAGTCTAGCCATTTAGCTGTACAGCCCGCTCGTGGTCGTGGATCAGGGAGGATCATGGTGACATCGGTGATATACAGAGTTTGTATGTCTACTATATCAGGGAAAAAGAATGACCATGATGACCCTGGTTTCTTTCGAAGATAAGATACTTTCAGCTTTGTACCCGAATACTGACTGTGAACTCTTCCGACGCTGTAAATAATAGAAGTCTTTTTTTCAAACTTTACCAAAACAAAACAATTATCTTTGATTTTCTCTTGTGTCACATTTAAATTATTATCGATACTACGATTATCAGTTTCGTCGTCCGTTTCGAAATCGATTGGAAATGTTGAACTCTCCCGCGAGCTAAATTGCGATCCTTCAGATTCCTCTGAATTTTCATCACTTTCTATTTGCTTAGCTTTCTTTTTCTTTTGTCTTGAATTAAGTTCGTTCAAACAACGTTTCACTGCTTTGGTTCTGGCTTTCTTTTTCTGTTCTATTTGTTTCAATTCTTTCTGTTTATGTCTCTTTCCTAGTTCAGTTTTTTCAGGTGTATCTTTTTACATACGGGATTTACCTGGTTTTCTTCCTTTACTGGTTTTTCTGTTTCTAACAGCTGTAGGATAAGGTCTTATGACTTCTTGTGTTATAGGAAGATAAGCACTTGGTTCAGATTGTGTCTTAGCCACAACGGTGGAAGGTTCGTCAGCTCCGGTAAAAATGTCTTGAGGATTTTAAAGCAAAGAAGGCGACTGCTCACGAATATCTACTTCATTCATATCAGTCGATGGCACGCTGGTGGAGGGTTGTGATTCTAGAGCGACAGTGCTTGTTTCCGGATTAGGTGTCACATTTACCAAATTGTTTGAAGCATACACGTCAATGGGAGCGAAATCTTCATCAGTGAAGGCCATTTCATTGAACGGCCATATATTTGGCTTTTCAAATCCATTTGTTATATTTTTTACCGTAAAAGATTCTAAATATGCAAGTTTCACCAGTTTATGTTTATTATAAATATTGATTGTTGTACCAAGATTCGATATATGCCAACGCTGCCTTGAATGAGCCGAACACTGCAACATCTAAAGGTTGCAATCAATGACTGGTGTGCGGGGGAGAGATATATAAAAATGATGCCATTATCTCGAACATATGTACATGTACAAATAATTCTGCGAGCTACTGTCGCAATTGTTTTCACAACCATTAAGAACATCAACAACCGAATGCACTCGAAAACCCGCCAAGCGTGATCAACATCTAAAAGTGACGTCAATGCCCATTCATTAAGCTGCTCGAATATTCTAGGCAATTCGCCAATGTACAAGAAATGGATTGAATGACTAGAGACCATATATAAAGGCGAGCTGAATGAATGGGAGGATTCATTAGAACAGCGATACAGTAAAACTGCGGTAGTGTGGAGTGCGAATTAAGAGCGATATTGATTGTGAAGTGATAGACAGTAGAAATTAAAATTGTTAGACAAGTGAAAGTAAAATTTGGTGAAATTGTTAAAAATTAATAATTGTGCATTTTTAGTAAATAAACTCTTTTAACTTAATTTAAAAAACATTGCGTTTTAACTTTCCCGGAACATTAAAATTATTGGCCGCGAACCATAACACGCGACAGTGGTGTCAAGAAGTGAAAAAGAACATTTTGGAAGTGAAAACTTTTGAAAATTTTTTTAAAGTGCACAATATTGAAAATTAATGTGGAAACTGGTGGAAAAATAGCCGAAACAACCAAAATGCCAGGAAACCCACATCTAAAAATTGATGAATTGACCATACCGGAGCTCAAAGAGGAGTTGGAACAGCGAAATCTGGCCACACAAGGTACAAAGGCCATACTGATTGAACGCTTGCGTGACGCAATTGAGTCGGAAGGCGTGAATTTGGATTCAAGTGCACCCTCAGATTTAGAAAAAGGCGCAAAAGGTGGTGAAGCAGAAACACCAAAGTCAAAGGAACCAGAAAATGCGCTGAAGCAAATATTGATGCTGATGCAGCAAGAGCAGCGACAACAGTCATCCAGTTTGACTGCGAAGCTAAATGAACAATCATCGAGTTTAACAGCGCAGCTGGACCAACAAGCGATCAAAATCAAGGCGGACATCAAGGCAGATATCGCACAGAAGCTGGAGAAACAGTCAACTGATTGGAAAGCAGACTTGGAAAAACAGTCTACCGAAATAAAAGCGGAGCTCAGTAGTCTCAACAACCAAATTAAATGCGTCGAGGAAAAGGTATACCAGGTTGAGGAAAGAATCAACCATGAGATCAGCCAGGTCAAGGAGAGAATCAACCATGAGATGGAAAACATGAAAAAGGAATTGGAAGCAGCGAAGGCAGTAGTAACCACCTCGCCAGCCCCGATTATAACCGCAGCACAAAGCACATCCAGAAACGTGCAAGCACCAATATTCGACGGGCAAACGGTCTGGAGTATTTACAAAACCCAGTTTGAAGCCACCACTCGGATAAATCACTGGAATAAGCAGGAACGAGCAACTGCATTGATCCTTGCCTTAAGAGGCCCAGCTGCTGAGCTTTTGCAAACGATCCGCATTGAGTTGCACTCAAACCCAGCTGCTATAATGAATGCGCTTGAGATGCGTTATGGAGACGATCATCTAAAGCAGATTTATCGGTCACAGCTACGGCATCGGATGCAGAAGTCTGGTGAAACCTTACAGCAGCTAGCCCAAGACATTGAGTGACTGGAACTTTTGGCTTACCCAGCTTATGACCCAGAACATCGAGATGACGCAGCAACAGAAACATTCATTAGTGCATTAAAAGACCAGGAATTGCAACAAGCCGTGCGCTTAGCTCAAAAGCAAACAGTTAAGGATGCATTGGCTTATAGTCTGAACTTTGAGGCAGCAAAAAATGCGACTCGTACCACTGCCCGGGTTCGCGAGGTAGTACCAGACGAGTGCAGGTGTGAGGGCGTGAAAATTGAGCGAGACCCTTTGAGACCTTGGAGGAGAGGCTGTATGAATCACCCGTGCTGGCATATCCGAAACCCGGAAAAATGTTTGTAGTTGACACCGATGCGAGCAACGGTGGTATTGAAGCTGTACTCTCCCAGCAGATCGATGGCGAAGAAAGAGTCCTCTCGTATTCCAGTCAAGTTCTCTCAAAAAGTGAGAGGAACTACTGCGTGACCAGGAAGGAGCTATTGGCTATAAAAGAGGCCACCAAGCAGTTCCACAAGTACCTTTATGGCCAGAAATTTGTTTTTCGAACGGACCATGCATCGCTGAGATGGCTGCTCAACTTCAAAAACCCCGAGGGACAAGTTGCGAGATGGATCGAAAGACTGCAGTCATACGATTCCAAAATTGTTCATCGGGAGGGTGGAGTTCATGGAAATGCTGACGCCCTATCTCGTCGTCCATGTCCAGCAAACTGCAAGCATTGCTGACAGATTGAGGAAAAGGAGCCACCCGTTGATCTGCAATTGATAACGGTCGAGTTCGATGAAGGTTGGTCATCGGAGGAGATTCGAAATACCCAGTTAGCCGATGAAGACATCGGACCATTGTTCGTATGGAAGGAGACAACTGAGCAACCTGAGTGGAAAGACGTTTCGATGAATGGCGCAACCCTGAAAAGCTATTGGGCACAATGGAATTCCCTTCAGGTAGAGGGGAGGGTGGCGTACTCAAGCGGCAATGGGAAGCGGCGGATGGCAGCTCCTATAGGATGCAAACTCGATGTGGTTAAGGAGATGCACGAAGGATCCTCGGGAGGCCATCTTGGTATTAACAAGACCTTAGCGAAATTGCGGGAAAGATTTTATTGGCTCCACGCTCGAGAAGATGTAAAGGACTGGTGTCATAGATGCACGATTTGCGCTTCCGTCAAAGGTCCAAAACGATGACTGAGACGACAAATGTAAACGTATAACGTGGCGGTACCATTTGAAAGAATTGACATCGCAGGACCCTTTCCTGAATCCGAGTGGGGAAATCGATACACGCTGGTTGTGGCCGATTATTTCAGCAAGTGGCCCGAGGTCTACCCCATTCCCAACCAGGAAGAAACTACTATAGCCGAACAGCTAGTGTTAAATTGGGTCAGTAAGTATGATGTACCTTGCGAACTACATTCGGATCAAGGCCGAAACTTTTAGTCACTAGTTTTTGGCAAAATGTGCAAGTTGCTGGGAATATGAAAACGAGGACAACACCGCTGCATCGCCAAGCCGATGAAATGGTCGAACGTTTCAACGGCACGCTCAATAAACATCTGGCCAAGATGGTTGACGAGAACCAAAGGGACTGAGACCGACATATCTCACTATTTTTGATGGCGTACAGAGCTGCCGAACATGCATCAACGGGTCAAGCCCCAACCAAAGTCATTTTTGGAAAGACTATTCGTCTGCCAGCTGATACAAAGTTCGGAACCCCCCCCCTGAGAAACCCCAAACGATCTCGGAGTACGCAAGTGAGCTAAGGCAACGGTTGAACCAGATACATCGGACAGTGCGAAAACGCCTCGAATCGGCTACTAACCGCATGAAGAACAGGTATGATCTAAAGGCAAATTCTATTGGCTTCCAGCAAGATGACTTGGTGTGGCTATATAACCCGCAACGGCGAAAGGGTAGGTCTCCAAAGTTGCAACATGATTGGGAGGGACCAACATGATTGGGAGGGACCAACGACGTCGTATACCGCATACAGGAACACCGTAAGCCAAGAGCCAAAATGAAAGTCGTGCACCTGGATCATCTTGCCCCATATTACATCCAGGAAGAATTGACTATAACTGGCGACACATCTTTTCGGGGCATTTGATTTTGTAGATACCAGACTTTTCTTCTTTCTTCTTACTGTCCTTTTCATTCGTGAATCTACTCGTACTCTTTAGTTGGAACTGGGTGCTGCTTGAAATTGGCTGGATGTTAACTTGCCGAAGTAAACTGTTTAAGCCTCCTATTAGATCCGGATGTATGACCACTACTCTTTGTTGTTTTCCTCGTTGTTGCCTTTTGCTTTGAGTATAGAGCGTAGTAAAACTATCTCGTGTTCATCTTGCTTCGATTTTTTTCATTATTACTAAGATTGTCCCAGCTTCATACCCGTTTTTCTTCGCTATATCCAGGATGAAATTTTTTTTCTTCATTCTTTTTTCCATGTTCAATGGTACTGACAGCATTCTGTGTATCTTAGTTCGGAAAGATGCCATTTTTTGTGAGTATGCGTATTTTGATGTCTTTGGTATGGTTTTTTGAGTCCTTAGCTTTTTTCGGTATGTGCCCAGATCTAATTTACCACTAGCCCTCATAATTTTCAAGTCAAGGAAATTCATTCATTGTTGGTTTCTTCCTTAATTGTAAAATTCATATTTTTGTGGGTGTTGTTTCATTCCGGCAGCAAGCTGTTGATATCTTTGTCGTTTACTATGGCAAAAATATCGTCTACGTATCCAACCCAAAATTTGGGCATGATACCTTCTTGTTTCATTTTTTTTCAATCTAGCTTATGAAAATCTCGTTTAAAAACGGTGACAGAGGATTAACCATCGGTGCTCCAGACTTCTGCTTCGACATACACAGTGTTGCCAACTTTATTATTGCTCTAGCTTTTCTTCTCCCTTCCATGTTGGGTCTTTTGAAATCAGTTTGTCTTCCAAGAGCGCGAGAGTTTGCTTCACCGGTACGCTTGGGAATAGCACCTTGAGATAAAAAGGCACCATTTTGTCTTCATTTTCGAAGCGATCATACTGCAATAGCTTTTCAACAAATTCATCTAATTTTCGAACCTTTTGTTTAGAATCCGTTTCACCAAATATGCGAGGTGTGGCAATTAAGTAATGACACTGATTTTATTGCCGCGCGACTGTAAAATTCCCTTTACCTATCCCGGCATCCTTTTCCTCTCTATTGACATATTCATCATTGCTCTTGCTTGTTTATTTCGCCTGCTGTGTCGTGTTGAGTAGACGTGTGTTGGTGCTGCTCGTCACGAAAATGAGAAACGAAATCAAGAGCAACGCGTCGCGATAAAATTTTGCGCTAGATTGGGCGAAACAGCTTCGGAATCGTACGCTAAAAGTGCATGGTGATAGTGCTCTAAGTCGTGCCTAGGTGTTTTGATGACATAAAGAGTTTAAAGAGGGACGTGAAAGCGTGGAAGACGAGGCGCGGAGCGGGAAACCAGTCAAGGTGCATACTGACGGGAATGCGCAAGTGGGTGCGTGCCCTAATCCATGAAGATCGGCGTTTAACTGTTCGAATGTTGGCCTCAAAACTGGGTATGAACCGTGAAACAGTCAGACAAATTTTAACCGACGATTTTGGGATGAAAAAGTTGTGCGCGAAGATGGTTCCAAAGAATCGCGCGAAGAATATGGTTCCAAAGAATCGCGAAGATGGTTCCAAGGTATTGCCGTATTGCAACAGCCGCCTTATTTACCCGATATGTCACCCTGTGACTTTTTTTTTGTTCTTCAAACCAAATCGGTGTTCAAAGAAACCCATTTTGAGTCGATTACGGACATCCAAGCGACCGTGACGAGGATATTCATGGACATTCCAGTCGAAGCGTTCCAGCAATGTTATAAAGCATGGAAAACGCGCTGAAATCGTTGTATAGCTGCCCAAGGGGATGAATTTGAAGGGGATGGCAGAGTTGTAGAATAACTTTTAAATATAAGGTTTTCATGGAATCAGTCTCATTACTTAATTGTCACGCTTCGTAAGTTGAATGGGAACAAGAGAAGTTAGAAATATACTGGCATCAATAAGAGGTGTATCATGAAATTGCTGCTTGTATTCACTTTGCCCTGATAATCCGTCAAATTCCCATTTAGAAACAAGATGGAGTTTGCACAATTTTTCTGATTCTTGCGTTTCTAAAACTTCACTTCACTCAGCAGATGTAGAAGTAATTGGTACATCTTCATTGAAACGGTCAATTTTCGTGTTATTTCATAGAGAGGAAATTGCAATTTGTCCTTGAATCTTATGATATAATATTGATGCCGACCCAGTTTTCATTGAAAGAGCTTTTTCACCAGATAAACGCGTAGCTTGACTAGTTTCACCTTTTTTAAATACTCTCCGATATTTTTCAGCGCTTGCGGGCGAAGTTGTTATTATTTCTTTAACTAATTTGGCAGCTTCAATCTGTCCTGTTGAACATAAACTCATTTGACAGGCGCAACAGGATTCTTGATGGGAATATATAGCAAGCAAATCTTCCATTTTCTGCCTTTTAGTTCGTTCAGATAACGTGTCGGAACTTTGTGGAGGATGGCGCTTTTTTTCTGTTCTGATTTTTTGAAAGGAACTGCTCCTTTACTCTTTTGACATTCAACCATCTCCTTTTAAATTCATATGTAAAGTGTGATCGCTGTTTGTGTAGATCCGCAAAAAGGTGGTACTGGGCGTTTTGTCCGATTTTCCATGTATTTTTTTTCTTCTAATTTAGCACCATTAAATTCTTTCAAAATATCGAAGAGTTCTCTTCTTGACACAAATATTTTGGTTGAATCAGGTCCTTTAAAGCGAACGAAATCGAGAAAGAAATTAGGATCATTATACATACATAGGAAACTTATAACATATAATGATGACCCACACAAAAGTGCTGATAACTTTAAAAGCACACTCTCTTTTATATTTTGCCATTCAATTAAATCAAAATGAAGATTGAGAAAAACCCGCAAAAATATGATATTCAGATAAGATTTTCCAGTTAATAGTAAAAATTATATGCAAATCCAACCACCATCCGCCAATTCCAACTGGATGCGTTGTAAGCGTTCGGAGTAAGGACGAAATCGTCCCGCGTCCTGCGCATGTTAATCAAGCATAGTCAGTCCACGTTTCTCTTGTCGATTCCTTTGGTAGGTTACCTCGCCCTCGACGCCGCCGAACCGGTTTATTTTTATCGAACGATTCGTGAATGCAAAAATTTTTTTGCAGTGAGCCCTTGTGCTGGGGAAAAAGAACCCGCCCCACGACACCATTCAAGCGTCCTCAGACAAGGCTAATTCCGGCGAGCACTTATATCTTCGGTCGCTGTGGCAGCAGACCATCGCTGCAGTCCACGGACCGTCCATCACAGATAAATACTACAAACATCCAGCAGAAAAACTGAGACCTCAGTGGGAGACACGATAGATGCTGACAACAGAGCTTCGCTGGCAGTGATCAACTGGCGAACGAGGTTGTAGAATAGTGATGATTAGAGGAGAATAATCTTGGAGGTCAAGTACCGACTTGGACTGTCGTGCCACTGATGATGCGATGATGATATGAAAGGTTATTACTATATTTTGTAACACTGCTGCTTTTTAAAAGTTGTATTTCGATTTATTGGACACAGTGCCTACTATAACCACAACTTTTTTTTATCTTATCAGAATTTTTTAAGCAAAAGTATGATTCCTGTAGTACTGGCTTCAACTTCATTTGTATCTGTTTTATACATTTAGTGCAAAATTTCGTTATTTAAATTCACATTTGCTCTGAAATCTACATATGACCTTGGTTCAGGGCTGTTCTCTTACAATATGATACAGCCTGACAAGTCCAATCTAGAAAACTAATCCTGATCATGTTTTCATTAGACATTACCTTGCAAACCCTGTTAGCAATAAAATATATATTTCCATATTGAATTGCATGGACTACACACATTCACTTCTGATTCCATATCGATAGTACAACCAAGGCTGATCACTTAATCCGCACAAAGCAGTTTTCATAAATCGCAGACCGCTCTTTTTGCGCTAATAACAGAAAAATATTCCAATATGAATTATAGCTTCGTGCACTTACTTGACTATAATTATTCCAGATATAATTTTCATTTTATTAATATAGCTTTGATTAAATGGAAATAGTTTTAATTATTCTTCTATCTAAACTTTTATATACTACTTGCATATTTAAAAAAAATCAGTTGTGATTTTCACTATTAGAATATTGAATGTTCGCTATCTTGTGTTCAATTACCAAAACCTCTAAAATATATTTAATGGGACTTCCGTTTAATTGGCAAAAATCTAATTTAAAAACAGAATAAAATAAAGCAGCGATCCCAAAACTGCAGAATGCTATTTCAATCCTTTTTGAATTGATAGAGTGAAAATATAATCAAACATGCAGCAATGATTTTCTGGTATTTTTAACAGCAATAAATCAGAAATAAAGTTGGACGAATAATCAAACTCAATAACGTGACACATGATACAGTGGCCTTTGGTTATCTTTTTATGCGGAGTAAAATTGGATTTACGATGGCGATAAAATTGTGTTGATATTTGCTTTGTGGCCATAAAGAAGTTGTGCAAGCTGAATAATAAAAATAAACAATTACTATTCAAAGATAAGCATTAATGTGAATGCACTTTCAATTCTATGTGACTCCTGCTTGAGCTTTTCTACTAACATGAAGGCTTAATCTACGTACATATGTTAAAAGGAAGCAAGGAAGGAAGGAATATCAAGTCGAATCTTATTCTGAGAGTTTAATCCAAGAATTCCATGAAACCAAATTTAATAAAGAGGCAAGGCAATGTGGATCGCACAAAGGGAGAATAATTTCTAGAAATATTAGTTAACAACTTTTGGCATATAGTCCAATCAAAATATAAACAAAAACCTGGCCGCTAATGAATTTGTTGGTCGTGAGAAACATAAAGGGGTTTTTACTGAAAAAAAAACAGTGGCAGTCACCCTAAAAGGGTTGAAGGGGCCTGTTTTAATTAGTCAGTTGATAATAACTGAATGTACTAGCACTCCAAGTAAGGAAATGGATTGGTAGTGGTATTTCAGGATAAGAAGGTTAATTAGAACTTTGCATGGCAAACCACATTCAAAAAAGTTTTTATTTGGAAGGGTGGTTTTGAGATATAATTCAGTATCCAAAATCTGTAAAAGCCGTCATCCCTACCCAATTTCCCGACTAGCTGATAAGGTTGGATGACAGATCGCTGCTACTAAACCACCACTTGACGTCGGCCGAGGAGGGAATTAGGGATTGCGGGGTTAGGCTGGTTCAAGCGCAAAGCACACCCGAAATACATTTCACTCGAGGGCTTGTTCAATTTCCGTTGCTGCTCTAGATTGTATAAGATATCCGTGGAGAGAAGTTTCGTGCATCGCAAGAAAATCAATTTATCTGGCTTTAATTCACCCAAAATCACGTCAGCATTTAAAGTGCTCGGTGAAAATTGTCAGAGGTTAGATAAAATAGCTCTATCAAAATGCCTGTGGCTGAATGACGACCTGCTCTTTCCACTGTTGAATAAGCACAAGAAGTGAAGGTAGTGAATTTAAATAAGTGTATGCCAATGTTCTCCGTCGGGCTGCAACTTGTGATAATCGAGTGTAAGTTGCTGCGAGTCCTGAAATTGTCGAAATGTGAATAGTCAACATCGGGAGTAGTGAACACGCTGATCCTGCATCAAAGTAACCTGGTGGAGTTGGACATATCCCATTGTTACACAATAGGCGAAAGATTTCTCATAATTTTCTTCCGAATATTCGACAAACTCGAGGTCAACTCCCTCACTAACACCCCTAGCGTGACGGGTTAAGTCCTAATGCAGAAAATTCACTTTTACCCATAAGGAAAACATTTGAATTTAACAGGATGCCCTCAAGTTTCTGACTTGGGAGTAAAGTAAGTCATTCGACCCTCTTGTTACGACATGTGTTAACAACTAAATCATTGCAATATTTTAGAATCCCTGGATCCGGACAAGAACGTATCTGCTGAATTTTTTTCATAAAAACGAACAAGCCAAAAAACTCCTCATCGACAAATCTGTTTCTGATATTCGTTTCGTACAGCTGTGAGTGGTTCATAAGTGCAAAAGAAAGGGCTAGTCGACGAATTATTTATATTTTCGTAAACGAGTTCTGGAATTCTGGAAATAAGTTTCAACACTGGCAGTGCCACCCGGAAGTTTAAAAAGGACGAATTCAGTGCGGAATTGTATAGAAGTAAGTTCTAAAGTAATTCTAGTGTAGTCGCATAGGACTTTACAGTAATTAAGCTGCACAGACAATTGGTGTTGCACTATTTAAAGACTCTGGAAGAAAACGTTCCTTTCCACCTCTAGAAACAGCGACATTTGATGTCATCTTTCTAGGTTAAATTTAAAATTTTCAGGTACGTACCTGTAATCTGCATTAACACCGATGTTGTTTGAATCGATTGACCGTACATTTAATCATTTATAATGGATAATTCAAAAAACGAGAATCAAAATGGTTGTTTATGATGTCAGCAAAATAATAAAAGCTGCAATTGATATGCACGATATTAATTGTGAGTCACAACTTAACGTCAAGTCTTTCTCCCAACTTAAATTGACATTTCTTTGTTTAAGTGTTTGACGAGTTCAATCATGGAGAGGTACACCACTGAACAGCAGTTCAGCAAAGTTATTGAAGCCTTTTACAAAAATAGGCGTTCAAATCAAAATGCTGTTGCGAGTTCCGGCGTACCGACATTCTCCCATCCGCAACTTTAAATTGCCGCCGTAACAGCTCCACCTTCCTTTTAGCATTTATACCTTTTCCCCTGTATATTTATTTAATTTTATTAAAATTTGACCAATTTCCCTATAACTTAATTTTAACATCATCACAATCCTACCCTTTTCTCTTATTTTCATTTACAAAAAACTAGTAATATAATAATAATTTTAATTTTCCGACTTTCTATACATTTTTCCTAACAAAACCTAATTTCTTCCTTCATACTAACTAACAAATTTTATTTTTCATACTAACAAAAAATTTATTCACGTTTCCCTATTAACAGATTTCAATTTCATGCCCATCAAGAAAGAGTTGAAGTTGCTAATTTGATGGATGGGAAGTAAATAGAACGTGGCCCCATTGGTAGCGTCACGGATTCTCGACCGGGAGTCCGCTGGGACCGTGGGTTCAAGCTACCCGAGCGCATGGAACAACTTTTTTTGGAGTGTCGCCAAAAACTATTGTTTGTATATATATATTAATTTGCATCTGATCAAACGCTTCTTTGATTACGTTACCCAGATGCGGCAGCGGTAATGAAAAATGAAAGGATTGCGGGATCGGATTTGCTGGAGGTGAAATGTGAGATTGGGTTCTTGAATTTAGGGCAGTCAGTATTAGGCTTGAAAATAAGCTGAAGTGCTTTTGGCGGTGTCGAAAAAAGTTTGTTAATTTTTAATTCGAAAAGGAAAGAGGTCTGGATTTGGACTGGAACGAAATCGAGTTTTTTCGGGTTGGAAGAAGAAAGTGAAAAACAATTTAATTGATTACGAAGTTTAGTGGCGGAAGTTTTGGTGTAGGAAAGTGAAAAAGAGCCGAATAACTGCATCGGATGTGGAACAAATTAAGATTTGTGCGTATTTACGAGAGAGGGAAAGAAATTTTTGTTTTCGGCCGCCATGAATACATTTACGGCGTCTGGATTTAAAGGGGACGGAAAAGCGGAAAGTCCGAATAAAGCGCAATTGATTACACATGGTGCTAAGTGTTTCAGAAGTTGAAAAAAAAAAACGAACCAACAGCGGATGTTTTAGGAGTGAAGAAAGAAAAAACGAAAGTGTAAATTTGCTTGTGACTTTAACCACCAACATTGTGTCGAAAGTAGAATCGAAGATCTGAAGTGGGGAGTAAATATCGCTTGATTTTAAATAATGCTACATTGAGAAGGCAAAGTGCCAGATTTAGAATTTTTTTGTCAAATTAACGAGACTGTTGGACAAATTAAGGAGACTGTTGGACAGCGGATCGTAGTGGGATAAGCGGCCATTGCGTGTTCTATTGATTTGTTTCTTCAACTTGAAATTAATTTAAAACTTCACTTACAGTGGCCCCACACTCTTTTTTCATCTTCGCCAAGCGCTCGGAGTTCCACGCGGAAAGAGTGAGTACCAATTTGGATTTTTTTCTATTTATGTTATATGTGATTCACATTATCAAGTTCATATTTTTGTTATCTTTTATAAAAATTACTGTTTTACTGTTTTTTTACATAAAATTTTACAGAGGTTTTTTTATTGAAATTAAAATTTGTGAATTTTCTTCGCAGGATTTCCTTTTTAAATTAAATAAAACGGCTATGTAGATTTAAGAGCATTAGAAGCATAATGACTTCCTCTTCCCTGTCCTTTTCCCTTTCGTGTTAGTTATTATAGGTAAGGTGGCTATTATAGGTAAGGTGGCTCATTACGAGCAGAGGGTGTCCCGGAAGTCCCACGACACGCCTGAGAGCTTGCCGGCCGTAGCCGTGGCGAGCATTTGGGCGATATTTTGTTTTATAAATAATTGTCAAAGATCCTTCTATTATAATAAAAAATATTAACATAATTCTCTGAAAATTTTTTGTTTTATTTACAATTAGCATCGTACGTTTTGGTTGGACCACCCTTTATGTATTTAAAAAAAATCTTTAAGACATATGTTATATTTTATTCATAGGGAAATATATCTGTATTTTTTTGTGAACAACTTCTTTGGTTAATAAATGAATAAATAAAAAAATAAATAAAAAAAAAGACAGGCTGCAACAGGACCTCTACAGGTAGACAGCAGAGCTAACCCTGGATAGTATTGTGGAGCCTATACTTAGACCGGTTGACAAATAGAACCAGGTGGCACATTATGTTCGGGCAGTTCTAAAAGATAAAAGAGACTGAGGTATCGCTCGTCTGGCAATTCTTTTTCCTCCCTTCCCTCCCACTAGAGAAGTGATAAACAAGCTTGAAGGCACCTCATGGCCTAGCAAGACGAGACCTGGCCCAAAATAATGTGTCAACCGGTTTCAAGCTAGGGTTTTGGGTTGGCAGGGGAGATGTTTAGTGGGTAGTCTAGTCACTCGAGCGCATAAAAGCCCCTTACTCAGTGCTTAATTAGCGTTTCCCTCCCAAACACAAAAAAATGTGCTGACGAGTGATTTTACAAGTTTCATAATAATTATACTTTTGAAAAGGCAAAAAATGAGCTCAATATTTCTTGTATTTGACAAGATTCAAGGTTAACAACATTCCTTACAAAGGCAAATATCATAAAAGTTCTTTTAGCAAACACGCTGCACATGAATACACTCATCGAAATTGTCTCCTTCTTTTTCTCTTTTCTGTAACATCATTCACGCATGCCTCCATACATAATAAGAAAACTAATCACTTATATCAATGGAAGCTTTAAATTATCTTTATTTAACGGACGTAGTTTAATGGAAGCAAAAGTTTTCTCATATCCACCTTTAGCGTAGAAGTTGTAAATCTTAATATTTTATGAGAATAATTTCAAAATTTGCTAGTATGCTCGAAAAAATTTGTAATGGCTATGATTGCAAACCAATAATACTCCCTGTGGCCATAAACAGCATTTGAGAATATTCATTATCATATTTATCTTATAGCTTATTACCAATTCCCTAGCTGCCCCACCACTATATTGGGGCTACTCCGACCCAAACTAACCTACCCGAAGACGGGCGTGGGCGCCACTCGTTCGACTCTTCGAGCCTCTCAAGGGATCGTCCAAACGAGAAGTCGACCGTTCGGAGCGAAATTACAAATATACGAGTTTTGTGGCCCGCCACCACTTAGCCGCGAAAATCACCTACAAAAGAAACTCTACCACGCAGAACGAGTTAAGGTATTCAACCACCGCACAAAACTCGTAGTTTCAAACAACAGTGCACCCCAAATTACCCAGAACGCCACTAACTTCCACTGCACTCACAAATACTACCACTACAATAAATCTCTCGGTCAACATCCCGGGGAAAGAATTCCCGAGCCCCACCTTTCACAGCTGAAAAGGAAAGTTTATATGTCAAATTTTAGCGAGGAAAGAAAAATCTACAATTATCTTTATTCGACTTTATACTTTACTTTATTAAAATAATTCGACGAATATGAGATAAAATTAAAGCCACTTACATTTATATCCTACTCTAGTAAAGGACCCCTTTCTTCCGTCTTCGTGATTATCGCCACCGCACAGTTGTCTCGTCCCAAGCTAATGTTCGAATATCGAAGGTTCGTCTCCAATTTAATGTCCCGGAATCCAGTATGCGTCTCCAATTCTTCGTCAGAAAATTCTGCCGCTGATCAATATTCGATTATATTTCCGCTGGTTGCTCGAAAAAAAACTCCCAAAAGAAAAAGCAAAAGCGCGCCAATCTTCCCGGGTTTAAATAACCTCCCTCCCATACACCGGGAAAATCATTTTTTTGAGGGCTTTTTCTTCCGTTGGCTTGAGTAATTCCCCTCATTTGATTTCACTCATAATAAGTTCCAATCGGTGGCGATTCTAGCGGGAATTAAGTGTATTACGCGCTGAACGCATTTGATTGGCAGTTCGAACAGTTAATTTTTATTTACATCGCGACGCGATATGAGGATTTCACAATAATCTTCGTTATTTCCTCTTTCCCATGAGCCAACACTGGGGTGTCGTGTATGTATATTTATCTACCAGTTTCCACTAATTACGACCGTCGAATCTCTCCTCGGGAATGTCGTGATTTTCTTCATTTACATTTCCGTGGTGGAATATAGTAAGCTTAGTCCGAATAAGTGAATAGTACGCTTCGGCACGATGTCGATAGTCACTTAGGAGAGGTGGTAAGAAATTCAAGAGTTGTATCGGTGTTTCTTTCGTGTAGTTTAGTGGATTTATCAGCTTCCTCTCGTTTGAACTTAGCGTAATCGGCGGTCATTTGTAGGTGTGCCAAAGTAACTTTGGTTTGATGTTTTTAGGCTCATTCATAGCCTCTGGTTTGGCTGAAAATTCCTACTATGACTTCATTCTGGCTTCATGTTGTGAGCTCAACAAACGGCATTCGCCTGAGTCCTTTCCTTACACAGAAACCTTTATATTTGGATCTGTTTGTAATGCCTTCAGATTCTGACATCTTATGCGATATTTTTAGCTTCTGGTTTAATTTTACTACTATATAGTCGCGCCGCAGTTAATTCCTCTTCAACATTACCACCTGGGTGCAACTCATTTCCATCTCACTAATACTATCCGTGCATAAGGCTAGACCAACTTTCAGATCACGCAAAAGATTTGAGAGCATTCCATAAATTCGCAACTCTGATGTAACGACATTTAATGTGGCCTGTTTCTGTTGCAATTCCTCGTTCATAGTATCAATATCTTTATTTTTGGTCTCGGTTCCTGGTAATTTTTGATCGTGGTTAACAGTCAATTCTTCTAGAGCATGAAGTACTCCTTTCACCTCCTCCTTAGCACTTTCGTTTTCTTGTTGGTGCTACTTTTTATTTACGCTACGCCTCGAGTTCGTGTCTTAGTCGTCCTGTGCTTGCCACTAATGAAGTGTTAAATTCGCGAGTGTCTTCCTTCGGTATACGTGCCATTGCTGCCTCAGTAGCATCTCTGGCTTCTTTACGTGGCTCGTCCTTCTTTGGTGGCATGTTTGCATCTCTGCTGGATCTGTGTGAGTGTGAAGAGGTTTGCGGCGGGATCGTTAAGTTTGTGTCCTTGGCCGGAAGCTCAGTGGCTGCACACCTGATAGTAATATCGGGTTTGACGACAGCCTCACGTTTAGATCCGCACTCAAAATCGTTTCCCTGTAAATTTCGTTGTCCATTATGTCACGTGTAAATTGGAAGCGACCTAGCTACTTAAGTTTAACTACATAAAGTTACAAAGCAAAAATTATTATGTGGCTTTCTTTCCGTAATCTAACAAGTAGTCATTTTATGAATGGAAATTTAAATTACTTGCTGTTGGTTACATCATTAGGTTGTCAAAAGAAAAAAATTAATAAAGTGCGGCTCGGTTTTGCGTAGGTTTAACTCTTACAAAATCGTGTATGGTAGGGTTCGAGGTGAGCAACACTATAGAATGTCAATGTTCACCCGTAACAAGTTTGTTGATTAGCTAAAAGTCACGCATGCGAGCTTGTTGGTGTTGCATTTAATAAAATAAAGCTTAGCTAATTCTAACCACTACCAGTTTCAAGCCATGTAGAAAGTATATCTGGAAAGCTTTAATAAAATTATAACACCTAAACACAGCGAAAAATCTGTTGCCAAAAATTAATTACAGTGAGGCCAAAATGCAACCAACTATTTATATCTACTTGGGCTTGCATATTATAGTCACCAACATCAACACCGCATTGTAAATCAACCAAAAACATCTTGTAAAGTATAAACGTTCATCATTTGAAAAATCCAAAATCCACTTAATAATTCCTAGTTCAAGCTCCGTCTCCAAAAAAAATGCATCAAGAGCTTAAATACTTTTGCATTCAATTCCTTTCAAGCAAGTACTTGTCAATGCCTATAAGTAATGGGTGCACATCAATTCCCCAGAACGAGTAATGAAATTTTAATGGATGAGTTGTCGATTCCTTTTCCTTTGGAATTGAACTTCTGAATTCCTCAGTGAATAGAATCCAAAAGCAACTAATTCCATCCTAGCTCTGCTTGGTATAAAAACCCGAAATAAATGATTTTCTATCGGCAACATTCTTCTGAATGAATACGAGTTAATATGATGCAACAATATCTTTCAGTCATGATTAAACAATAATAAAAATGGTAATTCAATATCAAGTTCACTACAAGGGAACTCAATTTCATTTCTAAAGAATTAATTCTTAATCCTCATGGAAGCCAAGTTTGCACCAAATGTTCATAAACTTAATACCGAATCATAAAAACATGTTGACTGGCGATGTAGGCGCGTAAGAAATGGCAATTAATTAGTTTTTGTTAATTTGTCAATGCCAAGAGGTCAGCTTTGAGCCGGCTGAAGCTGCGTTGCTTCTATCAATTAATTCAGTAGAAAGCAGCATCGAGTACCAGCTACTCAGTTTAAAAACGCCAAAAGCGGATACTTTGACTTTACTTTATAAATAGCTCAAGATCAAGAAACTTAAACTTGTCATGGAAGTAATTTCTCGCAGTCCCCTCCTAACTTTTTTTCTTGTCACCCACTTCGCTAGCGGGACTTGGATCTAAAGCTAATTAATGTTTTTGCTGCAACGGCGCACATGTCATAATATTTATTTATTCATGCCATTTGATAGCGAATGGCGACATGCTATTTTTCGGTTCGATCAGAAACTTTTCCACACAAACGATGCCAATTCTTTCATACATCGTCGCAATAATATGTTACGAGTACATAGGGATGCATACATTTTTCGTTCTTTACATTATCCACAATAAATGAAATTGTCATTCTATTGTATATTACTTGCTCATACTTCTCAATTAAGTTATATAACTACAAACTACTTTTTTTAAGAGGAATTCCTATAAATGATTTTATATGAAATTTCCAGGAACTCAAACCAAATTAATTGAGCAAATTTCTTTTTGATTATTTTTACAATAAATTTGCAAAGTCATTCATTTTTCTTGAGCCAGGCAAGCTTCAAATTCTAAGATGAATAATTTTTAATCAGAGTATCACGATAAGTTGCAAGTGTAAGAAGCAAAAAAAGCCTTATTTTCACTTAAATAATAATTCTAAAATCTAGTACCTGAGAACACCTTAGGTCAAATTAGAAAATGCAAATATTTTTCTAAATTGTTGTCATTGTGTGCTTAAAAACGAGAGGTTTAGTGAAGTTGAGAGGGTTTAAAATGAAAATTTTTACCAGTAAACTGCAGCGAGCAACTGTGGGATTTCACTGGAAATGTAACCCCCAAAGAAACCAACACTGCTATCAAAGAAATGCGACCAACTCGGCCGGGCCAGATACCGGTCGCATTCGGAGCGAGTAAAGAAGCATTCTGTAACGCAGTAAAGAAAGACCTCGGCAAATGCGTACCTGTGGGAACACTCAAGCCGATGGCAATGATCGAAACAAGAGACATTGGGCTTTTTGCGCAAGTATCTTTTGCACTCTGCGCTGTCGTTGCTACAGACCCAACTGATGTCCTCTAATGTTCGATATGAAATGATTATATACTCTGCCAAAAAACTTTCCTAACCGAAAGATAAACGTAATGCGTTTGTGTGTGTATTACGCCGGTTCACCCAAGTACATTTTCTACCATCAAATTTCCTCGATGCCTCTCTCTCTTCTTGCCCATATAACTTGTTTCGCGCTTACTTTTCAAATTGCATGTAAAACAGCCCATTGACTGCAGTCATCAAAAGAGAACTTTGTAGCGTGGACAGGATAAAAGAGAGGCTGCCGCCAGAAGAGACAATGCTTGGCCATTACTGAGATAACTAAAAGGGGCGCCGAGCAATTTCTGAATAAGGGCAAAGAAAGAATAGGGAGGGGTTTCTGCAGGAAATGGCGAAGAGCAGTGCATCATCAATGCTTCAAATGCTTTGGCTATGGTCACACTACACAATCATGCAAGGGACCTGATAGGAGTTCCCGACCCTACAAATATGGTGTCACGGATCACAAAAGGAAAGAGTCTACAAAGGAGGCACACTGTATCCTTTTCATAGATGCTGATTCAAGACTAGTTTTCAGGCATGTTTTGGGATCAGGAAAATGTTAGGTTTTCCAGGAAGCCTTAGCCAAGGCAAAATCGATAAACCGTATCCTTTAGGTAAACTATATTGTAGTTCAATCGCCCAAATCCTGCTCGAAAAGTTTACGAAAGCGACTTATGTATTCGGAACAGTGACTTCCAGGAATACACCTCTGGGTTTATTGGTGGCGTCGAGCCACGATGTATGTTTGGCATTCAGGCCACCGGCAAGAATATAGTATTTATGTAGCTTGTTCAATTCGAGTACTTCAAACAAGGAATTGAGCTCCCCCTTGAACTTGAGAACATTTTGACCAGTTGCATAGGAAGAAATAACGACGAGGTTATCCCCACCTGGCAGTAAAATTTTGATAACGGAAACTTCAAGTTTCACAATATTTTGGAAACCATAGTACCCTCTCTCCAATAACCCGGTGCCACCTCCCCTATCACCGTTCAACCTAGTATTTCTTACGAATTCCAAATTTTTCATGGAGTGCCATGCATTGAGGTTGGTTTTAGTGAGAAGTATGATGTCAGGCTGTTACTCCACAATAAATTCAAGGAGATAGTCACGTCGATGTACGTGAGATGTACCGAAGCTTATCCATTGGAATGTGAGTGGGTGACAAGTTATTTTGAGGCATTTGAAAGATTTACCACCCCACGTGCGAATTCCTCCGGCTAGGGTTTTCGGACCCGGCTTGCCATTGGAGATGGTTGTAGGAGGTGCCACTTGCTTATCCGCTGGTTCCAAATAGCTGCCAAGCGAGAAACGCGGCTGCCGAACACCCCTCACACAGCTGGAAATAAGTCATACTATTTTTCTCTGATAGGGAAGAACTATTCAAAGCCGGGGCGACCACTTTGCACTCTTTCGCTGATATCAGTGTACCCACCGTAATTTGCACTGAGAACCCGAGCTACAATCTAAAACACACCCGAGCTAAAATCTAAAACACATCCGAGCTCAAATTTAAAACACACCCGAGCCAGGTGTACAATTCACTTCAGCATAAATATTTTCTGTAATAAAATCCACGTTTTCAAATAAAAAAAAAAACATTCACAAATTAAGATATGAATTTCAGTCAACCACCAAGAGCTCGTTATAATTACAAATTTTTGCCTTACGTTTTTTTTTTGTGAAAAGAAGATATGAGTTCTAGTCCTCTACCAAATGCTCGATATAAATACAAATCTTGAATTTACGTCTACTGTTCCTTTTTGGAGGGCCCCGAAGTAACTTGCATCGCGAAGTTCTCCTTCCAGCACGCTACTTGTTGAGCTTCTACCACCAATCTTCCCTGTCTGTGATGCTAATTACTTCGCTGTTGCTGTTGTAATTTCTTCCTTCGTTGAGTTCAAGGATAAACTTTCTTGTTGCTCGTCGCACTCGATCCTCCGCCATGGATCCTTGTTCACTAAAAAAAGACCCGTTCTTTCTTTCCTTTTCCTTTTTCCTTCCTTTTTCAAACATGGCATCTTGGTATAGAAGTTGATGTTGCTGACAAGCCCTACGCAATAAAGCTACTCGTTCATTGGTCGAAACATTAGGATCATCCATCGACTTAACCCATTTGCAGCGTTCCGTAGTACACGGACGAACATTTCCATTCATGATACAATCGAGTTATTGAAGCCTCATACTATATGTTAATGAAAGACGCTTGGCGTTTTGGTAATCTGCTAATTGTAGAGCCATTTGAATACATACATCAGGTGATACTCCACAAATCTTCATAAAACCTTTGTCGTATTTATTGTGTATATAGATGCGTAAATCAACATCATTTAACAATTCAGTGGCATCAATAGTAGCTTCCTCAATCTGAGTAAGACATGATGTAAGGTCCCAATCCAGCCTAGTAGGCGTTGGCAGAGTAAATTCAGGAAATCCTTTGGTATTTCCATTTTCGTCTGAGCTTCTTTAAGAATCTTCCCATGTATCCGTGACTTCGAACTGTTGTTGGGTAGTTGTGAGGCGTTAGAATTGACATTTGGAGATGTATTCATTTTATCCTTCAACCAATCTCGAACTTCTAGAATAACCTATTTTTATTCAACTATCTATACTATTTTATTAAACTGCCTTTTTTTTGTTTAATGTAATCATTTGATTCCTTTTGTTTTTGTTTTTGTTTATTTTTACTTCAACATTTTTATTTTAACCTTATCACCTTAGCTCGGGCGGTATTTTAACGACCACATGGAAAAGTGTATCAATGACACGCTGAAAAACAGAGTTAATTTTTGAATCTTGTTTATCGATTCTCTCCGATAAAGAATGAAGTTGCTGGTAAATTTTAAGAAGCAGCTCATTATTGCCATATGCATTATTTAAATTATTTACACCATTTTACGCAGGTCCTCTAGTGGTGAGTTCAAATAATACTACTTCACGAAGTGGGAAGGTATGACACAACGGTGTATTTGTGTTTGCTTTGGAGCAAATTTTAATTTTGCATCTTAATATCAGAAGCATCCTCGATATGATGCTGGATGACCAAAAATACCGCAGTTCCGTATCCTCTCCGCAGTCCAAACCCTTCAACAAAAAAGTCTAGTTTTTGCACTTTTTGGGATATAGATGAATTGTGGAATCTCCCCAGAATTCAGCGCATCTTTAGCTGACTTCAACTTAACCAGTGATTTTGTTGTAATAGTTAATTTTTTAGCATTAACCTTTTCATCTCGAAACTGGTTAGTTTATTTTGGCTGCCAATAGCCGAATCATATCTTTTTCGTTTTGTCCGAACATGTTGAATGGCGGAATTTTTTATGCCGTTTTTTAATGCGTTTTCTTCACTTTCCATGACTTCGGTTAATCCCTCCAGTGCTGTAAAATAGTTTTGACTCTCGTTGTTTCCACCAGCACTTAGAACTTCTTCTGGAGTTGCTTACTTTATACTTTCCTTTGCCTTTGTTATCTGTTGCACTTAATTTTGTGGCTGCGACTTTTGGGGCGTCATCGCTTTCTTGAATAGATCTTTGAAGGACTGTATCTCTATCCTTAGTTCATCATTTTCTTTTTGTAGTTTGATTATTTGTTGATTGCCCGCTATTTTTTGTTGTTTGCATCCGCCATCTGTGGAGTTTTCTTCGTTATGTTTTCTATTGTTGTTATCGCCAGTTTCGTATCCGTCGTATAATCAGGTTGCCCCAACAGTGGGAAGCTGTTGGGCTCCTCCATACCAGCGGTTCTGAAGTTTTTTGAGTCCTTTTCTTTACTAATCGAAGTAAAATAATATTCGTTAAAAATTTCCTGAGTCAATTTCTTCGATAATATAAGCTTTTTCCGATAAAAATAAACTTGGGACTGATGTTTTTGAAAAATTAAATTAATTTATGAAAACTTTTGATAGCAGCATTTTAAAACACGTCTATACGCAAAGAACGTCACAATTCGCTCCCTTTTAAAAGCTCGCCTGTACGCAACGGATGCTAGACGTGGAATGAATCATTTCTATAGGATAAAGTTATATACATAATTCAAGAAATAATATGAAATAAATATATATGAAACATATCAGATAGCGAATCAGTATTAACAAATGAAAAATGTATGAATTATAAAGAGACTTCATTGTAACTTTCAACAAAAGTCCTAATTCATTTTGAAGGAGAGAGTTGGCGAATTCGATACAACCATGAGATGTATGAAATGTTTGGCGAGCCGGAGGTCTCAGCGACTGTTCGACTGCGGAAGCTGCAATAGCTGGCAACATGAATCGTATGGACGAACAACGGATACTCAAAAAGGTATTCATTGGGAGAACAGAAGCGCGGAGACCAGTGGGGAAACCGAGGAAACGCTGGTCTGCGGTCAATGAACTGAAACAGGTGGAAGCGCTTATTGTAGAAAACGAAGGTCCGAAAAGGCTGTAGCGCTACGAAGAAGTAAAAGGACTTGGAGTTAGAAGAAATAAATAAGAAGTGGCAATACATTATTACAAGATCAAGGATCTAGGCCTCTGCCAACATTTCAATGTCTGCGACTATGGTAAATATCGTGGCCATTACAAACTTTAATGTTTTATTTTATGGTTTCGTATCCTTGAAAGGTTGCATTTCTTATGAATTTCTAGATTGTGAAAACGATGTGCCTTTTTAATATTGCAAAGTAACGTCTAATTTAAATTGGGTTAGTCGATAGGGAAAAGGATGAGTTAGAGCTTTAAACAGCATACACATATGGTTGACACTAATGATGAGCTGTTAAAGTTATTAGTTGCCACAAATTGACTAAGGATAATCTGGTGGACAGAGTGGTAACTTCTTTCAAGCTTAGAGTGCCCTTAAATCGCGATATTATTTTGAATCCTGAGGCTTGGCCGCCTGGAGTACTTATGGAACCATTTAGCTCAAGAAGAAGAAAGTCCTTTCATGCACCGGATAGACCGCAACCTACAAACTAGCATAAGATTTTATGACTGTAACTTAGCTTTTAATTCGATTGGCATCAGTCTTGGGTCAATTGCACGAAGGGAAGGTGGACTGCGCGCCTCATCCTGGATATGAGATCGTAGCTAAATCGAAGGCATGGCGAGATTGACTTCTATCTGACCCAGCTTTTGAGCGGGCATGGGTGTTTTCAGTCTTACCTGCACAAGATCGGTAAGTTAGGGTCCCCCGATTGTCGGTTTTGCCCAGGAGAGAAGGACAATGCCTGTCACACATTTTTTGCGTGTATAAAATGGGTCAGGCTGCGAAGGGAACTATACAGGGAGACGGGAGAGCTCACCTCGAATAATATAGTTGCGGTGATGCTCGAATCGGTTGACAAATGGAACCAGGCGGCACATTATGCTTAGGCAGTCCTAAAACATGAAAGGGACTCACAGCAGCCGGAGGCTGCCCGAAGTAGTGTGTCAAACGGTTCCAGGCTGGGTTCTCAGGTTGACACGGGAGGTATTTAGTGGGTAGTCCAGTCGCGCATGGGAGGCCCACACTCTGTGCATATATGGCATTCACCTCCTTACCACAAAAAAAATGTTTCGGTATCTTATCAACACGTGAAAGGCTTAAGGATCAAGCTTGATAGGCTCGTTTTACCATTACAGCTCAGCGAAGATGCATTTATATGTATTACGGAAATCTGGGTAAAAATTGGGTTTACAACTTATTAACCGGAATTTGACGCTAGATGTCCGTACTAACAAATGTCATGAAAGCTCGAACTGTATATATGTATGTCATTTTGAAGGTACGTTTGACAGCTATCAAAATCAGTCAACAAAACAATTTTATCTTGTGTGCATCATTATTATTTTTCACGATGAATAACTTCGAAAATTGGAGAAAAAGACAACATTTGCAGGAGGTTCTGTTGGGTCTTTTTTTGCAAAGAAAACTGCTGTGGAAAGTCATCGATTGCCTGTAGAAGTTAATGACGATGACGTTTTAGTGAAAACACAGTGTTTCGAATGGTTTCAACGCTTCAAAAGTGCCGATTTTTACATCAAAGACAAAGAACACCCAGGGCAGCCAAAAAAGTTTGAAGACGAAGAATTGAAGACGCTACTCGATGAGGATTCATGTTAAACGCAAGATAAACTTGCCAAATTGTTGAGAGTGACTCAGAAAGCCATTTCGGAACGTTTGAAAGCCGCCGTATAGATTCATTAGCAAGGTTATTGGGTCCCCTATGAGTTGAAGCAGAGATACGTAGAACGGCGCTTCTGTTTGTCTGAAATGCTGCTTGAGCACCATAAAAAGAAACCATTTTTGCATCGGGTCGTGACTGGGGATGAAAAATGGATCCAATATGACCATCCCAAGCGCAAAAAGTCATACGTGAAGTCCGGCCAACTAGCCAAATCAACGGCGAAGCCAAATATTCATAGCGCCAAGGTTATGCTGTGTATTTGGTGGGATCAGAAGGAGCCGTTATATTATGAGTTGTTGAAATCAGACCAGACAGTCACAAGTGACCTTTACCAAACTCAATTAATACGTTTGAAGCTTGCCATCATCGAAAAACGCCCGGAATATGTGACCAGACACGAGGCTAAAATTTTTCATCATGACAACGCTCGGCCGCATGTTGCAAGACCCGTGAAAAACTATTTGGAAAATAGTGGATGGGAAGTTTTGGCTCACCCGCCTTATAGTCCGGACCTTGCACCGTCTGACTTTCATTTACTTCGCTCGATGCGAAACGCCCTCACCGGAATACGCTTCGCTTCAGAGCAAGGCATCCGAAAATGGATAGATTCGTTCTTGGCCGCCAAGCAGGCGCAAGTTTTTTGAGATGGAGTTCATAAATTGCTTGAAAGATGGCGAAATGTTGTAGCTTCCGATGGGCAATACTTTGGATAAAATATATTGTAAGATTTTTCCACAAGAAAGCATCAAATTTCGCAAAAAAAAATAAAAAAAAATCTTAAAGTCGGAAATTCCCCTTGATTTTGATATTTATCTTGGTGATCGGGATTTGGCCTCTGCAAATAAAGAAGATGAAGGTGGAATCTTTGTAGCTATTACTAATACAATGCGTAGCTCTCATTGTGCTGATTTTTGCCTTCTCCGTGTTGTGGATTGTGTAATTGTCAAGACCTTCCTTCCTAACAATATAGCTTTATTAATTTCCTCTGTCTACATTTCTAGTAACTCTCCTTTGTATGTGTACGAGACATTTTTTGACGAGTTTTCTTCTAATATTTTCTTGCATCATCCCCATTCTTTAATTCAAGTATGCGGTGAGTTTAATTTGGGAACAGTGCAATGGACGAAGAACCTATCTGTTTCCCTAGCATTGAATCCTCTTGTGCACATTGATAGTCATCATCCACCATTATCACTCGATCTCTCAAATGCACCTTTGACACATACTACTTTTGCTCCTTCTCCAAAATTTATCTTCTTCAAAGCAAACTTCGAAGCTCTGGCCTCCGAACTGAAGTTGGTTGACTGGCTGGAGTTTTTTGATAACTTGGAATGTGGGGAAGCTCTGAGTAAGTTTTATAATTATTGCTATGAGTTGATTAAACATTTCACACCTTCACAAGCTGTTTGCAAAGTAAACCAGAAACCATGGCTAACTAAGCAAGTAATTTGTGCCTTGAATGCTAAAAGTAAGGTACACCGCCGTTTCAAGCCCGCTTTTGTGATCTGCGTATAGTAGCTAAAAAATAACTACAGGCTGCAATGAAAATTACTTTAGTAGCTTGGAGAGTTCATTTATGGCGAACAATGCGAAACCTTTCTGGTCATACATTAGATCCTTCAAGTCCTCCTCTTCTGTCCCTCTTTCTGTGCATTGGAATAATATCGTTAGCTCTACTCTGCAGGATATTTCCAACTTGTTTTCTCAATTCTTCTTGTCAACTTTTATTCTTTCTTCTCATGTCTCCGATCCAGTTAATACACCTGTACTTCACTCCGTTGACATTTCTTCACTTACCACTGACTATAACGAAGTTGAATTTCTCATTAATTCACTTAATCCTAATATTTCACCTGATCCTGATGGTTTACCGAATATTTTCGTCAAGTCAAAAGCGTCTTCACTTTGTATTCTTCTGGCTTTTCTCTTCAACCTTAGTCTAAAGACTCGTATTTTCCCCACTTATTGGAAAAGAGCAAACGTTGTTCCTATTCTTAAAAGTGGTGATCCTTCTTCTTTGTCCAATTATCGTCCTATATCCTTAATTTCCTGTTTTCCGAAATGACTCGAGCGTCTGGTACATAACCGGTTTTCAGTTTTGTCGAAGGAACCCATGAGATTTTCAAAGGTCGACCTCAAATTCAATTCACCGATTACATTGCGAAAGCCCGAGACAATTGATTGCAGGTTGATGTCATCTTCACTGACTTCTCAAAGGTGTTTGACATGGTCAACCATCAACTACTCCGTTACAAACTAAAAGCTTTCGGGGTTGCTGGCCCTCTTTTATCGTGGATGGATTCCGACCTGTCTTCTCGTATATGCTGTGCTAGTTACTGTGGAATTACCTATATTTCATTTTATCCATCCTCTGTTGTTTCTCGCCTCCAACTGCTGTAGTATGCCGATCATTTCAAAGTATTTCGATTTATTAGATCTGTCAATATCTTCAGATGGACCTGATTGCACTAAGAGAACTGGTGTTCGTCTAACTACCTCAAAGACATATAAAGTAATGGACGCGAAATGGGCTTATTTTCATCCATACGTGAGTGAAGTACTTTTACTACATACATGCCTTCCTCTCGCATGCGAATTGAAATCCCCCTGCCTTTCACGCCGCTAGAGAATCCACACACTCAAGTGGCTCTCTAGTTGCTCTCACGAAAATCCCACTCGTCTTCTACCTTAACCCCCGAATTGTCGACGAAATATCAACCATATGATTGAAAACATATGATTTGTGAAAATTCAACATTGATGGGAAACGTCTAATCAAGTTGAATTTGAAATTGTACACAAAACAATTTTTTAAGATAAACCGTGTTGAATCTAGTGCAAAAGCGTTGCAAATGTGATAATTTAGCAAACTGAAAAGTTTGTTACAGATCGCGAGTGTTTTTGTGTCGAAAAATGAAAAGTGAAGTGACGTGTGCGGGACTGTAAAAACAGCCCTAGGCAGCATGTCAGGGACGTATCCTTCGTAGGGTAAGTCATGTTCAATCTTTTATATCGTTCAAGTTAGAATACCCGCACGGAAAATTGATTTAGTTCAAAATGCGAAAATTAGTGGGAGACGTCACGTCAAATTTATTTGAAATTCGAATCAACTGCTAATAACGCGCCAACTTCACGCTACATGATAAAGTGCTTCAATTCTCTCGATGCATTTCGTATCCTCTCTCTTACATCTATGATGTTGCCAAATGCTATGAAATGACTTTTAATCCAAATCAATCTCCGCTGACTTTCACATATATGTTCAATCAAGTCCTACTCGCTGATTTGAGCTCTGCTAAAGATCTCGGTGTTGCTTTTAATCCTAAGCTCAATTTTGATCCACACATTCTAATCGCAACTACTAGGGCCTCAAAAATATTGGGACTTATTTTCAGGCATGCTCATAAATTTATCAATACATGTATCTACTCCCGTCCGCTTGTTTATCTGTCTTGTCCGTCCTATCCTTGACTATTGCTCTGTAGTTTGGTCTACCCGACACTCCTACCTCATTATCTCGTTAGAGAATGTCCAGCAAAAATTTACTCGTGTCTTTTTTTACAAATTTAAAATCCCATATCAACCCTATGAATGTCGCTTTTCCTTCTTATGTCTGTCTACTCTGTCGGCCCGTCGCCTCTTTCTAGATCAGTGTTTTCTATTTCAACTCTACCACAATAAAATTTCGCCAACCATCGCGTTCTTCTCGAGCAACCAATTTTATGGGGTTTTGTACTAAAATACAAAACCCTATTGCAATCACGACCTGTGTCCGTCTGTCCGTCCGTCCGTCCGTCCGTCCGTCCGTCCGTCTGTATGTCACAGCATTTTTTCTCCGAAACTATAGAAGCTACAGCCATGAAACTTTGTGGAAAGGTCAGAAGTGGTGACTTCTTAAAAGTTCAATGGTGGAAAAATTTTTCAAAGGGGTTTAAGGGGGGTCTCCCCATATAGGGAGGTGACCCCTCAAAAAAAAATTTTCACCATTGGTAGTCGAGTAGGGTGTCATTGGAAAGGTCTCAACGAGATTTTTTCAAAACAAGTCTTAAAATTGCCTTATGAGTACCGAGGGGGGCAGGGGAAGGGGAAATGTACGAACTTTTCACGTACCCCCCCCTCGCGATTGGACACCTTCTATCCGAAAAATCTGAAAAAAGTCATGGATGTAGGCCTTTGTGAGTACAATAACAGCAAATACATGAGAAGTCGAATTCACTCAACTTTGTTAGTAATAGTATGATTTATTGATTTTATGTTTTCTTGAATAAAATCTAGACGGTACCCTTAAATTCAATAAAATTTAGCACACAGATGACTATTTATAAGATTGATCTTTCCTGAAAGTTTCATAAAGATCGAACTGTATTTGTCGAAGTTATAGCGATTTGAATTTTCTTGTATTACTATGGAACAATATGCCCTGTATTAGTATGGAAACATATGGCTATGGAGCCATATGCGCTTTTACCCGACTTAGACACTACAGCTTTGCTAGGATTCGCATGAAAATTTCAGGAATGATAGGTATCATGAAGATGAGTACATACAATTGAAATAAGTCGAAGAGGCAGGGGACAGCTCCTAGCAAAAGGGCTTTGTAACCATTCCAAGATTCGAAAAAATAGGCCATGAATCGATGATTACAGTACAGAGGAGTGGCCCCTGAAAAAAAATTTCATGAAAGGTAGCTGATATGAGTATTAACTGAAAGTTCTCTATGAGAGCTTTTCAAAACAGTTCTTAAACTGACAGTTTTTGCTTCAGTGGGGGCACAGGGGGTGGAATACATGAAAAATGTGTTTCCTCCCTTGCGAATGGACATCCGTGATCTTAAAAAATCTGAAATAATGATCAAGAGAGATTTTTGTGGGTATAACTATAACAAATACCTCAGAAGTCAAAATTCTTTCAACTTTGCTAATAATAGTATGATCCTCGAACATGACATGTTTCTTGATTTTAATCGTTACTGGTTACTGCATTTTGTATGTTGAGTACAAAACCCTTCTGACATGAGCATAGGGCTGTCTACCCAACTTGTTTCGTACTACCGTATGCCCGTACAAATTTATATTTTCATTCTCTCATTATACAAATGGTAAGCAAATATGATAAACTTGAGCTTGGTCCTTTTTCCGACACATACTTTGTTTTAAAATTGAGATTTAGAAGCCTGATCATTACAACTCAATTGGATTAAATATTATACTGGTTTGTGCTTTAAATTAATTTTATATGCATTTAATGTTTTCAACTTTGTACTTGCTATTGTTAATATCATTGAATTTCTTTATATATTAACTTTTTCACTTAATTCTAATTTGCATTAATTTTCTTTTCTGTGTGTTTTATTCCATTTTGTAATTGGACTGTGTTTAATCTGTTAAATGAAATTTTAAATAAATAAATTATCAAAATAAATCTTAACAAAATTACTATCCACATCTTTCTTACATGAAAAATGTTCAGTTTTTCCTACATTGTTGAAATGTATTGCTGAATCTTAGTAACTGAAGCTGAAAGTTTTATTACTTTTGCATTAAACAGAACCTGCAACCTTCTCCATAATTGTATTAAGTCTTGTAAGGAAAACGGATTCGGTATGTATCTACCTTTATATACATAAAATAAACCTCAAAAAGGAGTGAAGTAAACTAGATCGCATGAATCAATTCCATATCAGTATTTCCATTTTCACGTAAATGTAAGATACAAGTCTACCTCCATGAAAAAACTATTGTATTTATAATCTAAGAATTAAACGGGGAAACACTGATTTACCATAATTTCTACGAAATTAATTACACGTTTTCAGGGAAATTTTGAAGCAGTTTTCGTTTTCTTAAAATTTTCAATTCTATACTATGTACCCTTCGTCATCGCCCGGAATGTGACATCCACTATATGCTTAAAAATTCTTTTCAGTTACTTTTAAATGATGGATGCAATCAACGCTTATCAAGTGTAAACTTTGGCCATTGCTTTGCTCTTAAGCTGTCTAAATTTAGCGAAATTCCTTGTTGACGTATTTAAAATTAAAATAGATACGAAAAAGCGCGTCAGTATGACCTACGACATCGAGAAATAGAATGGCGCTTATAGTAGACTCAACTGAGCCGAATGCAATCGTTCTAAATTTTATAATCTTTGTTTTCAAAATACTATTCAGTGATTTGCCTACCAATATCTTTCACACAAATGATTTTTAATTTCATTAATTTTTGCCGAGAAACCCGAAATGAGGAGATCGAGTAATCAGTCATTTCAAGCAATTATTTTAAGTGTCACCGGTTGTTATTTTGGTGCGGAGGATGTTTCGGAAAACCAATCAGATTTCAATCCGCGGCACATTTCAGCAGATAACCTGCCCACCCAGGGAACATCTTCATAAATTCTGTTGCCCATTAGACATTGGCGGTATTTATAAATATTTTATGTTCGCCAACTGGTCAGTACATGACTACGAAAATAATCCTCAGGAGATGAACACTCTTATAACATTTCTGCAAAAAAATTGCTCTCCAAAAGAAGGGTCCACCAGCTTTTGCCGCCTTTTAGTCTCTCGCGTAATAACACTCAGCCAAACTTTTCGCTTACATTAAGCAAGAAGACAAACAACAATGCTCAAAAATGTTTAGACTAACAATTGGCTTTCATATATGTGCATACTCGTACATACTCGTAAATCCACCAGCGCGAAGCAGTAGCGGTACAAATGCACTCCTGGGAAAACAATTTCCCGCTTGTGTTCAAACAAATTTCTCTGGCCAGTGGCTACCGCGTCCCATCAAGCGCTCAAAATATTATCAGTGGCGATTGTTTTTCTTGGCCATGCGCCAAATAATCTCACAATGTTGTCAACAGCAGAGATAATAGTAAAAGTTTTCGGGAAGGCCACAAAGTGCCGAACGTGAGTTTGATTAAAGCACAATCAAGACAAAAATAAAAAGATTCAGGCGACAACGTGATAAAAAATTCATGGCGGTGGCGGGAACATGTTCAAAGGATTGCGTGAGCGACGAGACGATTTGTTGGAAAATTGCACGAAGCTAAATTTAAAGTGAAAGTTTGCCACACGATAATTTTAGATATCAATGGCATACGCTGTTTACCGCTTAATAAGCATCGCGAACCAGAACGAGATATTTGCCAGACGATTTCGACAGAAATGCGGAACAGAATGCACCAGCGTTTGATTGATTTTTGATTCGAAATATGCAATGGTCATTATCGAACTAGATTCGGAAATAGCGACTTAATTGTTTGGGTACATTTAATGCAGGGAAGTGAAGTAAAATGAGTATAGCCATTTTAATTTATACAGACGAGTAGAAATAGTTCTTACCTTGCTTGAGAAGCCTTTTGTATTGTTCCATTTCGAAGAGTTTCTAAGACCTATTATTACTGAATGCACTGTCGGAATTCGGGCTACTAAAACTAGATAAGTTGATTCACAGCTTTTTTGAGTTTGTACTATTGTTTCAGTTTTATCGCCAAGAAATTTGGTTATCTATATCCAAATTGATATGTAATTAGGCAGATTTTAATGCATTGTACATTATCTGGGCAACCAAAATTTCATACTTGTTCACCAATTATCCACTTGATTATAATATTGATTACTCTATATTGTTGGTATTCTCGCAAAAAAATGTAATAATGGCATTACGTACGTCAGATATTTTTGTTATCAATCAGTTGCTTAATTATTGTATAAATATTTTAAATTTTCTTGAATTTGATTTAATTTCTGAAGTTGTTTATGTTGCAGGGCGAATCCCGACCGACAAGAATACTCTGGAAGGCTAAAATTCTTAGGGGAATGCTGCCCCCACGTACCCCAGGAAATTCCCGCAGGGAGAACGACAAGCGTACTCTTGGAGGCTAGTATTCTTTGGGGTGCGACACCCTCACCAAGCGAGGATATGGAGGTCACCGTGGAGTACCTCCTGGGATGACAGGTAACGACCCTGCATGAATTTGGACTATGCTTTGGACAAGGAACTGGTATTGAGACTTTGGGCTAGCGGATATGATGGTTTGGACCTAGTTGCTTTTCACGGTAGCGTCAAGGTGACGCTTGTGCGCAAACGCTTCCAATTCAGCTATCGTACCGTCTCCATCCTAGTGAAACCTTGGCGGGCCTCGGTGGTGGTGTATGTTCGGTTGAGATGGACTCCCGATTGTCCATAGACTCGCATGGCGTCCCTGCTCGACAAAGATAACCGTGGAACCAAAAAGGCAACCACACACACGATCGGAAGTAGCGGTTTCAAGGTAGAACTCAATAAAACTAGCGCAAATTCAACTAAAAATCCTAAAATCTGTCACGGCTTACAAGGATCTCTAGCACTCCGGTGTCAACATGAAGCAAATATGACACATTTTCATAGACCACTCCACGAGGTGAAGAGCTGGTAAGGATTGTCATTGTAATTCTATTATTGTATTAAACTTAAAAATAGTAAGAATAGTTAAGTAAGTAAACTAAAGTAAAATAAATTTCTGCTCAAAAAAAACTTAAGAGTTAAGTAGGACCAGGATGACTGAATAGGAAATAATCGATACCTCGCTACTGGAATGCATCATCGCATAACACTTATCTAACCGGGATCGCCACCGTGTCTTTATTCGACAACGTTTTTCAATTTTGACGTTAAAATTTGCGCTTTGAAACAACTACCTACGCGTGTGCGGCAGCTTTACCATTCCCACAGGAGATTTTTGGTTGGAGAATGCTTGCGGATCGAAAAGAACGACGTAAGGGACCCACGCAAATTGGCTGACCTCAATTGAACGTGAAATTGAAAATCGAAGTACCAATGATGCATTTAATACACGGACAAGATCGAGCAATGACCCTTAAAAGTAATGTTGAATGATCTTTTAAGGCTTCAATTATCAGTTGGTGTGTTTCATATGATCAAATATGATTGTGCTGGACGTTGGCCCAGATAATGGATGAAATGAGTATATTTTTACAACATTCTGGGGTGAATGATTGGAATGAAAGTTTCACAACAATGTAGAAATTGGTTAAGATTTACGAGTACAAAAAAAAAAAATCTGAAGAATGAACACAATTAATTGACACAATTGATCTTCATTTACCACTTAATTGTTATCCATCGATAAACTTGATAAACAAAACATCGTGTCAAAATAATCTATTGCAAAAAACAAATTCTGAAATTTTACTACGTCTCCTCTGTCTGGAGAACATAGCACCCACTTCCTCTAGAGTCAACAATAAAAGATATGTGTTTCAAATGGATCGGAATTCATCGGCAAATTACTTATCGTGAAGTACCATTCATCTAATATTCAAACGCTCGACTCAACGATGCTAATCTACTTGTGTACTTGGCGGCGGCGATAGCCTTATAAATATTCCTATCATTTCAGGGTAAAATTTCTACACATGTTGAACCAAAAATTCGGGAAATTGCTAAAGAGGCACTGAAAATTATTAGGGAAACTGAATTGGAAGATGTAACGACTACCATGCAAGAAGATAACTTACGCATTCCCTGTTATTTGCATTTCCTACTGTAGTTACTACTTATCAAACAAACCAAGGCAAACTTAACTTCGTTTTCATTTGGAAGCTTCTGCGCGTAAACATATGGCCACTGAATGTTGGCTTGTGCTAGGGATGTTCGTTGATTCAACGAACCTGTTTTTTAAACAGTTTTCCTACAATTAACTGATAAACTGTTTTCTCATTATAGAAAAACAAGTTGATTCCATCAACTGTTTTTTCAACACATTCATCAACTGTTTCCGCAACGATCAACGAACAACGATCAAAACGAAACATGAAAAAAAATTCAACAATGCTTCCCTCATCCCATAGCCGTGCTCACATCAGATCTAGTGAACCGCATCAACTGTTTGTTTCAACAATCGTTCAACTACATTCATTGCGAAACTAGTTGATTGCATCAACTTCTTTTTTAATAAAAACGAAAACCATTTGAACGATAAACGCACAGAATCTATCAACTGTTTTTTCAACGATTAAGGCTCGTTCGTTGATCGGTGAAAAAACGTTTGGCCGGCAACGTTTGTGACAAAATAAGTTGAATCGTTGAATGCATCAACGAATTTTCCGAAAGATAAACGTTGACCGAATAGAAGAAAATGTGTTAAGTTGATTGCTTGCTCATCTTTACTTGTGCGCTCGAGCTACGACGCTTGTTGGCGTTCAGTATTCAGTTAATATTTGCGACTGAAGAAGTTTAGCGAAGTTTATGAAAACAAATCGTTTTTTGATTGTGCATTTTTTTTTGATTGAAGAAATTAAGTAGAAACTAATTGCATAGTTTCTAGTGTAAATTTGTAATTTAGTGATAGTGATTAAGTTAGAATTAGTGTGTAAATTATTTAGTAATTTAGTGACAGGAATTAAGTTAGAATAACTAAAGTTAGAAACACTTTAAAAAATAATTGTCAAAATGTCGGCGGGAGCGCGAAAGAACTGTAGTATCTTGTGGCGCCATTTCGAAAAAGAAAATGGTAGCGGAAAGGCAGTTTGCAACATTTGCAGAGATAAAATTAGTTTTAAGTCCACAACTGCAAATCTACGGAGTCATCTGAAGCGCAAACATATTTCGACCTTCAAATCTCTTGCATCAGAGGAGAAAGGAAGTTTTCGAGACTCCCCACGAGCTCCTGAATATGAAATTGGTTCTCTGCTCCTCTGCCAGCCGCATAGTAGCAATACCGTAAGTATACCACCGCCGGCTACAAAGCGTCAAAAGGTAATTGACACTTATATACAAAAAAATGTAAGTTCAGAGCAAAACAAGCAAATAGACCGAGATTTGTTAGACCTTTGCGTAGTAGATTTCACCCATGTTTCATTGTAGAAGAAAGGTCTTTTAAGAAATTCTCAAGGTGGATACCGGGGTATACTCTACCATCTAGGAAAACCTTGTCGAACTCCCTTCTACAAGAGATCTATACACAGACTGACCATCAAATCAAAGAAAAAGTTGGCCAAGAAGTTGATAGTATCTGTATTACAACAGATTTATGGACATCACGAGTGACAGACAGTTATATAGCCGTTACGGGCCATTACATAACCATGGAGCTTGTTTTTAATACAGTTTTATTAGAGTGTTGTCACTTTTCCGGTAATCATACTGCAACGAACATTGCGGAACAAATCAATGATTTGATTGATAAGTGGGACCTTAAAGGCAAGGTCAACTTCGCGGTGAGTGACAACGCGGCAAATATCAGCAAAACAATCAAAGAAGGTTTAGAGTGGCAGCATTTTGGTTGCTTTGCTCATACATTAAACCTTATAGTTGAAGATGCGTTGAAACTTGTTAAGCCACTCATCAACAAAGTAAAAACGGTCGTTTCTCATTTTAAAAAAAGGACCGTGTCCTCAGAAAGGCTAACAAAATATCAAATACAACAACAGCAAACACCGAAGCGCTTGATACAAGATATCGAAACAAGGTGGAATTCCACATATTACATGCTACGCAGATTTTTAGAGCTACAAGAGGCCATACGTTCAACACTAGCACTGGCCAATAAAGATTTGCCAACCATTAATAGTGAAGAGTGGTCTATTTTAGTACAACTTTGCCAAATTCTGCGGCCATTTGAGGAAGTCACTAGCATGATGAGCGGTCAAAGTTACTTAACGGGAAGTTATGTAACAGTTATGACGCGATGTCTTACAGAATCTTGCAACAAAATTTTGGCAAAAACCGACCTATCAAGCAAAGTTGTTGAAATGGCACTTTTATTGAAATCAGGCCTAACAGGAAGATTTAAACATGTGGAACAAAGTGGAAGTTTTTCTGTAGCTACATTCTTGGATCCCAGGTTTAAAATGAAAGCTTTTTCAGACCAGGATCAGGCTATTATTACAAAAGAAAGAGTGCAAGGTCTCGTGTCTTCACTGATTTCTCAAAAGCAAAGCGCCATAAATATTCCGCAATCATCAACAGAAACGTCGCAAATTAACGACACAGTTATGAAAGATGAGTTAAGTCCGTGGCAAATATTTGATTCATTGATTGTACAAAAAACAACTCAAAGCTCACCAGAGTCAATGGCAATAAAAGAAGTCGACATGTATTTATCGGATGAGGTCCAACCGAGAAAAACTGAATCTGGAGCATGGAACTGCTCTTTAGAATGGTGGAAAAATTACCGATATGTATATCCGAATTTGACAAAATTATTCATTACACACTGAAACATAGTCGCAACTTCAGTTCCATGCGAACGTATGTTTTCTAAGTCTGGGATCATTATCAATCAACGAAGAAGTAGATTAACAACAAGCAAAGTTGAACAGCTTATGTACCTAAATGTGAACATGGATCCCAATAGGTTTTTTTTTTTTTTTTTTTTGTGGTAGGGAGGTGAAGGCATTTATGCCCGCCGAGTCTGGCAGTGTGGGACTCCCATGGAGGATACCTTTGGACTACCCACTAAACACCTCCCCTGTCAATCTGAGAACCTAGCCTGGAACCGTTTGACACATTACTTCGGGCCAGGTCTCGTTTTGTTACGCCGTGGGGCACCTTCAAGCTGGGGAGTCCCTTTCCTAGCGGGAGGGGAGGGGGGAAGAGGAATTGCCAGAAGAGCGATCCCCCAGCCCCAGTGCCTCCGGCTGTTGTGAGTCCCTTTTATATTTTAGGACTGCCCGAGCATAATGTGCCACCTGGTTCCATTTGTCAACCGATTCGAGCATCACCGCAACTATATTATCCGGGGTGAGCTCTCCTGTCTCCCTGTAGAGTTCCCTTCACAGCCTGGCCCATTTGGTACACGCAAAAAATGTGTGACAGGCATTGTCCTCCTCTCCTGGGCAAAACCGACAATCGGGAGACCGTGACTTGCCGATCTTGTGCAGGTAAGACTGAAAACACCCGTGCCCGCTCAAAAGCTGGGTCAGATAGAAGTCAGTCTCACCATGCCTTCGATTTAGCCACGGTCTCACATCCGGGATGAGGCGCGCAGTCCACCTTCCCTTCGTGCAATTCCTCCAAGACTGCTGCCAATCGTTGAGCGAGCGTTGTCTCTCCTCGCGGATAACGATCTCCCTCGCATCCTCGTTTCGGCGCAGGTAAATAGCGCGGCGCTCTCTAGCAAGGAGGGCGACAGGTATCACGCCTGCAATCACTCTCACCGCCGAGTCGGAGACTGTTGGATACGAAGATGCAATTCTCAGTGCTCCTCTTCTCTGTACCTGTGCCAATCGTTTTCGGTATACCTCCTTGCTGAGAGCGTCGCCCCATACCTCTGCTCCGTACAGTAGCACTGACCCTACAGCACTCATCAAGAGGCGTCTTCTTGATGGGCTGGGTCCCCCTACGTTGGCCATAAGTCGACTCAGGGCCGATATTCCCGAAGCAGCCTTCTCAGCCGTTGCCCTGATTTGCTCAGAGAAACTCATCTTCGAGTCGATCAGTAGCCCCAGGTACTTCACCGCTGGCTTCGATTCGATCTGTATATCTCCAATACTGATCATCCTTACTCTAGGGATTCTCTTTTTTGTCAAGAAGACCACTTCGGTTTTCTCCAGTGCTAAACTGAGCCCGCGAGCAGTCATCCAGTCCCTCACTCGGCGCATTAGCATACCTAGCCTAAGTTGCGCTTGTTCAACGGTGCGTCCGGCGACCAGAGCCGCAACATCATCCGCATAGCCGACCCCAATAGGTTTAAATAAAACAATTAAGCAGAGAAAAATTTTAAAAATATGAAGCAAGAAGCAAGCGCAATAATATAAATATTTAAAACGGAAAAAATACATAAAAAAATAAGAAAACTTTAAACTTAAATAACCATAATGAATTTAAAAATGTATATAAAATGTAAATTGACCTTCCTAAATGGATTAAGCTTTTAAATACGCCTGGTTTATGTGAGTACAGTCAGTCTTAAGCCTGGAAAAGTATGAAGGGAAGTTTATTTCATTCTGTAAAAATACACAAATTCATCCCCCTTGCTGTAGTATCAATCAGTTTAATGGAGGGCACAAATCAATCGATACTCACTTGCGTGAACAAATAATTATTCATTTAACTTTTTTTCAAACCAGTTAAAAACGTCAACTGATTTTTTAACTAGTTAACCGTTTGGCGTAAACGGTTTCGTTACGTTGAAGTAAAAATCGTCAACGACCCATCTCTAGTTTGTGCCATTACTAACGTTGACAGTTGAGCAGCGGTGACGATGGTAGTATAACCTTGAACTTGATCTTCATCGTTGAGAAAGAGCCGTTGCGTAAAAACTTATACTCGTATAAGGGCGAGCGATAGTGGAAGCTTTCTCTCTTTTTCTTTGGTGATCGGTGTCAACTAAGTGGAGGAAGACGCCAGTATTAAGGTACATCTACTATTGTGCGTGCATTACAGAGGCAGCGTGGGAAAAAATTAGCTTATCGTCAGCGGCTGGATGGCATTTATTGTGTGTGCATTACGGCTGGATCAAAGATTGCAAAGCGAATCAACCTGATTTCCCGCCGGAAGGAAGCCCCCAACTTCTCTACTGTAGGAAAGTCAGGACTGGAAATAATGTTGAATTATAATAGATTGATTGGTATTTGAGGAATTGGATTCTTTTATTTTTATTTACACACAGTGACAGAGTTTCAGCCGGTGAAATCGCTCTTGGAGTGGTTGCACCGACTTACCGCGTTAAAAAAACGCAACAGAAGTACTGGAATCCTCCAGGGGAAAGTAGTAGTAGTGTTTCGGGAACTGGGATCCTCCGAGTGAAGTGAACAGTAGTGTTTTCGGATCCTTCGTTTCCTTCTTATCTTACGCGTAAAGTGCCTTGAGTTCCTTGGTGCTAAACGGTGGATTTAGATTCCTCTTCTCTTTTAGGCCCAAGGAAATTTAGGTTCCGTGCGCGGTTAGGTGGCACGTTCTAGGAAGCTCAAGCTCGTCAGCGGCTCTGGGGGTAAATTAAGGATTGACAAGTGGCACCAAACCTACCCCGTCTCCACGGGCTAGCCGGGACCCCAAGGCTCACATCGGAATGCCCAATTCAAGTTCAGCAATCATCGCAATTGTACCAGAGTACTATTGTAACAATTGCAAATTTGGGAATTGGAATCGTCACGAGATTCGACGAATATAAGAAATAAATTGTAATAAAGCCGATCAACGAAATTCAAAAATGTAAGCAAAAATATCAACAACGGCAACGCAACTAGCGGCTGCAGCAACAATATTTACAGCACATCGGGAGCGATGCTGACGATGACAAAAATGGCAATGAATACAATGACAGTAAAGCCGGAAAAAACGGAGATTTACAGACAGTGTTGAAAGAGTTGGCATCTCAGTTTTAAGGTATAGCAGCTTCTGTACAGAGCCCAGCTGATTGTTGGCATGTACCATGAACTTAAACCAGTCCCGAAAACTGAACCACGAAGAATCCTTCCCATCAAAGATTGGGATGCGAGTCCATTCCAGATTTACTGAGTCCAACGATATCGATTGCCTGAACTCCTGATATTCGTGGATTTTGGAGCAGGATAAAGTTGCCCACAGCGAAACTAGATTCCCCAACGCCTCGTATTCTTTAATGTGTTGTATGTGACCGGATGCTGTGCGTCGCAATTCTTCCATTGCTCCTGTAGTTTATCCGGTCTCATTTCGAAGTACGTCAACGAATACCTCGTATCACTTTCCTTTTTTAAGCTAGTGATCATGCACTTCGTTGCCGCAATGTTGAAATCCTGCAAATTATCCACCATGATATCCCCAAAGTAATCTCGATGATCCAAATACACGTTCGTCAAAGTGTCTAAAAGCACGTCATCTTGTAATTACCACCAAGAATGATTCCAACTTCCAAGAATGACGGGCCAAAATGCTCCTGTTGACTACCTAACAACTGCCAAAGAACTCTTCCTGAAACTCGACAGCGAAGCAAAACTTGTAGGGCTACAAATCAATGAAAATACAACAAAGCTCATGACGTAGTCGAGGAAAAATACCTCAAATACACAAAATATAACACTTTTATTTATTTATTTAAACTACTTTACAGACCCTTGATTCCGATTACAAAATAGGTAATGAAATATAATATAATACATGCAAAAAAACAAAGATGCAATTTGAAATTAGTAAACAAATAAAGAATATTAAATACTAATAAACTATTGGGAGCTAAGGAGAATATTATGCAATATGCTTTTAAAAGCGTTTAAGAGAGCTAGAGCTCATTGTAACGACGTGAAACGCGTACTAAAAATAAATAAAAATAAGTATCGGTACGAGCAAAGGGCACAATGAATATGTCAGTTGAACGGGTTCGTGAGGTGGGACGTATATAAAGCCTTTCTCGAAGCTTGGATGAAAGCATACCGTGATGTAATTAAATTATATCATGTTATTCTTTTTATCCAACCTTCGAGAAAGGCTTTATATATTTTATTTAAAATAAGCAGCACAATTCTAAGAATTCCCTCCTATTTTTGAGTGATGGAATTTTAAGGATCTGTAAGCACTCATCGTAGGAGCTGTAAGTGAGGTTATATTTGTAGAATGTAAATTTACGCTGTACAGTTTCAACAGCATCCGATAGATTGGTATAGTGAGGAGACCATACTTGGGAGGCATATTCAAGGATTGACCGGGCTAGAAGTACAAATAGATGGATGCTGGTTGAAATGTTGAAAGACTTGCTAGAGAATCGTAAAATAAAACCAGCGACACGTGAAACTCTTGTGGTTATGGATGAAACATGGATGTTAAATTTCAAAACTGGGTCAAATACTACTCCCAAATCTTTAAATTTGTCCACAAGTGCGAGCACCGATCCATCAATCTGATACTCATATAAAACTGGATGAGTTTTGTTGGTGAATCTCATGTGACAACATTTAAAAATGTTAAGAGGAAGTAAATTACCTTGACACCACTTTTGAAGATTGTCAAGATCATTTTGGAGGTATAAGCAGTCTTTCCTGGAGTTAATGGGGCGATGAATTTTTAATTCATCTGCGTAAAGAAGACAATTAGAGGACAGGTATTGGGGAAGATCATTGATGAAAATGTTGAATAGCAAAGGGCCTAAAATTGATCCTTGAGGAACACCAGGTTTTGGGCTAAATGAGCCCGACGAAAAAAAATTATTCCATGTAACGGTGCAGGAGCGATGGGATAAGAAGGATAAGATCCAAGAGAGGACAGAGTCGGAAACGCGGAAAGATCGGAGTTTGTTAGCCAAAAGGCCATGATCAACACTGTCAAAGGCTTTAGCAAAATCGGTGTATATGACATCGACTTGTTGACTCTTGTCAAAAGCAAGAGAGATGGTATTCGTAAGTTCTAACAAATTAGTTACTGACAAACGACCTTTAATGAAGCCATGTTGTTCATTGCAAACAGGATACTGATACCATCGTACATTCTGTTATGCACAATTCTCTCAAGGAGCTTGCCAAAACAAGACAGCAAAGAAATCGGACGATAGTTAGAGATTTCACTTCGATCTCAGGACTTATGGATCAGAAAGATGTTAGCATGCTTTCAGACGTCAGGGAAGCAGGAGGAAGAAAGGCTAATATTGAAAATAATTGATAGTGGGGTAGATAATGAAGAAGATAATGACTTAACGAACAGATTTGGTATTCCATCAGGACCCGGACCACCATTAATGTCAAAGGTAAGCAGTACATTTTCAATTTCTGATGGAGAGGTCACGATAGGATTCATAATATGGGAAGGAGAAGGACACGATGAGTACATAGTAAGGTTCGAAACCTTAAATGTGGAGGGAAAAAATTGAGCGAAAAGGTCACAGATAGCTTGCCCATCAGAAGCTTGGCAATTACGCCATGAGAAGCTATTAGGAATATGGGATGTTGTTTTCAGAGAATGTATGTATGTCCAAAAGGGCTTAGGACTATTAGATTGCAATGATGTTTCAATCATATAATAATAAGATCGCATTGCGTTCTTAACCACTTTTTTGGCTTCTTTACGAAGCAGTCGGTAGCTGGTGAGGTCAGTGTTAGATTTGGAATAATGAAGCTTTTTGCGCGCCTGGTCCTTCAAATAGAGAGCGTCTGAGACTTCAGCGGAAAACCAGATGGGGCTCTTTTTCCGGGGGGATCGGCAGATAGATACATGGTTTGCAATTATGCTACTGAGATTTTCATAGAAAGTTGATAGCGCTGTATTGACATCTAGCTTCTGTAGCATTGAATTCCAGTCAATATTATCCAGCTCAAGCTGAATGGCTGCATAGTTGGCTTTGCGGAAATTAAATCTTGGGGAGAAAGGAGTGCGTTTGGACTGAGGTGCAAGAAAAGATAAACGAACCTCAAACGGAGGATGGTGGGGATCAAGTTTTACATATTCGGAGGGGGATTTCGTGATCGAAGAGATAGAGGCAGGATTGGTAGTAAGGATGAAATCGAGAAGTTGATTGTTTGTGTTTGGGATCATATTTAATTGCGATAGGGAGCAAAGCGATATAAAAGAAGAAAACAGGATCAAGAGACCATTGAAGGATGAGAGGGTATGAGAGCTTGAGTCCCACCTTAGGCAAGGCATGTTAAAGTCAACACAGATTAAAATATTGTATAAATGGTTGATGCTACAGAAATACGAAGATAATTCAGAGAAAAAACGGTTGTAAACGCGGAAAGGAGCATTACAAGGGATATACACGCAAAGCAATACTAAACTCACGACTTGAGAGATATTGATTAAGACAGTGATTCATTCTACTGGAAGAGATGGTGAAAATTCAGAGCAGAGTTTGCTGTCTAAGGCTTTATGAGTAGCAATAAGTACACCACCACCGTCAGATTTACCTGAAATCAAACGATCTCTATCAGTTCGGTAGACATCATATAGTGCAAAAATTTCACAGCTGGCGATATCAGGAGTTAGCCAGGTTTCTGTAAAACAAATGAAATCATCGCCGGAAATGGAAGAGGCAATTTTAATAGCTTCCAGCTTGGTTCGCATGCCACGTACATTTTGATAATAAAGATTGAAGCAACGAGAAGTGTTTTGAATATCAAAATTTAAATTAATATTTGAAGAAGTTGTAGGGTGATCGGTTGTTAAAGTTTTGGAAGAGGGTTTACCACACGACGAAAATTTCTTCTTTTGGTTGCCTCAAACGGTTTAATTAGTGTTCCAGGAGGCCAGTATTCTGGTTGAAGAACTTTGCTACAATTTGACGGCACAGTAAGCTTAAAGGACGCTATAACTCTTCCCTCAATGTTGTCTTTTGTCAGTTTGTGGCAGCTGATTATCTTTACTGGAGGTCCGAATTTCGTTGAGACATAATCACAAATGTCATTTGTCGGTGTCTCATAAGCCAAACGAGATATAAATATTTGCTTTGGCGGCGCCACGACATGAAGAGATGGAACTTTCTGTGGTGCTGGCAGATTAAAAGCAGAATTAGAAACATCAGCTACTGGCGTTGGTTGAATAACCGTTGCAAGAGTGTTGGGTGAAGTGGGCCGATTTTTCGATATAGCACCTCGACGAGAAGATGAGGGCCCAGGTGATGATTGAAATACAACCTTGACAAAAAGGAGAATCCCTAGAGTAAGGGTGATAAATATTGAAGACATACTAATCGAATCAAAGCTAGCAGTGAAGTTCCTTGGCCTACTGATAGACTTGAAGATGCGTTTCTCTGAGCAAATCAAGGCAACAGCTGAGAAGGCTGCTGCGGGAGTCTCAGCTTGTGGCCAACGCAGGTGGACCCAGCCCATCAAGAAGACGCCTCTGAATGAGTGCTGTAGAGTCAGTGCTACTGTACAAAGCAAAAATGTGGGTTGACGCTCGCAGTGAGGAGGTAAACCGAAAACGCTTGGCACAGGTGTAGAGAAGAGGACCACTGAGGGTTGCATCTTCATATCCGACAGTCTCTGATTCTGCTTTGAGAATTGGTTTGAGCACATGCAAAAGTGCATGAATGTTTATGGAGAATATTTTGAAAAACAATGAAACCTTAAAAAAATGTTATTTAGTGGACCCTGAGAGCTAAAAAATATTAAAGCTTCAATTTTATGAACCATCCTAGCAGAAAGATATCGATTTTAAAAGGGTAATACAAACATTCCTTTCTTTTTGTAAAACCCTAAAAACAAATTTATCCTGATAAAATTGAATTAATTAATGTATGAATTTATACGGAGCTCTATAACTTTCAGCAGTGAAAGTTTATATGCCAAAATTTCGATTGCAATCAACTGCTTACCATTCACACACTCTGTCTCTGTGCAGTAAAATAGAGACAAATATTCACAAAAGTACAGATGCATGCAAAACACCACAAACAAATGAATTTCAACTGACAGCCTTCATCCCGGGAAACTCAATGACAGACAATCCTTTGAATCGAATTGGAAATTCCTGAATTCATGAAACTATCATGTGTAGGTTTTCCGGCAGATCAAATACACGACAGTGTTGAAAGCGAAACATTGTAATTTAAATTAAACGAATATGCATGGCACGAAATCAATACTGTGCATTGGCAATGAAATTCGTAGTATGGGATATCGAAGGAAGATTTACATAATTTAATTGTTCAATCTGGGACTTAATGATTTGCAGAGACTTTCGGAGTTTTACTACTGATTTATTTGGTTTGGGTCGGAATTGATTAAGCCTAATTAACTTAACAGATCATTCTTAACCAATTTCGTTGCAAAAGTTTCTCTTGCAAGATGTTTTCAATTTGATCTTATTGTACAATAACATAGCCGAAAATCTTACACTGAAATTATGTGTGCTGAATCTCATATGGGAAAATATCTGCAGCCGTTAGAAAAATCGGAAAGTAAAAAATGTTGTGATTGCAAGCTTTTCAAGAATAATCAGATACTTTATCGCTATTGGCGCTATGCTCGTCATATATGTACCGCAGTGTGAATATGTGTAGATAATCACAGAATGCACAAATACTGATTTTCAATGAAACGTTTATCATCAGCACAAATCGCGTATTTTATCAGACGCAAAAGACCTCATTAATTTGCCGTTATCAAACGACAATTTATATTTGTGTCAATAAGTGAACGTAAACGTAAATAGAAAGTTCAAACTCAGATCGATCGGCGGCTGTTTGTCAATATTCTCATTACATAAGTGTGATCACAAAGATTTATAGTAAAATATTAAATAGTAATCATAACTGACTATTCTACATAAGTATTTATAACGGCCTGATTCACATTTGATTTATTATACTTTTATGGAGGTGCATGATTTACTGATTGGAAATTTAATGTGCTCCATTAATATTAATGATGCTGCTGGATTAATTAATTTTGAAATTATCGCAATTAAACAGCGGGTTATTTCATTTGCGAAGTCTTTCGAAATGGTGAAGATTATAAAACGATGCTATTCCGCTTAAGAAAATTGATTTAGACTTTCGCGTGCTTGGTTTTGATCACGCATCAAGGCAGTGTTTTCTATGAAATCTTTAATCATATTTCTGGATTGGTAGCTATTCCGTGCAACTGTCACTTTCGTACGTCTTTCCGTGATGCAATCTTTTAAAATTGTGGACCACCCCCAGAACAGCTCGCATGACATTTTTTTCGCAAAAGATATTTTCAAATGATCAGTTGCAGTATGACATGATAATGGGTAATTAGTAATCAGTCAAACTCTCCATCAGCCAGTAAAATTGATTAAACGTATCAGGCTTTACGACGCTGAAGACCCTTGTTAGGGGTTTGTGAAATGAATTTTACAAATACCAGTTTCGCCTTCTCTTTGTAGGTCTGTCTATTTGTCGCGGCAAGTTTTCTCAGATACTATTGCAGCTACAAAGCTCAAAGTTCGTGGAAAGGTCAGAAATGGTTAGTCTCTGAAAAGCTTAGATCTTATCAAAAATGTTTTTTTTTTTTTATCAAAGATGGTCTTGAATAGAACTTTTAAAATGTGAAACAAAAAATAAAATGCTGTGGAATGCACGCTCGACAGAAGTGAAACGTGTCTTGCTTTTGGGTGAATATATTGTGGCGTGTTTTTGGTTCGCGGCCTATAATTTTAACGTTCCGGGAAAGTGAAAACGCAATGTCTTTTAATTTAAGTTAAAAGAGTTTATTTAATTCAAGAAAATGCACAATAATCAGTTTAACACTTTCACTAATTTTAATTTTCAATATTAAAATAAAATCTAACACTTGTCCATAAATTTCTTATCGCAATTGTCTTCTAAATCACTTCACTATTACGAAACACACTTCCTACACACTTTCGCAGTTCTTATCGCGGTCGAATGAATGATTATTTCCCATTCATTCAGCTCGCCTTTATATAGGGTCTCTACCTATTCACCCATTTCTCGTACATGGGCGAATGTTCTACCGAGAGGTACCTGGTAGGTTCGAGCAAGTTCATGAATGGAGTGACGTCACTTGCAGATGTTGATCATGCTTGTTGGGTTCGAGTAAATTCGTTCGTTGACGTTCTTAATGATGATGAAAACAATTGCGACAGTAGCTCGCAGAATTATTTGTACATGTAATTATTTGTACATGTAACACTGCCCCCACCTCAGTTCTTTTCGCCCCGAAAATATGTGTCGCTATTTGTAGTCAATTCTCCCTGGGTGTAATATGGGGCAAGACGGTCCAGATGCACGATTTTCATTTTAGCTCTCGGCTTACGATGTTCCTGTATTCGGTATACGACGTCGTTGATTCGCTTTGTAACTTGGTACGGTCCCTCCCAATTATGTTGCAACTTTGGAGACCTACCCTTTCGCCGTTGCGGGTTATAAAACCACACCAAGTGATCTTGCTGGAAGCCAGTAGAATTTGCCTTTAGATCATACCTGGTCTTCATGCGGTCAGTAGCCGATTCGAGGTGTTTTCGCACTGTCCGATGTATCTGGTTCAACCGTTGTCTTAGATCACTTGCGTACTCCGAGATCGTTTGGGGTTTCTCAGGGGGTGTTCCGAACTTTATATCGGCTGGCAAACGAATAGTCTTTCCAAAAATGACTTTGGCTGGGGCTTGGCCCGTCGACGCATGTTCAGCGGCTCTATACGCCATTAAAAATAGTGGGATATGTCGGTCCCAGTCCCTTTGGTTCTCGTCAACCATCTTGGCAAGGTGTTTAATGAGCGTGCCGTTGAAACGTTCGACCATTCCATCGGATTGGGGATGCAGCGGTGTTGTCTTCGTTTTCCGTATTCCCAGCTGCTCGCACATTTCGCTAAAAACTAGTGACTCAAAGTTTCGGCCTTGATCCGAATGTAGTTCACAAGGCACGCCGTACCTGCTGACCCAATTTAACACTAGCTGTTCGGCTGCAGTAGTTGCTTCCTGGTTGGGAATGGGGTAGACCTCGGGCCACTTGCTGAAATAATCAGCTACAACCATCGTGTATCGATTTCCCCATTCAGATTCAGGAAAGGGTCCAGCGATGTCAACAGCAATCCTTTCGAATGGCATGCCTACGTTATAGGTTTGCATTTGTCCTCTCAGTCGTCGCTTTGGGCCTTTGACGGAAGCGCAAATTGTGCATCTGCGACACCAGTCCTCTACGTCTTCTCGAGCGTGGAGCCAGTAGAATCTTTCCCGCAATTTCGCTAAGGTTTTGTTAACACCAAGATGGCCTCCCGAGGATCCTTCATGCATTTCCTTTACCATATCGTAGATTCGGCTTTTGGGTAGTATAGTTTGCATCCTATAGGAGCTGCCATCCGCCGTTTCCCATTTCCGCTTGAGTACACCACCCTCCACCTGAAGGGAGTTCCATTGTGCCCAATAGCTTTTCAGGGTTGCGCCATGCGTTGAAACGTCCTTCCACTCAGGTCGCCCAGTCGTCTCCTTCCATACGAGCAATGGTCCAATGTCTTCATCGGCTAGCTGGGCATTTCGAATCTCCTCCGATGACCAACCTTCATCGAATTCGGCCGTTATTACTCGCAGATCAACGAGCGGCTCCTTTTCCTCAACCCGCCGGCAATGCTTGCAGTTAGCTGGACATGGGTGACGAGATAGGGCGTCAGCATTTCCATGAACTCTGCCCTTGTGAAGCAGTTGGGGCCCCACTAAGTCTGGTCGGATCGTCGAGCGGGTTGCACAAGTGTCGTTTGTTAGGGTGCGATGATCTTCATAAACTTGACCAGGAAGGCATCTGTCTGCTTCTCCACGATGTTGCCTTGGCACGGTGCTGGGTATGTCGATACTCCTAGCCAACGTTCGCCCCCCGAAGTTGGCCCTTGCAGTTTGATGATCCATTCTAGGCTCCTGACACGGTCTGGATCTCCACCACCCTGGACAATAGCTCGGTCTTCTCCCCTTCTTGCAGTCTCTTTGCAGGTGCCCTTTTTCCCCGCAATTCCAGCATCTAGGCGCACCATTCACCTGCAGCTCTCGCTCAATCCCCACGCGCTCACACCTGCAATTATCTGCCACTACCTCACGAGCCCGGGCAGTGGTACGGGTCACATTTTTGGCTGCCTCAAAATTTAAACTATAAGCCAATGCATCCTTGACTGTTTGCTTTTGAGCTAACCGCACGGCTTGTTGCAATTCCTTGTCCTTCAAGGCGCTGATGAATGCTTGTGCTGCTACGTCATCTCGATGTTCTGAGTCGTACGCTGGGTAAGCCAAAAGTGCCAGTCGCTCAATGTCTTGTGCTAGCTGCTGCAAGGTTTCACCAGACTTCTGCATCCGATGTCGTAGCTGTGCCCGGTAAATCTGCCTCAGATGATCGTCTCTATAACGCATGTCCAGCGCATTCATTATAGCAGCCGGGTTTGAATGCAGCTCAACGGGGATAGTCTGCAAAAGCTCGGCAGCTGGGCCTCTTAGAGCGAGAATTAACGCAGTTGCTCGTTCCTGCTCATTCCAGTGATTTATCCTAGCGGCTGCTTCAAACTGGATTTTGTAAATAGTCCAGACCGTTTGCCCATCGAATATTGGTGCTTGCACATTTCTAGATGAGCTTTGCGCTGCGGTTATAATTGGGGCTGGTGAGGCGGTTACTAGAGCCTTTGCTGCTTCCAATTCCTTTTTCATGTTTCCCATCTCATGGTTGATTCTCTCCTCTACCTGGCTGATATCATGGTTTATTCTCCCCTCGACCTGGCTTATCTCATGGTAAATTCTCTCCTCGACCTGGTAAACCTTTTCCTCGACCTGGTCAACCTTTTCCTCGACGCCTTTAATTTGTTTGTTCAGATGACCGAGCTCCGCTTTTATTTCAGTTGACTGTTTCTCCAGCTTCTGTGTGATGTCTGCCTTGATTTCGATCGCTTGTTGGTCCAGCTTCACTGATTGTTCATTTAGCTTCGCAGCTAAACTGGATGTCTGTTCATTTAGCTGCGCTGATTGTTCGCTTAGCTTCGTTGATTGTTCATTTAACTTCGCTGTTAAATTCGATAACTGTTCATTGAGCTTCGCAGTTAAATTGGATGACTGTTCATCTAGCTTCGCAGTCAGACTGGATGACATTAGCATCAACATTTGCATTAGCGCATTTTCTGGCTCCTTTGATTTTGGTGTGTCCACTTCTCCACCTTCTGCGCCTTTTTCCGCATCTGAGAGCTCACCCGAATCCAGATTCACGCCTTCCGACTCGATCGCGTCACGCAAGCGTGCAACCAGTATGGCCTTTGTACCTTGTGTGGCCAGATTCCGCTGTTTCAACTCCTCCTTGAGCTCCGCTATGGTCAATTCATTAATTTTTAAGTTTAAGCTTCGTGGCATTTTTAATGTTTCTTTAAATTTTACTATTGTGCACTATAAAAATGTTCAAATTTTCACTTTCAAAATTTTTCTTTCGCACTTCTTGACACCATTGTGGCGTGTTTTTGGTTCGCGGCCTATAATTTTAACGTTCCGGGAAAGTGAAAACGCAATGTCTTTTAATTTAAGTTAAAAGAGTTTATTTAATTCAAGAAAATGCACAATAATCAGTTTAACACTTTCACTAATTTTAATTTTCAATATTAAAATAAAATCTAACACTTGTCCATAAATTTCTTATCGCAATTGTCTTCTAAATCACTTCACTATTACGAAACACACTTCCTACACACTTTCGCAGTTCTTATCGCGGTCGAATGAATGATTATTTCCCATTCATTCAGCTCGCCTTTATATAGGGTCTCTACCTATTCACCCATTTCTCGTACATGGGCGAATGTTCTACCGAGAGGTACCTGGTAGGTTCGAGCAAGTTCATGAATGGAGTGACGTCACTTGCAGATGTTGATCATGCTTGTTGGGTTCGAGTAAATTCGTTCGTTGACGTTCTTAATGATGATGAAAACAATTGCGACAGTAGCTCGCAGAATTATTTGTACATGTAATTATTTGTACATGTAACAATATATATATATATATATATATATATATATATATATATATATATATATATATATATATATATATATATATATATATATATATATATGCGTAAATATTTGAATGTTTGTATGTATTTACATAGAAACATACTAAGACCATCAAAAATGTAAGGATCTTAATGATACAATAGTTTTTATTCTCGTTTTTCTACTAGTTATTATGCTCAAAATATTTATGAGGCTCTATCACAGTGATGATTAACTTGTGTTTGCTTAAATGCAAGCTATTGTAGTATGATACTGCTAATTCTACCTAAATAACAGTGTTATCAATTTATCAAATCTTAATATAATATGCTCATATAATCAATTCGATCTAAATTATGAAGTTATTATCATCTCATCAATTATTCTTATAATATATTATGCGACTTCCTACGCAAGGTACTCTCCGCCTCTGCCACTTTCCCCACAAAATACCTAACTAGTGCTCATAAACGGCTAGCGGTTCCGTAACACTTAAAAATATTCAGACCGTTAGCAAAGAACTTTCACCTCTGATCATCAACCACCAACAAAAGATCATCTGCCGTCGCCACTTCAATTGATTGCATGTCGCTGGAAGCAGTATGAAGACCAACGACAGCTACCATGGACCATTATACATTCGCTTATGGCCATAAAACATCCGCAAACTCGCATCCACCATCACCATTTTAATCCATTATATATAAGCGGCATCATTGCTAGGGTAAAGGACCCAAAACCACGACGAATTTTCCCATGATCATCACCGGCCAACAAACCATCATCTGTCGTCGCTACTTCTATATATTGTACTCGTACATCGGCGGCATTGCTCCCAGAACCAAGCCCGGCATTGCCGCTAGAAACAAGCCCGGCAAACGCCAAACCACTATCTCCAACAATCCACAAACCTATATCCATCATCCCCATTTCAATACAATGCACATCGGCAGCATTGGTGCTAGGACCAAGGACGGCTACCACCAAACCATCATGCATTTGCTCATGTTCATCAACAACCCACCAACCATCATTTGTCTTCATATCCTACATCATATTCCATATTAGTCGCATCAGTGTTAACACAAAGAATGGCTACCGCCGAACCATCATGTATTTGCCCATGATCTCTAACGGCCCACAAACCATCATTCGTCGTCGCTATTTCAATGCAATGCATATGAGTCGTATCGATGCTAGAAGCAAGCACGGCTACGGCTATTCATTCACCCATGACCCCAAATATCAACCAACGACCATTTATCGTCGCCACTGCAATAAATTACTAATTGGTAGCATCGGTGCTAGGAGGAATCACCATGCATTCACCCATGATCCTCAAATACCTGCCAAATACCATCCGTCATCACCATTTACAAGCATCGCATATCAACGACATTGATGCTAGGACCAAGCATGGGTACCGCCGTACCATCTTTCATTCGCCTATGGTCCCCAAATACCCACCAACGAACATTCGTCATCACCACTTCAATAAATTACACACTGGCGGCATCAGTGCTATGACCGTGGATGGTTTCCGCCAAACCATCATGTGTTCGACCAAAATCTCTAGCAATCCACAAACTATGGTCCGTCGTCGCCAATTTAGTACATTGCACATCAGCAGCATCGGTACTAGGAGCAAGCACGGCTACCACCCAACCATCATTAATTCGCTCATGATTACTCACCAATTTTCATCCGTCGTCGCCACTTCAATGCACTTCTCACCGGAAGTATCAGTGCTAGGACCAGAAACGTCTACTGCGGAACCATCATGTATTCGCCAATCATTACCAACGACCAAACAACCATCACCCATCGTCGCCACTTCCATGCATAGCAGATCGGTGGCATTGGTCCTAAGAGCAGACAAGGCTACCGCTGAACTACCATGGGTTCGCCCATGGTCGCCAAATACCCACCAACGACCATCCGTTGGTGCGATTTCAATATATTGCAAAAAATGCATTCGTTCATGGTCCCCAAATATCCTCCAATGACTAGCCTTAGTCACGATTTCAATACATTGCACATCGATGGTACCGATGCTAGGACCAAGCATGGGAACCGCCTTACCATCATCCATTCGAACATTTTCCCCAAATGCCCAGAAACGACAATCAGTCGTCACCACTTTCATACATAGCACATCGGTATTATAACCAAGAACTAATGTTAATTAACTGACAATGGCCCGCTGTCGACAATTGCATTCATTGGGGATCAGTTCTAGCACCTAACAACGAAGCGAACGTCTACCCGACCCTCATTCATTTTCTTCTCATCACAATCCATTGCATGGCTAACATCCGCTATCACCAAATATTCATACTAGGCAACCACCAACTAACCCAAGAGTCTACCTTACTATTCTCAATAAGGATTCGGGCGGAGTGCAATGATTTAGTCGGAGATTTATATTGGAGCATGAGTAAACTCCTACTGCAAACAGATTGTCGCGCAAATGTCGTTTTGCAGTCCGCCCGGAGTGTAAACGGTTCAGCTTTTTCGTTACATCTGAAAATGTTTACTCCCAGTAAAGAAGTTTCACTTCAAAAAGTTATTTTGTATATAAGAGGCAAAATGTAAGGAAATCTGTATCTTTTCCTCGCGGTTGGACACTTTCGTGTAATAATTTGCTGCTTGGATTCGGAGAGGGATCTCCATTCGGCACTATGGCAGCCCCAATCGGCAATTGTCAAGTGTCGTAGTGACAGATCTCTTTCCGGGAGCTGCCATGAGGCTGAGCGATAAAGAATGGGTTTGTCGTGGAATTCATGATTGGCTGCAATTGTCTTGTAGGCAACACGACCGTAAAAAAGCGTCAGAAAGGCAGGCCAATCATTGTTCGTGTTTTTTCTCGATGACTATATGTGTTGACTGGGAATTTCCCCAATTTGAATATAAGCTAAGGTTTTAATTTAGGTTATGTTCTTCTTCTTCTTCGTAGCACTACAGCTCCTCTCTGGCCTCCGCTTCTTGAAAATAGCGCCTCCAACTCACTCGGTCCATTGACCGCGACTTCCAATTTCAAAATCCGAGCAGTGATGAACTATCTTCGCCAAACGAGTCAGAACAGCGTTTCCTCGGTTTCCCCTTCGGTCTCCGGCCTTTAGTTCTCCCACCGAATACATTTTTGGGTATCAGTTGTTCGTCCATACGATTCATGTGTCCAGCTCATTGCAGCTTCGGCAGCCTGACAATCCTTGAGACCTCCGGTTCGTTAAAAATTCCATACAGCTCATGGTAGTATCGAATTCACCAATGGTCTCCGTCTAGTTTCGCTCCGATTATTTGCCTCTGGACCCGTCGCTCAATATATTTGCGGATGCTTGGCTTCGGGTGTATGTTTCCTATTCATTGCATTACACAGGTCTTATCCCAGATTTGTATACTTGGGCTTTCCTTTCCTGTCTAGGCAGCTGGTCTACAAGATCGCCCAAACTGAATATAATATTTAGTTTGCGAGCTGTATTCTTCTGCGTACTCGTCTCTTTCATTACCCGTTTCCATCATTTTTGCGCCTAAATACACATATTCGCTAACATTTTCGACACTGTAGTCGTCAAGTGTGATGTTTGTGTGCTTGAGGCATTTTTCCTCAACTGCGTCATGAGCTTTGTTTTATTTTCATTGATTTGTAGCCACACTTGTTTTGCTTCGCTGTCGAGTTTCAGGAAGAGTTCTTTGGCAGTTGTTAATGACCGTGACAAAATGTTGATAGCGTCCGCATAAACTACTACTTGACCTGAATTGTATAGTAATGTATCTCGTGTATCGACAAGTAGCTTCCTTATGACGTACTCCAGAGCCAAATTGAATAGCAATGGGGCCAGCCAATCTCCCTTCTTCAGTCCGGCATCAGGTTATTCATGCGGACTTGGGAGGTCGTCGAGCTTTGTGAACATTGCTGCCACCATATTTGATGATATCCACTGCAATCTCTTCAATGCCTGGCGCTTTTTTATTCTTTTTGGCTTTGATGATAGAGCAAACATCATCCAGCGTTGGCGGCACCAAAGAAAGCTCTCCACCGGCATCTATAGGCTCCAATGTTCTGGAGCTATGTGGGGGGTTTAGGAGGTTCTTGAAATATGATGCCTATCTTTCCTTAATCTTGGTTTCATCAGCGATGATACTGCCGATGTCATCACGGCAGAACGTGGTTTTGGGCTGATAACCACGTTTCAGGCTTTTCACTACTTTGTATGCTTGTCTTGTATTGCTGTTCGCTAAACTTACATCTATATTTCTCAATTTGTCGTCATAGTATTTTCTTTTCTTAATCCTAATTATCTTATTCGCTACTCTTCTGGAATTTTTGTAGCATCTTAGTTTTCTTACCTATATAATCCTTGTATGCCTGATATTTGTTTGTCTAACACACTCTGGAACTCATCATCGAACTATTCATTTCTCTTACACCGAGCTTGATGTCCGATCATCTGTTCTGCCACAGCCTTAATAGCCGCTTTCACTTCCATCCAGAGCTCGTTGCATGTCTTCAACTATGCGTCTGAGAAGATGGGAGCCAGCTGGTTGTCGAGGGTTTCCATAAAATCTTTGGCTACAGATGCCGTTTGGAGCCTTTCGATGTCAGATTTTTGTAGCGGGCTGGTCTTTGCTGAGTATGCCTTTGGCATACGCTACCGATAGATTAATTTGATCAGGTAATGATATGAGTTACAATTGGCTCCTAGGTGTAAACAGACATCAAGTATGTTGAAGGCCCATCGTTGTTGGATCAAAACATAGTCAAACTGGTTTTGTGTGTCGCCATCCCGTGATACCCAGGTCAGAAGCAAGTCGAACGTATGACTAGATTTCTGCTACATGAAAAGTAAATCAGGCGCTGGCTGTTGTCAATTGTTCCATCGTGGAAGCTTTATCCTCCAGTCGTTCCGCGATGAGATAGCTCATTGCCAACCTGAGCGTTGGAATCACCCAGAATTATTTTTGTGCAACAAGTCAACCAGTATTTCAAAGTGATTGTAGAATGTTTCCTTCATTTCTTCGATCGGGGCGTGACCATTGATCAGCCAGATTTCGAAGAATTCCGCTTCTTTACCGATCGCACACAACCGTTCATTGACTGCCTTGAAATCAATAACATGCGATTTGGACTCCCTATCCACAATGAAAGCCACTCCGAATTCTATTTCTCGAGTAGACTTCCCACTTTTGAATATTGTGTGCGATCTCATGTCTGGAATGTCGTTGTCAGTTCAGTTCGTTTCCTAGATTGCCAGTATTTTTAGTTTATATTGACTGGCCTTTTGAAAAAGGTCCTTAACAACGCCAGGGTAATTGAGTGATCTGACATTCCAAGATCCAATGCCATAGTCCTTTTTCCGTTTGTAAGGTCGTCGCCGTGAGTCCAATCCATTTCGAGGCCCATCTGAAGGTTTCGAAACATTTAAAGGTTTTCCAGGGACGGGGAGATACCCCGTCACCCAACTTCCATTCCTGCAGCATAGTTATTACGTCGATTCCGTTATCTGGCGCGGAAGATTCGCCTTCACTTTCTTACGTCCCCACAAAGAAGGTGTAGGTAGGATTTAGTAGCAGAGCAGGAGATGTATTTACAGTTACTAGCATTTCTCGGCATTTAATGTCTCATAATTGAGGGACAAGTAAGCCCAATGTGCGACCAAGGGAGCATTTACTACCATTTAATTGGAGGGCTTGGGATGAGGAAGCATAGAAGCTGTGGGTTGGGTAAATAAGGGGTTCTTCCGCCTATCTCAAGCGGGCTTGGGACCGTCAAAGGCGGAGCTTTGTATTATTTTCATTTATTTCTAGCCCTACTGGCTTTGCTTCGCTGTTGAGTGTCAAGAAGTTGTTGGCAATTTTTAACGATCCTGGCAAAATTTTGATGTCATCCACACATCTTATCTTTTGGCCCGTCCTGCATGTTGACGTATCACTTGCATTGACAGGTAGCCTTCTTCTGACATATTCCAGAGCCAAATTGGATAGAAATAGGGCCAGCTCATCTAGCTAGTAGAGTGCGATAGTTGTGTCAAAGGCATCGGTGAGCTGGTTATTGCTGCGGGCTTGGAAGGTTGTCGATGATATTATAATTTCTGTAAGACGGACTTTTTTGGATGGAATAGCAAAACAAAGCACTATTTGGTATAGTATATAACAATCTGTCGTATGCTTGCCTAAAATCAATGAATGTTTGGTGTTCATCTATGCTGAACTCTTAAAATTTTTCAAGTAACTGCTTGACAGTTTACAATTGGTCTATTTTCGATGTACCTGCTCTCAAACTACTTTGATAGTCCCCAATAATACTATTGGCATAAATTTTGATTTTGTTTTCTAAGATTTTTGATAATATTTTGTATGCCGTACAAAATAGTGATATGCCACTGAAGTTTTCGTTCAGCAGCTTTTCACTTTTTTGTGGATGGGGAATATAATTGACTGAGTTGACTCGAACACATTTGGCATGTGTTCTCGTTGCTAAATGATTTTATGGATGGCTATCTGAACATCGCTGCTACCATATTTAATAAGCTCCACTGGAATTTCTTCGACGCTTGGCGCTTCATTATTCTTTTCGGCTTTGATGGTGGAACAAACTTCATTTGGTGGGGCTAATGGAAGTTCTCTGGGAGTATCTATAGGCTTTGATATTTTGAGCTGATTCTGAGCTTGCAAAGATTTTTGAAATTTGATGCCCATCTTTCTTTTATCCTTTTTTCATCAACGGTAATGCTGTCAATGTCAACATGGCAGAGCGTGGTCTTGGGCTGATAACCTCGTTTCATACTTTTCACTACTTTGTATACCTTTTTTGCATTGTTAGTCACTAGACTCACATCGATGCTTCTGAATTGGTCATCGTTGTATTTACTATTCTTAATTCTAATTACTTTATTCGCTATTCTTATGAGATTTTCATAATTTTCTCTCGTAGTTCTAATTTTTCTACACAAATATTGCTTGTACGCCTGGTTCTTTTTATCTAACGTATTCTGGTATTGGTCATTGAACCGATCATTTATTTCGCGCCGGACTTGATGTTCAAGCGTCTGTACTGCGATGGTCGCAATTGCCGCTTTTACTTCCAATCATAGCTCGCTGTTTGGAGGCTATCAATGTCAAATTTTTGTAGTGGGCTGGTCTTTGCTGAATATTCCTTTGACATGCGATGACAGCGAGAGGTTAACTTGATCAAGTAATAATTTTAACTACAATTGGCTCCTCGGTAGGTACGAAGGCCAAATATGCTCGAGGTCTAACGTTGTTGAATCGGGACATGATTGAGTTGATCTTGTGTCCTGCCATCCGGAGATACCTAGGTTATTTTATGTGTGCATAGATATGAGAAGCAAGTTCAATGTAAGACCGAAATTCTGTAAATACAAAACAAATCAGGCGCTGGCTATTGTCGTTCCCCAATGAGAAAGCTCATTGCCAACCTTAGCGTTCACCCAAAATTATTTGTGCCGTTTGTTTGGCTCATCTTTTCAGGTGATTGTAGAAAATTTCCTTGGTTTCTTTGTCCTCTTCTTCAGTGAGGGCGAGTACACTTATTAGCCAAATTTTGAAGAATTTCACTTTGATACGAATTGCACAGAATTGTTCATTGATTGCCTTAAAATCAATAACATGTGACTTGAACTCCCTATCCATAATTTATGTCATTCCAAACTCTCGCTTCCCAGTAGGTTTTCACTCTTGAATATTGTGTAAAATTTTATATCTTGAATATCACTTCCAGTCCAGTTCGTTTTCTGGATAGCCAGTATATTTAATTTATGTTGACTGGCGTGTTGTTAAAGGTTTATAACAGCACAAGGGTTGTTCAGCATCTGACATTACAGGATCTAATTTTGAATCTGCTCGTATGATTTTGAAGTTTTTTTAAAGCTTTTATAGTCGAAAAAATGTTCTTCACAAAACATCAATCCAAAACAAATGGAAGAACTTTTTATGTCTAAACAAAAATACTTTGTAGAAATTGAGCCAATTGTAAATATGTTTTTTTTTTGTGTTGGGAGGTGAATTTCATTTACGCACTAAGTGTAGGACTCTCATGCCCGCAAACAAATGGACTACCCACTAAACACCTACCGTGTTATTCCGAGAAACCAGACTGGAACCGTTTGACACATTATTTCGGGCCAGATCTCGTTTTGTTACGCCGTGAGGTGCCTTCACGCTGCTGCATCTTCTAGCTGGAGGAGAGAGGGCAAGAGGAACTGCCAGATAGTGCGAACGTCCTCGGCTACTGTGAGTCCCTTTTATCTTTTAAGACTGTCCGACCATAATATGCCACATCGATTCATTGGTCAACCGATTCAAGCATCACTGCGACTATACTATTCGGGGTAAGCTCTCCCGTCTCCCCGTAGGAGTATCGTAGCTTATTACAAATAATAAGAGTATTTATAGTTGATTCTTGCATTTGTGGAAAATCTCTTTTTTATAATGTAATCTTGTGATAATCAGATTTGATTAGTTTTCTCATACATCACAGCAAAAAATACTAAGGAGCAAGCTGAGAGTGACAAAAAAATATATAAATGCAGAATGTGCGCTGTTAAAAAAATATTTTACGAATTTCAAATATCAGACCATATAACCTTGACGTGAACGTAAAATAATTAACTATTCGCCAGGACTTTATTACACAAATTTTGTAACAGTTGCAAAAACGAGTAACACGTGCATATAGTGAAGAGCAAGTCGTTTTTTGAATACCTAAAAGTCGAAACAATTGGGAACGTAAAGATAGGAAGGTTTTCATTGAAGTCTCAACCAGAATTTTATTTAGCCTTATGTAATTTTTTTTTTTTGTATCAATCGTATTATCGAAAATATTTGTGTTTTTACAAAATTCATTCTTTAGAAAACTAGTTTTGGATTTGAGAGTGACCTTTTGTTAAGAAAAAAGTTGACTCATGAAACCTGAGTAGCAAAAATAAAGCTAGCTAAAACTGCATCGAACCTTCCTTTGAAAGCAAGTAATCAAAGATACGCGTATTTTGTTGAGTTAAGCCGATACATTGTTGCATATTGCCAACAAAGTAAGCAATTAAAACTTTTGCAATGCAACCATATGGTAAAAAGTTTATTGCACTTTTAGACAGGTTTGGCTTGCATATAAATGAGTTTCTTCATGCAATGTATCTTTTGCAATCAATCTTCCGTTGCATCAATGATATTTCAACCAGCGACTTATCCATCGAATTACCTTTGAAAGGAAAACTTGACTTGGAATCAATATATTAGTGGGAATACAAGGATGTTACCGATTTGCACATTATTGTAAATTAATAAATTCAATCTCATGATAAATAGCCTTCAATAATATTAGAATAAGTTAGTTCTGGTGGTAAAAAGCCTCCAAATTATTAACCAAGCGTAAACCAAAGTCGTTGATTCAAACTATGCTGTTTTGATTTGTAACGGTTTATTTGAAAAGAATAGCAAATCTTCACGCAATTATTGTAATGATTTATGAGTTTTACCTTCACAGTCGATCAAAAGCTCAAATAAACAATTTTTCCATACTGTGTCGTGCGGAGCTCAAATGTATCATTTGAAATACTCACACCTGGATTCGTCACAACTCAGCAGGATAAATACTTATGCAACGGTAGCTCCACGAATTTTTCCCAGGCAAGTGAATATTCATTCACGTTGCATCAAATGCAATTAATGTAATCTTTTATGGAAAACCTATTTCTTTTTGTTGTTTGCAGGCTTCAATGCATCTATCCAACCCATTAGCAACAACATAGTTATTACAATGGAGATAAAAGTAATCTCTAAGAATTCACATACGCTAATTATTCAGTTGTGTTTGTATCGTTTATGTATAAACGTGACCATTAAGGCGTGAATATACTCGTTCTTTTGAATTGGAATTGAAATTTTACATTTCAAATGAATAGAAATGAAAGTGATTGAAATTCTGCTAAGCAGAGGAGCAGAAGCTTTATTTCAGTATATTATTGTGATTTTCGCGGACAACATCGAATGAGGAAAATTGTTCAGATTTGTGATGTACAATAGAAAACAGATTCAGTGAAACAGCAGCTAGCATGATCTGTACAAATGAAGAGTTAATAATTGACGCATCAAATAAGTATATAAAAGCTAACTCGGAACTTTCTGTACATAGCTGGAATCAAATAATAATTTGAATTTCTTTTCTAACGTTTTTTTATAGTTTTGCAAAATAATTTAACATAATCTTACTGCAATTACGACCTATCTGTATGTGCGTCCGTGCGTCATAGCAAGTTTTCTCGCTGAACCACATAAACTGGAAATATGAAATTTTGTAGATACAGTCATGGCCCTCATAGAGGGTGGTCCAACCATAATGCACGATGTGAATTGTAAATCACACCTTAAAGTCAAGTTTTTCGCCCAATTTTATTTATCATTTCTTTGTTTCTATGTTTGACAAATTCAACCATGGAGGGGTACACAATTAAGAAGCCTTTTACGAAAATGGGTGTTCAAATCAAAATGCATTTCGTGCACTTCGTGATTTGTTTGGTAAGCATAATCGACCAAATGTGTCTACAGTCGGGAGAATTGTGCGAAAATTTCAGCGAATCGGGTCTGTAGGAAACATAAAATAACCTGTGCATGCTTGCCCAGTTCATTCTGCAGAAACCATTGCTGTTGTTCCCGATAGTGTGGCAGAAGATCTGTCAACCTCGACTCGTCGACGTGCCCAACAATTGAACATCTCACGAACATCTTTGATACGAATTTTGAATAAAGGTTTAAATTTTACACACTTACAAGGTTCAACTGACTCAAGAACTGAAGCCTACTGACCATTTCAAGCGTGGCAGGCATGGCCCTCACACATATGTATGGCCCGACACATTTAATTTTTTCATAGTGACGTCATTGTCATGTACCAAGAAAACCTGAAAATAATCTGTGTAAAACTCTGTCAATGTATTTCTGTGAAGACTGCATCAGCTGACTGACGGGAAGCAAGAATCATGCGCCTATATCACAAACTACTTGATTACTTTATAACTACTCCGTTTTTTTCTTTCGATAACCAGGAAAAATCATTTTAAAGGAAACAAGTTGGTTAGACAGAACTAAGCTCATGTCAGAATGGTTTTGTTCTTAGCCTGCAATATGCAGATATGCAGAATTTAGTAAATTATTCTGTTTATTTGGTATCCGCAAGCCAATTTTCTTTTTTCTTTAAAAGCCGTCGGGCCTTGCTTTGTTGTGTGAGCAGATGCGTTTCGACACCTTTGAGTCATCTTCAGTGTCTAAAGGATGTGCTGAAGGGAATGACTTCATATAGGCGTAGGATGGGTTGAGCAGGTAGTAAACTAAATTAGGACAGGTAGAGGGATATTAGGTTTTTGTTTTTTTGATTCTTGGATGTCCATTTGTTCTGTTTCATCTCATTTTCGCGTTCGTCGGAGAGCGTGGTTTAGTACTGCGTAAATTGCGCTGAAATTTGTAATAAGTTGTTCGTTGATAATGTTACCGTCTGTTTTTCTATGTTTATGCATTTAAACTCTTTGAAATTGCTACACAAACAAAGCAAAGGGCTAAGAGTTGATATCCTAGAAAGGCTTCAAATATATAAACATAGAAAACTTGAGTAAGCAGGAGAGTGCTCCTACCAGAAGGTCTTTGTAAACATCCTAGGGTTAGAAACAAGTTTTCTAATAGCGTGAACCGATAACTTGAATTATTCATCCAATACTTGGATATGAAATCTTCAAATTTATGCAAAAGATGCACAGTTTCTTTCATAAGCACAGTGCAGCCGCCATTTTGATCTAGCTTAAATTATTTTTCGGAATGTTCGCCCAATTGAGCATATTCAAGTTAAACACTATTCCTTAAATTTTCATGAAAATTGAAAAAAAAAAAAATAAAAGTGCCTAGGTCAATTTGAAATATGTATCAATCATAAACACGTGTTATTGTTGTTGTAATTCCATATAATTGAAATCGCTATAGCTCACTTGGTTATGATTCGATCTCAATTAAATTTTTGTGAACTAACATATCTTATATCAGTCTATATAACTGTAAAATTTCAAGAAGTTTAAAGGTACCGTTTTGATTTTATGGGCGAAAATGTGAAATCTAGAAGTCATATTTTTATTAACAAAGTTGAGTGAATTTCGATATCTGACGCATTTGTTGCCCTTGTACTCATAAAGGTCCACATTCGTGACAATTTTCAGATTTTTCGGCTCAAAGGTGTCTAGTCGCGAGGGGGGGGACGCAAATTTTTCGTACATTTTGCCTTCCCCTGAACCCCCTAATTCATAAAATAATTATTTTAGTTCAGATTCTAAAAGTTCTAGTCAAGAACTTTCATTTGGTACCTCACTCGACTACGTCTGGTTAAAAAAATTTTTTAAGGGTTAATTTGTTATTAGGGGGCCCCTTAAAATTTTTTCAAATATTTGTTAAGACCTTAAGTTTTGAGAGACCATCACTTCTGACCTTTTCACAAAGTTTGAGCATTCTAGCTTCTATAGTTTCTGAGGAAACTAGCTTTAACGCACGGACAAACGGACAGACGGACAGACAGGTCGCGAAACTAGTAGGTCTTTGTAAAAAAATTTTATACAAAGACCTAAAAACAGACATTAACATGATCAACGAACAACTTATTACACAAATTCCGATGTAACTTTCTTAGTACTAGACCACATTTTAGACGAAAACGAGATCGAACATAACAAACGGACTTCCAACAATCAAAAAAACAAAGCCTAATATCCCTCTACCTGACCTAATTTTGGAATAGCCTAATTGAGTACCTGACCTAATTTAGCACTACCTGCTTAACCCATCCTACGACTGAATAAAGTCATTTCCTTCAACATATCCTTTAGAGACTGAAGATGACTCAAAGGAGTCGAAATGCGTCTGCTCACACAACAAAGCAAGGCCCGACGGCTTTTAAAGAAAAAATATGTAGAATAATTTAATTTAAGAAAAACCTTCGTGACATGCACAAAAAATGTACTCTTGCTTTAAAAGAACTCCATCCTAATCAGCCAACACTTGGTTCTAATATTACTAAAACCATTGACTGATCTCAATCTCATATTTTTTTTCTGATATTCATCTTATCTGAAAATTTGGAGAGATTCCAATCAAAGGTGCAGTGTCTGGTTCGATGGACGTAGTAGAAAAATCATATATGATTGTTGTAATCGGAGGAAATACAAATGGCTATAACTTCTGTAATTTTTATTAAAACTTATGTTTTAAACTGATCTTTTGAAGAACTACTTAAATGGCTGATTTCATCTAATTTAATAATACTAATCCAGCTTTATTGACAAAAATACTAGATCCCAATATTATCAGCAACTTTCCAACGAATTTCAACCTCTATATTATTTTTTATTTGATGTGCCTTCATGATTTTTGAGGCCTTGTGCAAGCAATTTGCGACACAAGAAGTTTCTTCAGAAACTGTAGAAGCTACAATGCTCATACTTTTTGAAAAGGTCAGAAGTGGCGGTCTCTAAAAAGTAATGGTCTTATCAAATATTTTAAAATTTTTTAAGAGCGGTTCCTCTTATAATGAAGTGGCCCTTAGACAATTTTTTTTATCAAATTTAGTCGAGTAGGGTATCAAATGAAAGGTGTTAGCACTTTCATAATCTGATGAAATCATTTTATGCATTAGGATTCCAGGGGTAGGCAAAATGCACGAACAATATATTTGTCCCCTCCCCTCGCGATTGAACACCTTTGAGCCGAAAATCTGAAAAAATACAAAGGTAGATCTTTATGAGTACAACGGGAATAAATACCTCGGAAATGAAAATTCATTTAACTCTGTTAACTATTGTATGATTTGTAAATTTTACATTTTCCCTCGAAATTCAAAACGGTGCCCCTGTACTTCCCAAAATTTTTACAGTTATGTATGTTGATATATGACACTTATGCTGACAAAATTTCATGAAAATCAGATCATAATCAAGTGGGTTATCGCCATTTCAATTATATGGAATTATAACAACAATAACACGTATTGATGGTTGATACATATTTCAAATCGACTTACGTACGCTTATTTTTTCGGTATTTCATGAAACTTTCGTACTGACTCGACGTGTTTCACGTCTCATCTTCAGCCATTCGATTATAAATTCAATCAAGCGTTATTAGCATACGAGTATACCTTAAATATTGAAGTATGGGGACAATAACTCAAATTTATTCAATTTTCTCATTTACAACAGCCGCAATTTTGTTTTACGATTAATGATGTTACTAATTGAACAAATTCTCAAAAATATTCATGATACCTATATTTCCTGAAACTTTCATGTAAATCCTGGCAAACCTGTAGTGCCTGACTCGGTAAAGTCTGCAGAAATAAAGGCGAGACGCTCAATACGGAGGGACAGATGATGAGAAAATATTATAGTTAGCAATTGTACGAGTATAGCGTCTAGGCACGCTTATGGGTAAGGCAGTCAACCCCAAATTAAGTTTTGATATTTAAAGAATAGACTGAGGCGAACTTGCCTGTTTGAAGTCGGACCAAAAAAAATCAAAACTTAATTTGGCGTTGACCGCCTTACCCAACGCTACACAATTGCTAGGTGACTAATATTTCTTAATCATCAGTCCCTTCGTATTGAACGCCCCACCTTAACTACACTGTAGCACTCCTGCCAGTTTCTTTCAGCTCAACTAATGGATTAAGACGGATTTGAAACGATTTGGGAAGCTTTCAGCCACACCAGAGCGAAAGAAGAAGAATACATTCCTGGACCAGTAAAGATGAACGTACTGGACGTTCCATAGTAATACAGCGCACATTGTTGCCTAATAATACAGGAAAATTTAAGCCGCTTTAACTTCATTAAATACAAGTTGATCTTTTTGAAACTTTCATGGGGTTAACCATATAAATAAACATTCTTGTATCAAACTTTATTGAATTTAAGGGTATGGTTTTATTCAAGAAAATGTAAAATTGATAAATCGTATTATTAATAACAAACTCGATCGAATTTTGACGTAGTTGTTGTTGTTGTACTCATAAAGGCCTACATTCATGATTTTTTTCACATTTCTAGGATGAAAGGTGCCCAATCGCGAGGTGGTACGCGAAAATTTCCCTATCTCCTGCCCCCCCCGGTTTTGATGAGGTAAGTTTTAAACCTGTTTTGTAAAGATCTTATTGAAACCTTTCCAATGACACCCTATTCGACTACGAACGGTGAAAAAAATTGTTTAAAGGGTCATCTCTTTATACGGGAAAGCCCCTCTTATAACTCTCCGAAAAATTTTTCACCCCAAAACTTTCAAAAAGTCACCACTTCTGACCTTTTCACAAAGTTCTACGGCTGTAGCTTCTATAGTTTCGGAGGAAAACTACTTAGACATACAGACGGAGACACACATATTTTTTCAAAGTGTTTTTATTCACTTTTTAAGTGCAATACTCCAAATTTCTTTTGCTTTACAATAATCATTACGTTTATTGTTAAGCCGTATGCCTGATGATTCCGAGTAATGGAATTTCGTTCATCGGAGTCTCTTTAGCTTGATTTTACTTCGCTTTAAGGGGAAAACGAAGTATGAGCACTATTTTGAGATTAATTTAAATAAATTCACTATAGCGAACCGACTGTTTATGTTCTCAAAGCAAAAAAGTTTGTTGTGGCACTCTCCGTTTTTATGGTCGACATAGTAACGTCACGACTAATATGGGAAGCCATATGTATAAAGGCCAAGATGCAGTGAAATCCTCATCATTCGGATCAAATAAAATCAAGGGTATTCTGTATAATCGGAAATCCGGATAATCGGTTGAAAAAAAAATTAAATAATATTTAAATTTTAATCAATTTTAATTATGTAATGGGTTTTGTATACGTAGTTTAGACAATATGAGTCCCGAATGTACCTTAGTTGTAACAACTGTATGGGATCCGATTCATTCTATCTTTTAGATGACTTAAAAGCAACATCTAGAGCTTCAAAAGCTTCTGCGTGAGATAGTACTTGACATACATCCCTAGTTTCAGTCTCTTCATCAAATCGCCAATGACTTCTTCATGAGTTAATATTCGGAATTCAGGGTCTTCATTATCGCATCTTTGATTTTCATCTCACCCTTCACCAATCTGAGAATTTTCATTGCTTAAAATAAGGTTGGCATGAACCCATAAGCCGAAGGTCCCAGGTTCAAATCTCATTGGGAGCAACGTGATTTAGTTCAGGGGATTTTTTGGACAGACTACGAGTGTTCGCTTAGTGGTGATATGTACTAATTTAATCAGATCATATCATAGCTGAGCAAGCACACGGGAGCATATGGTACTGACCAAACCAACTCGCGAAAAAAAATCAATACGGTCATGAAAATGAGATACTCTAACTAAGGCCCGAGAGGGGCTGTAGTGCTATAAAGAAGAAAGAAAATAAGATTGAATTAATTTTAATAACTTATTTCATGTTCTATTTAATGTTTACGATTCTACAGAGTTTCACGCTTCTACCAGCTTATAACAACAATCTTTTAAATTAATTTCCTTAAAAAGCTTTAACATTGCTGCTTTCTGTGTAAACGCTTTAAAGTTTCAGTGGCGTTTTGGTCCATAGGTTGCAATATCGGTGTTACGTTGGAGGGAAAAACTTAACTGTAAACTTCCCATTTCCGCGACTTTGTGCTTCAGTAGAATGGTGCCTTGGCGCATCTCTATTAGCAAAATACATCACCCTCTTTCCCCACATCCTTTTGATATTTCTTCACCTCAGGAATAAATGTATTTTCATACCAAGTACCTTCACGCGTTTTATTGGTTAGCGCAAGTATTTTTTGATTTACTAATAAATAGGAGTAACACTTGATGTGTTTCTGTAGTGTTCGTACAAGCCATAATTGCCATAATTTCTTCTTACGCACTTTGTGCTCCTGTGATGTTTTTCACGAAGCAGTGCTAATGATCTGCTTGGTAGATCTTTCCAATTAAGATCTGTTTCATCCAGATTGTATACAAAATCCAAATAGTATTCTTTTTCATCTAGCAATGCTTTGAACTCGTCTACAAAAGAGTCGGCTGAAGCAACGCAGCAGACAATTGTTCTCCTTGAATCTCCAATTGTCGAATTTCATGTCTAGATTTGAATCTTGCTAAGCATCTGCAGCTCATCTTAAAGGAAGTAACACAACCATGCTTTTGATTAAAATCCAGTTATTTTTCACACAAAGGAGGTCCAGATCTGGGCTGGCCACATACTCTCTCTTGTAAAAACCAAGTAAAAACTGCGATCTCTAAAATTTTATTTTAAGATTTTTTCATGACTTTATGTTTCAAGACATATATTTGCGCCAACTCACTACCAGATTCACAATCTTTTATACTCTCAATTATCTTCACTTTATTTTCAAGATACAACACCACTCGTTTTTTTTGGACATTTTAGATTTCCCATGTAAAACGTAAACAAAAATAAAAGGCAACCTATCAGTTGAACACTTTCAAAAAAAATGAAACCTTAACAAACACTATCGCATAAAAAAATGTCAGCGGGAATATACGGTCAGAGGCGGGAATAAACTCATCATCATATGCCACAAACTTTATTAATATTGCTTACAATTGACAATTGATCGCATCATTTAATTATCATTTTCGAGTGGAGAAATATCCAAATGTATAACATTTACAATGTGATTATGATAGCCAAAGTAAGATACGAAATGTTAGAGTCATATTTTTTCAATATTTCTTGCAAAAACTGCATTAATGGTAGTTTCCCCTTTTGTTGTTGGATCATTCCTACCATTTATCATTTTCAATCCAAATTTGTCTTAAAGGAAGGTTAATAATATTTCAGCTTCAGATATCGAGAAATTCACATTAAAATCTCCTGCAAGGATCAATCAATAAATTTGCTAGAGCTTGTGAACCTGCAGTGAATAGTGGCAATAAAGATTTTGCAATAAATAATTTAATATCCCTCATGGCTGCATTTGGTGAAATACAGGGTTATCCATTCCATGGTTGGGAAAGTATAACCCTGCCATTTGACATTTGTTAAAAATAAATGTCATCCAAAACGAGTTTTTTAGTTGAAGGTTTGCCATTTAGAAATATGGATCATTTAACAGTCGAAGAATGCGTTAAAATTATTAAATTTTATTATAAAAATGGTGCTTCTGCTGTATCAACATTCAGGGCTTTACGAGCCGATTACAGTCGACATAATCGACCTACACAGCAAACAATTTCGAACACAGTGAAAAAATTTGAAGAGATTGGATCGGTTATTGATATTGCAAGGCCTGTGCATCATCGCAACATTCGGTCTGCTGAAAATATCGCTGTCGTCGCTCAAAGTGTGGAGGAAGACCCGAATTTGTCGATTCCTCGACGTGCTCAACATTTGGGCTTGTCTTACGGCTCATTGTGACGGATTTTGCATTTGGATTTGCATAGCCCATCCGTAAAAAATCCAACTCACTTAAGAACTTAAGCCTCAAGGCCATACACAGCGCAGAATGTATGCGAATTGGGTGATTGAACAACAAGCCATTGATAACGATTTTTCGAACAAAATTTTTTTTAGTGATGAGGCTCATTTTTCGCTCAGTGGTTACTTAAATAAACAGAATTGCCGCATATGGGGCTCTCAAAATCCTCAGGTGATCGCAGAAAGGCCTTTGCATTATGATCTGGTGGTGTTATTGGCCTGTATTTTATTGAAAACGATCAAGGAAGAGCCATGACAGTCAATTCTGACCGCTACGGACGGATGTTTACCGATTATTTTTGAAGAGAAATTGAAGATTATGATCTGGAGAACATGTGATTTCAACAGGACGGAGCCGCAAGCCACACAACACAGGCTAATCGAGCACTTTTGCAAGTGAAATTTCCAGGACGCGTAATTTCGAGATTGAGTGATGTGAATTGACCCGCAAGATCCTGCGACCTAACACATTTGGATTTCTTTTTATGGGGCTATGCAAAAGGTCGTGTTTACGAAAACAATCCTCAAAATCTTGAGCAATTGAAAACCAATATTCGTGAAGTTATGGCCGAGATATTGCCGGAAATGTGCCGAAAAGTCATTGAAAATTACCTCAAAAAGATTGAGGCCTGTAAGAGGTCCCGTGGAGGATATTTGAATGAATTTGTGTTTCACGTATAATAACAAGGTTCAATCTTTATATTGAATAAAAAGTTTTGTTTCTATCTGAATATTTTATGTGTTTTCTTTAGCTTTACTTTCCCAAGCGTAAAATGGGTAACCCTATATAAATGGCAATTAGAATCAATTTCTTCGGATTATTTTCGCTGTGTTTGACTATGCACTCTACCGCATATATGTCTCCAATTCTTTTTGACATTGAATTTGTCACATCAGGATTAGCTGAGTAAGGAGCTTTTATATCTATCAAGAAAATCTACAAATTACAAGAAAATCAAAATTTTTTGAGCGTCGCATGCAAGTCGCTCATCCCATGCAAGTCGCTCATCCCATGCAAGTCGCATGTGCTGGTAGCGTTAAACGTTTAACGCAACCTTGTTGGAAGTCGCATTAGAAGTTTCACTTCAAAATACTGGCAGTCCAGCAAACGAGTTGGACTGGAAATGATATCCAAGACACGAGATCGCAAACAATATTCAAAAGTGGGAAGCCTACTGGAAACCGAGAATTCGGACTGGCCTTCATTGTAGATAGGGAGTTCAAATCGTACATTATTGATTTTGAGGCAGTTAATGAACGGTTGTGTGCGATCCGTATAATAGCGAAATTCTTCAAAACTTGGCTGATCAATTTTCACGCCCCGACCGAAGAAAAGGACGAAGAAACGAAGGAAAAGTTCTTCAATAAGCTAGAAAGATTAGTTGACTTATTGCCTTCAATCGACACAAACCTAATTCCGGGTGAATTTAACGCTAAGGTTGGCAATGAGATATCTTATTGGGGAACAACTGGAGGATAAAGCCTCCACAATGAAAGAAACAATAACAAACAGCGCCTGACCGACTTTGCATTTAGTAGAAATCTAGTCATACGATCGACTTGCATCCCACATCGACGCATACATAAAATGACCTGGGTATTACCAGATGGCAACAAATATAACTAAATCAACCATGTTCTGATCGAACAACTTTGGGCCTCGAGCATACTTGACGTCCGTACGTACAGAGGAGCCAATTCTAACTCAGATCGTTACTTGATCCAACTAATCTATCGATGTCATTTATCAAAGGCGTATTAATCGAAGACCAGCATGCTATAAAAATCGGATATCGAAAGGCTCCAAATAACGTCTGTGGCGAAAAATTTCACGGAGAACCTCAACAAACAGTTGGCTCCCATCTTATCAGACGCATCGCTGACAGCATGCAACCGACGTGCGACCCCGTTGAAACTCGTTTAACCGATTTTATACGGTTAATATCGCAGACAAAGTGTCACCGTTTACAGCATCCAAGCGTTCTTGGATTTCGCTATCCGATTTCCCTTCTAAAAACAAGCATCAAGTCACCAACCCATATTGCTCCTTCTCCATTATTGTAAAATCCGCGGACACGCCAAATTCTACACGTGGTCTCATGGATTCAGCTGAAATTTTGAAAGTAGCCATCTACAAGAATGTACTACACGATAATGAATCTCTCTTGCGATAGCAGCGTCGTCGGGCGGTGAGGCAAAGTACTGATCGGGCCGCTCTCGCATTGTTCATTGTAATACAGGAAAATTCAAACCGCTATAACTTCGTTCAATATATTTCGATCTTTTTGAAACTTTTAGTGCAGGTCAATCTTATCAACAATCATTTGTGTATCTAATTTTATTGAATTTAGGGGTACAGTTACGGTTTTATTGAAAAAATTTAAAATTGATAAATCATACTATTACTAACAAAGTTGAGTGAGTTTCGCCTTCTCACGTATTTGTTGTTGATCCAATCACGAGGGGGTGGAGGGTACCTGAGAGTTTCGTACAAGTTGAATAGACAGGAATATGATCTGTTAGAAGAGTTTTGTACTCAATCTTTGAAATGCAGACCCTTACTTAACGAACTGATAAAACACGAGCATCACGTGTATATTAAAAAATAGGTTCAAATAAAAACATTTATTATTTTAATATAAGCGAGTAGCACTGCGTTGCAATGTAAGATGTATTATTCAGTGTGCAGAGTCTCAAAGAAAGTCAAGTTATCCATCTTACCTGAAATTTTCCAGAAGACCCGATCAAAAATTTAGTGTTTGGTTCAAAAGTTGGAAACCGTATATTGTTGCTGTAATATACGAATATTCAAGCGGCTATAGCTTCACTGAATATGGTCAGATTCTGATGCAACTTGTAGACGTAGAGCCAACTGCTGCCAGACATACATTTAGGCATAAAGGCTGAATTGTTTGTATATATTCCCATTACACGCACCTTAAATGTTTTTCAGGTACTTATTTCATATGAGTATTTAAAATAATAGACTACAGAATTTATTTATTTATTTATTTATTTCGAATCCATTTTAACAGGCAAAATGCCCAATTACAAAAATAGAAAAGACAATATAGATAAAATAGACAAAAACATTTAAGATAATTAAGCAATTAATCATAAATTTTAACAATTAATGTAGTTTGTTTCTAAGTAAATGCTTAAATGCTATTAAAGATTGAGGGAAAGTACCAAGTTTTAATTGATTGTGCACGCGAGGCAAACGAATCATGGCAGAATGAAAATGGGTTTCAGTACGCGCAAATTGGATGTGAAGATTGGAGGAGCGCAGAGGCCTGCCGGGGCTCCTCCAACTTATTTGATTTACCAAGTTAGGGCAATCAATCAGGCGGTGGTGGAGTTTAAATGAAAGACATTCATCAAGGAAAGTTCTACGTGCTTTTAATGAAGGAAGATGTAAATAAGTAAGACAGCGGGTGAAGTTTCTTTGGACATATTCTATGTCAGCAATAAGGTATGCAAAGTGTGGGGACCAAACTTGAGAGCTATACTCTAAAATACTTCTAACTAAAGAATTATAAAGCTGGACAGCGGAGAATATATCTTGGAAAATAAAAGTATGCCGCAGTACAAGACCTGAGACTCGAGAAGCTCTGGTTTTAATGCTTGAAATGTGCATATCAAATTTGAGTTTGGGATCAAAAATTACACCGAGATCTTTAATTTTTAGAACAGTTGAAAGAGATTCGCTTCCAATTGAATAGATAAATTTGATTTGTACTGGTTTAAGAGAATACGACATAACATGACATTTAGATATGTTCAGTTCAAGATTGTTAGTGCTACACCAATTTTCCAGGATAGACAAATCATTCTGCAATTGAGAACAATCCTCTTCTTGACCGATAGCCCTAAATAGTTTCAAATCATCTGCGAATAGAAGGGATTTTGAGTTTAAAGCAGCAGGTAAATCATTGATAAAAAGTATAAATAGGAGAGTGCCAAGGATTGAGCCTTGTGAGACACCTGACGTAGGGTAAAAGGTTGAAGATAATGAACTGATTACACGAACACAACAAGAACGATATGTTAAATAAGAATTTATCCAGGCCAACATCGGAGCAGGAAATCCATAGTGCTGCTACTTTAGTAGTAAAATAGAATGATCAACTCGATCAAATGCTTTGCGAAAATCAGTATAAATGACATCCATTTGCATATGGTTATTTAGAGCACAAAAAATCGAATGAGATATTTCGAGTTAATTAGTAGTAGTAGAGCGATTAGGAAGAAATCCATGTTGCTCGGCAGCAAAAGTTTGCGATAGAGATGATGCTAATTTATTGTGAACGTGGCGCTCCAACAATTTAGAGAAGTAGGAGAGGATAGGTATAGGACGGCATTTGGAAATATTACAAGGGTCACCATTCTTCAGAATTGGAACAATATGTGCAAGTTTCCATATTTGAGGGAAAGTTCCATTGGCTAAACTTATATTAAACAGAATTGAAAGAGGAGTAGATATAGAAGTAATGAGTGACTTAACAAATATAGCGGGAATGCCATCGGGACCCGGTCCAATGCTTCCATCTAATTTGCTGGTGAGTAGCTCAATGTCATAGGGAGTGGTTTCGAAATCAATAGCTAATGTCGAATGAGAGAATGGAGGGCAATAGTTTGTAGGTTAGGACGAGGCACTAAAAGATTCAGAGAAAAATTTGGCAAAAAGATCTAAAATAGCAGAAGGCCCATTAGCCTCCAAGCTGTTCCAATGTGCTGAGTCTGGAATACGAGAGGAAGTGTTCAAATAACGAATGAAAAACCAAAAAGGTTTTGTTTGGTTAGACAACAGAGATTGTTCTATGGAGAGATAATAATCACGCATGGCTGCTTTAATGCGACATTTAGCAAGGGTAAGAAGTCTTTGATAATCTGTACAAGCTGCAGGACACCCAGTACGTTTGAAGTCTTGATGAGCTCGATCCTTACTTTTTAGAAGGGTCAAAATATCGGCGTTCGACCATGGTGTGTCATTACTTTTTAATGTGTGAACTATTGGTGTATGTTGGCTGATCAGCGTATTCAAATACATGTAGAATTTAGAAACAGCATCATCGCGAGATACACTAGCAAAGAAGGAGTCCCAATCAGTCGATTGGAGATTGTTCGCAATAATTGCACGGTTTGATCTACGGGAATTATACATTGAAGGCTGTTCAGTCCTCTTACGCCTCATGTTACACAGTTTAAAATCAATACTTAATGGTGGATGGTTGAGATCGGATGCAACATAAGCAAATTCAGGATGTTTTAAGTCCAAAATAGTAGACTGATTGCTTGAACAGTTTGATAAAACCAGATCAAGAATGCGGTCATTAATGCTTGTGATGTTATTTATTTGATTTAGTGAGCAAAGTGAGAGGAAAGAAGAAAAAACTTCAGAGAGACGGTTGGTTGACTCGATATATGGGCAAGAAGATAGATTCCAAGATAAAGAAGGAGCAATAAAATCACCACATAGAAGAATAATATCTGAAGGATATTTAGCGTTTATGTAGATAGTAAGTTCGTCGAGAAATTTAACGTAAGTGGAAAGAGAAGACTGACAAGGCACATAAATTGACGACACCAAAAGGTGAATATTGGATGAAATGGTTACCCTAACAAGTACACATTCAACAGGAGAAGTTGGAATGAAATCCGTACAAGAAAGACAACCAAGGGACTTTGTGACACCCACAAGTACACCCCCACCGATTGATTCCCAGATGAATCAGTTGTTCGATCGTATCAAAAAATATTATGAAAGGTTGATAAGTCCTTGTTAAGAATAGTATCATTCAGCCATGTTTCACTTATACATATAATGTCGTCATTAGCTAATGTGGTGGAAATTAGGAAATTCTGCAACTTGGTTCTAAGCCCTCTTACATTTTGATAATAAATTTTTAGAGAAGAATCACTAAAGTTGGTTTGGTTGGGAGCGACGGAGATTTGATTTAGGGCGTTGCTTCGGAAAAAACTTTTTGACTAATGTTCCTTTGGGCCAGAAGTCTGGATCAAGTATCAAACGAAGATCAGCAGGAACAGAAATTTTAAAAGATGCAATGATTTTGTTCGGTAAATTATCTTTGTTTAGCTTTGTAACACCAAATATAGGAGGAGTAAATCCTAATTTTCTGAGAATGTAGTTACTTATATCCTTTTTTGATTTTCTGTAGGAAAGCCTGGAGATAAAAAGCTCAATAGGCGGCGAAACAACTTCTAATTCTGAAATTCTCATAGATGGTAGGTAGGCTAGCAGAATTTATCATAGTTGGTAGGCTAGCAAGATTATCAGTAGGTGCAGTTGTCATAGCTGAAGTTAATACCGACGAAGAAAGATGTATATTGTTGATCCTGGAAGATTTGATTTTTTAGGAACAGCTCCCTTGCTAGTATCAACGGCAGTAGTTTCAATTAACGTAGCCTCCGCCGGTTGGCTGGTCGCATTGTTGATTCCTTTGCTTGCATCCAACATTGAAATATCAAGTCGATTACGAATGTCAAGCAGCACTTCAGACTGCTCTTTTAATAGGCGAATTGTGTCAGCGATAGTCATTCCACGGCAATGATCACACCGAAAAGTTATGTTTTTCGCAAAATTTGCGCGGATTTCATAAAATGAAACAGGAATAGATAAACACTTCAGGTGGAATGATTTAGCGCAAAAGCCATCACATTCAATGAGTTTAGCCCTAGCTGACTCCGGTTCTTTGCAAATAACTCACTTAATGTCGTAGAGGGGAGAGCTTCCAGCCATTATTCAAGTTCAAATATAAAATATAAAATAACGTCGCAAAGCAATAAAAATCCAAAATGTTAAATTGATCTTGGTCTGTAACCACACTATTATGTATGTTCTTAACTTTGCACTTAACTATTGCACACAAAGCACAAAAGCTTTAAAATATAAAATTCACAAATGCAGCTTACATCAATCAAATCGTTCAAAGATTTGGGTTTGTACTTAGATCTAATAGGGGGAAATTGTGGGTGGCAGACGCAATTAATCACTTGAACGGTTTGTGGTTTAGTTCAGGCACTACATAAAAGTGATATTTCTCATTAATTGACACACAAAGAACTTTTCACTTATTGTTTATTGTTGGCAAGTAAATAAAGAAAATGATTTAACAAAGATGACTTGTTTAGGAAGCGATTCACTGCCACAATGCGCCACTTTTAGTACGAAAATGAAGGGAATAGTACCCGGCTACAAACCGATAACTTTTACGATATTTAAACGCAAAGAGAATATCGCTTAATTGAAAATAATGCACAGTCAAAAGCACACGTCTAGGCTCGTTGACGTTACAACGTTTGTATATCAAGGCCTGGTAGACACGATTCAAGATAAAATTTGCTTTATAATGGGCTTAGACCTTGGCCTTCCAAATGTATATCAAAGTATAAGGACTGAACTTTGTCGTTTACAACTTTAATAAACGTTTGGAAGTAATAAGCCTCCACTTCAGGGAGCCTTGGCAGATATGAGGTCCTAAAGGTCCCCAAGAACCGACTAAGCAACGTAGCAGTGTAAAATTTTCTGTTATTAACAAAGTTTATCAGATTTTGACTTCTGAGTTATTTGTTAGACCTACTTCGATGATTCTGTACAGATTATTATTCTGTCACTGACTGCCGCAATAAATGTTACAACTCACTTTGAGAGCGTTTCAACCTTGCTTTTTGTTGGGGAAAGTGTCATCTTTTCGATTTTATACAACACGAGGTAATCTATGTTCAGTTAGTAGTAATTCAGTGGATACAAGTATAGATATACTCTTTTTTCAGAAAGTCATCACAAACCTTGTGTAGGGAAAAATAGAAACCATATGTTCAACTTCATGATGGATTGAATTGTTTGATTTTGTTCTACACTGACAATGAGTGAATAATTACGTCAAAAAACGTGGGTACTTTCCAAATAAATAGATACATAAGATAACTTTTTTTTTTTCGATTTATACACCATTGAAATTGGACTGCATCGGCTTTTATTATTACAATGGTATCCTTCTACCTTCAAAGTAAAAATGATAAATATAATGATCATGCATTTACACGTATCAGCTTAGTGAAACATTTGTTATAGCGTGTGCGACTTTTTCCGCTTAACTCAAATATTATTTCATCGCCTTTAGCATTTATTCAAAATTAAAACCTTTGAAACATGTCCAATAACCTGCACTAAAAACATTTTTCAATTTAGTAAGTTATTAAAAGTCTTTTGACGAAAAAACAGAGAGAAATAATTCTCCGAAACGAACTATTGTTATTTTTTATTGACTGACAATACTAAGTGATATGTGCAAATTGATTTTTTCATGAATTTTAATTATTATCCTCTTTCCATTACCTTTCATTTATTTGTATGGCCTGTAGCAAAAATTAATTCTTGTAATTGGCTTCAGGTCAAATGTTTCTTGAAAAAGTAATGGACGGTGAAGCAGATAATTTTTTTGTTTTTAATCATGTTGTAGAAAGCATGCCCAGTATCCCAGATGAATTGATTTATCAATTCATTATTGAGAATACACGAATCAATCAAATATTATTTCAAGTCGAAGGTAATGGTGTAACGTATAGAAAAATATTTACATGAAACCATGTAAATCAATGTTTAAGGTCATACTTTCTCAAAATTTCAATGAGCTTCGTTTGTTATTCAATGAGAAATAAATCCCACAAGTGCGAATTTTATGCAAGTCATTGTTTGTGTACTGCTGAGGAAATTAAGCTTTCATTTCAGTTTGAAACCTGTAAAAATTAGTACTTCGACCTCAAAATAATCAATGAATGTAAACACAAGTGGTGTATCACTTGAATGAAGTTAGATTTCATGTTAGGCTTCAAATTATCAAAACTTTTTGTAATTCTTAGTATAGTTCAAGTATGAAAATATTTTGACTTCAAGGTTTAATGTTTTGTGGGGCTTTATCTGATTTTGAAATAATCTTGTTCAAGACAGCTAAATACCTTTATCATACATGATAAAATGCTTGACACAACTGTTCGATAGTTATTGTCAATATTTTTGAATTTACAAAATTAGATCACGTATTTTTAGATATTACAGGTGCCTTTGATGCATCCATGTGATTCGTTCTGCCTTTTTGTCAATTAATTCCCTGCGCGTATTTGATTTCCAAACTGTATCTCACATATTCAATATTTAGTCAAAAGTTATTAAAATGTTTGCAATTCATCATCTGTCTTCGAGCGAATTAATTAAGTAATTAATAAAAGGTCACATGAAAGATAATAAATCTGTCTTCAAATACGTGAATAGGGAAAACTAACAATAATATTTTTGAGATGGCACAAAAAAGAAATGGCTACTAAATGTATAATTTATGCAAAGAAGCATTGGAAGTAGGAACAGGTTGGGTAGATATAACTACGCTTATGTCAGAAAACTATTGTACTCTACCTACAATAAGCAAACGTTAGTAGCAAGGCATCTGTATATGCCCATATTTATGAAGATTTGCTTCCCTTCTTATAAATTTCTAATAGCTTAATCCTTAACCAAAGTATCAAACTAATTGGATTTACCACTGCCAGTATGCGTTCCTTTACGTGTCAGTATTTACTCCTGATTCTTCATTTCTTAATTCTGTACATTTTTGTGTAATTTATTCTGTAACAATAAACTATGGGACTAGTATCACTACTTCACAATTCCTCCTTTGACTTCATTTTCGCCAGACGATTTCCATACAATCTACCCAAATTCACAATCGTATTTTATTATAGGTAAGTTGATACTGCTATCGGTTTGGATTCTTTACCGTGAACTTCGTATCATCTGTGTCGGCAGCATTAAGGATTTTATGATTTTCATATTTGGCACCACTCTTGAAAGGCAATGTGGAGGCCGAGAGTAGCATTTGCTTTCTATTTGCTCTTGAATTAGATGGGGAAAAACAGTGGTTGTCACTTTTAGGAAAAAAGAATTATAAACTTTTAAAGTACACTTATTTCGTTAGGCAAGTGTACACAAGCCTTCTATAAAAACGAATTTGGCCGAATTTATTTATTTGTTCAGTTTCATGAAGTTTTTTGACTCGAATAAAAATCTTTTTGGAATCCTAGATCACTAAACAGGCCAGCTGTATTGCGACAACATCTGCATGAAATAAAGAAATATAGAACGGATTTTATGTCTAGCATTCGCTGCGTATAGACGTGTTTTTAAAAGCTCCTGTCAAGAATTTTTAAAAATTAAATTAATTTTTTAAAACGTCAAGTCGTAACTGATTTTTTAAAAAACTTATTAAGACGTCGAATAATTCGAACAATTTATCGAGTATCTGAGTTTTACTTGCGAGGAAGTCTCAAAAAGTTCAAAAAAGAGGAAACTTTTTCTTCGCCGTGGCACTGGGGAGCCCGACAGCTTCCCATCCCTGGGGAATCCGGGCCCAGGCATTTCAAGTACTACAAATGAAAAAATTATGAAACAAAAAAACTACCAAGAAAGTTTTAGCCATAGGAAGCGTATTATGCTTTCAAGCGAAGAATTGGAAAGAGTAACCAGGGAAACGCAAGATTTACTAGAGAAAATGAAGAGATGAAACTCCGAATTCAAAATTTGGAGGAAATGATCCGTAAATTATCAAACGTTAACAAAACAAAAGCGATCAAGCCACAGAATACGTCCGTAAAACAGGAAGTGACAACATATAAGATGACCGAAAAAAAAGTAACCACGCAAAAGGCTCAACAAACAAATAAACGAACAATACTAGAAACGAAAAAGTCAACAACCCATGATGCTGATATACTAAGCGCGGGACGAGCAAACGACAGCGCAAATTACTATGCAGTACTTGCTGCGATGAATGATGATATGGATACCGAGATGGAGTGCCAAGAAAACATGGGTACTAATAATGGTTCTAGTGACGATTTTATCGAATACTTAAAATCTAAAAATAAGGAGAAGAAGAAGAAGCCAACCGGTGTGTATGCTGGTTTTCCCATCAAAAATAATAAAGCAGCTGAGAAAAATTCTACGATTAATGTCTTTGGGCAGCGCAGAGGGGATATGCTTCGGCCATTGGCAGCCGAACACAAAATAGATAATTGCGAAGTTAAGATAGTGACCGCTGATAAACTCACAATCAAAACAAAAACACTGGCTGATTCTATCTAAGCTAGCGAAAGATGCCCTTAATAGTGTACAAGCTCCCCACTTCACATACACGCCAAAGGCGGAAAAAATCAGACCTTCCTGTTGAAGGGCTTGGACTGTGGGAAGAATGCTGTTGATCTCCTTAAAATGTTAAAGGAAACTGCACCAGCTGTCAAATTTATTAGTGTGAAAAGGTTTGCCAAAAGAAGATCAACTGTTGAAGGCAAAATATAAAAATTTTATTTAGCACAAATATCAAATGATAGTAGGCCAAGTGCCCTCCAAAAGATATGGTACTTGAATTTTAAAGTTGTGAGGTGGGAGTGCCTCCATAAAATGGACCTCAATTAGTGTTACAGGTGCAAATGATTCAGTCATTTGGTTGCCAATCGTGCTATGCACTATCGCTGCGCTAAATGTAACGATATTCATACTCCTGGTGAATGCAAATTTGCTCAGATGGAACCAAAATTATACTGTGTTAACTGCGGTATAAGAGGTCTTATTTTGAATCGATCCTCTGATTTAACACCTTGCGACTATTTCCTTTGGGGCCACGTGAAAGAGAAGGTCTATGCCAACAGCCCAGTTTCGATTCAAGACCTCAAAGATGGAATGCGTGTGGCTTTCAAGGACATAGGGCAGCCACTTTGCAGTTTGGTTCTGGAAAATTTCATGGCGTCGCCCCATACCTCTGCTCCATACAGTAGCACTGACTCTACAGCACTCATCAAGAGGCGTCTTCTTGATGGGCTGGGTCCCCCTACGTTGGCCATAAGTCGACTCAGGGCCGATATTCTCGAAGCAGCCTTCTCAGCCGTTGCCCTGATTTGCTCAGAGAAACTCATCTTCGAGTCGATCAGTAGCCCCAGGTACTTCACCGCTAGCTTCGATTCGATTTGTATATCTCCAATACTGATCATCCTTACTCTAAGGATTCTCTTTTTTGTCAAGTTGACCACTTCGGTTTTCTCCAGTTCTAAACTGAGCCCGCGAGCAGTCATCTAGTCCCTCACTCGGCGCATTAGCATACCTAGCCTAAGTTGCGCTTGTTCAACGGTACGTCCGTCGACCAGAGCCGCAACATCATCCGCATAGTCGACCAAGCGCGACTCATCTGGCATCTCAAGTCTCAGTAGCCCGTCGTAAGACACGTTCCGCAGGTCCGGACCAAGGATAGATCCCTGGGCAACACCCGATGTAATTTCCATCCTTCGTTGGCCCTGTGTCGTGTCGTAGAGCAGGCTTCGGTCCTTTAGGTAGTTCCTCAAAAGCCGCATTAGATATTCTGGAACTTGAAAAGAGTTTTCCAGCGTGTCCAGAATATCCACCCATCTAGCGGAGTTGAAGGCATTCCTGACGTCGAGTATCACCAACAGGACGATCCGTCGCTTGGTGCGACTATATACCTCTGCCTTTTGGACCACGTTCACCACCTCTGCAATCGCATCAATGGTAGAACGTCCTGCTCTAAAGCTGTACTGCCGAGGAGATAGGTCCCTAGCAGCACGAATCACGTCAGTGAGTCTTCCCTTGATGAGTTTCTCTAGCACTTTCCCAGCCGTGTCTAGCATGCATAACGGGCGGTATGCAGACGGCAATTCGGGATTTCCCTTCCCCTTGCTGATCAGCACGAGCCTCACCACCTTCCATCGTACCGGGGAAACCCCGTCCCGTAGGCAAGCGTTGAATGTGTTGAGCAGCAAGTCAGGACAATGGTGATAGACGAGCCGCAACACCTCAGCTGGAACACCATCTGGACCTGGAGCCTTCTTCGCTTTCAAGGAGAGGACTGCCTCCTCCAGTTCCAGCTGTGTGAAGAGTGGGCACTCTACTGCTGTTTCACCATGGACAGAGTCAACACGGACGGGATGGGCAGGGAAGAATCCCCGCACTATCGCGTCCATCTTTTCCGCGTCATGTATACAAGGCTTCTGTAGGGCACCAAGTTTCCCCATGACCAGCTTGTAGCCAAGGCCCCACGGATCCTTGTTCACATTGTCCACTAGGTCTTGCCAGCAGCGAGCCTTGCTACTTTTGATCAGTTTGCGAAGGCATTTCCTGGCTGACTTATATGCTGCCACCTAGTTGCATGCCTCGTCACGGTTGCGTGCCCGTTGAGCCTCACGCCGAAGCTTGTGACACTCCCTCCGCTTTTCAGTGATTTCAGTAGACCATGAATACACTGGGGGCTTGCCGTGCTGGGGTCTTCGGCGGGGCATAGAAGCGCAGCAAGCAGTCGTGATTATGCTCATAGTAGAGTTCACCACGTCTTGAGCTGCCAGTTCTTCCGTCCCCTCCGGAGCTCCCTGCAGCGGCTCACCTGCTGTGAGAACCTTGACGAACCTCTCGACGTTGTAGAAGGCCGAGAGCACGAACGTCGGGAGATAGCATCACTTATCTCAAGCAGAATGCACTGGTGATCACTGGCTGAGTAGTCCTCTAATACTTTCCAGTTGTGTATCCTCCGTACTAAGGACTCCGAGGCAAATGTCACGTCCGGTATGGTTCCCTCACAGCCAATACGGCGGAAAGTTGGCGTATTTCCGGAATTTAGTACGGCAAGGGCCGTCCTGGCCGCCATTTCCAGGATTCGTTTTCCCCGCGGATCCGTCCGAGGCATGCCCCATTCGATTGCGATTGCGTTCGAGACAGCGCCCTCCAGAGCATTAAGCTTGGCTTGGAAAGATGATATCGGCTCGTTAGGCGTTAGTTACACACTAAAGAAGGTGATCCCTGAGCACCGAACCCACACGAAACCATCCCCCCGTCCACAACTCTCCACTTGAAAGTCACTGTTCCGAACCCAGATAGCGGTAGTACCAGTTTCATCAGAGTACCATAATGCAGGATTTTTATTATGGTGTTGCTCACTCAGCAGCAAGAAGTCGGCTTTCCTGTACCTCGCAAACTGCTCAAGCAGATTTTGGGCGGTTGAACTGCGGTGTAGGTTTAGCTGCAGGATGAGGGTCATCGAAGCTCTGATTTGGCCTTGGCTAGGGCTTCCTGGAACACCCGGCATTTTCCTGATCCCAAGACGTGTCCAAAATCAGTTTTTGGATCAGCATCCTTGTAAAGAATACAGTGTGCCTCCTTCGTACACTCTTTTCTTTTATGTCCCATTTCACCGCATTTGTAACATAGGGGACTCCTATCGGATCCTTTGCATACTTGTGTGGTGTGACCATAACCAAGGCATTTGAAACATTGAAGAGGCGTTGCTCTTCGCCGTATCCTACAGACAACCCACCCTATTCGTACTTTGCCCTTGTTCAGGAATTGTTCGGCGCCCTTTTCGGTCAAGCCAACTATGGCCATGCGTTGTGCCCTGCTGTTTTCTGGTGTCAGTCTCGCTTTGATCCTTTCCACGCTAGGGAACTCCCTTTTGATGGCCTCTTCTACCTCGGCCAGATCCGTGACGCAGTCAATGTCCCGTATCTCGATCGTTGCCATCGGCTTGAGTGGGGCTATAGTTGCGCTTTTGCCGAGGACTTTCTTTGCTGCGTCACAGAATGCTTCTTTATTGCCGGCCTCTGCTCCGAATTCGACCAGTATGTGTCCCGACCACGTTGGTCGTACCACTTTTAATGGTAGTATTGGTGTCTTCGGGCCTTACGTTTCCCCTGATGTCCCGCAGCACCTCCGCGTAGGATCGGCCATCTTGGGGCTTTACAAGCAGTGCCTGCTGCCAGGGTCTTCGTCGGGGCTTCTGCCTCTCCCGTTTTGCATCAGGTCCTTTTTCTAATTGGGCGTCCGTGCGAATTTTATTTTCTGGCTTTTTTTGAAGGAGTTTCTTTGCGGCTTTCTTCGCTCCTTTTATAAGCACTGTCTGGAACCCCTGATCTGGTGCTCCACGCCCATCAAGTGCCTCTTTCTTCCTTCTTTTATCCCGATCTCCTTCGATTGGGCTAGACGCCATTCTTTTATTAACTTTTAATGATGGAGCTATCTGCATGTCGCCTTTAGATTTCGCCCCAAGCGCCTCTTTAGCCTTCTGTTCATCTTCGGCCCTTAACCAGCTCCTCCGATAGTGCCCTATGCGATCTAGGAGCTCCTCTAGTTCAAGGAGCCCTTCCTTTGCTAGTTTGCTAATTTTTGGGGAGTCGCATGCAGCTTGTATTCTTTTCAGAACATCTATCGCTTTTCGAAGTAGTCTTTCCTCTTCGTATCGCTGGGCCGCAATTGTACCTGGCAACCATCCTTCGGAGGGTTTCGCGTTCCGTTTCCGAGTGCAGTACTTTCGCCACATTTTCAACGGTGGCGGTACAATCACGCGGTGTCTGGTCACTTTTTGCTTTTAGTACCATAATCTCCTCGTTTGCTTCTGGATTTTTCGTTGCAATGTCGGTTTGTGATCCTTGCATCGGTCGCTTTAGTAACGATCGCAACCGTGACAATCGAATTTTCGGTGCTCTTTTTGTTATCTTCCACTGCTCGAACACCTGAAGCATCTTGCTGAGTCTCCCGCTTCTCCTTAATAGGACGCTCGGGCGTTCGCATAATTTTTTTGCTGCGCCCAAACGCCGCAGGAATCTCAGTCTGCACCAGACTGTCTGCTGTTCTCCGTTTTTCGTCTACCATCACTGACGTCGTGTTAGTCTTCGTTTTTTTCGTGGTTAGTACAGCTCTCGATGTACTGTTGACATCGTGGCTGCAACCGCTGGTTGCGTCGTCGTTATTATTTTTGGTTTCATTTTTTGGATGTTTTTGATCTTTTGATTTTCTTTGCTCCATTTTATTGGGTCCCCCCTTGGAGCCGCTATCTCCGTTCGTGTGTGTAGTCGCCTTTTTGGTCCCATCGTTATCTTTGCAGAGCAGGGAGGCCATGCGAGGGTTGGCACAAGCCCTTATGGGGACAAGTGCTCAGAGCCAGACCAGCGCTAATCGGGAGTCCGTCTCAACCGAACCTACACCACCAACCCAATGGTGCGAATTTCGAACGTATTCCGAGGCCTGCCAAGGTTTTACCGGGACGGAGACGGTATGATAGTTGAATTGGAGCCGTTCACATACGAGTTTCACCTCGGCGCTACTGTGCAAAGCAACTAGGTCCAAACCATCACATCCGCCAGCCCAAAGCGTAGTCCAGATACAATAAGAGTCGTTACCTGTCATCCCAGGAGGGAACCTCACGGCACCCCCCATATCCTCGGGTCCGTGGGGGTGGCACTCCCCAAAGAATGCTAGCCTCCAAGAATGTTCTTGTCGACCGGCTTTCTCCCTGCGGGAATTTCCTCGGGTACGTGGGGGTGGAACTCCCCAAAGAATGCTAGCCTCCAAGAGTGCTCTTGTCGACCGGCATTCCCCCTGCATATTAAGTATGATGCCGTATTATTGTGTCACTTTTTAGAAACAACATCTACCAATTTTGAATTAATTGATAATTTGAAATGACCGGCAATGTAATATAAATGCGAAAAGTGAAATAATTTTAAGCTTGACAATGGAACAGATTTTAAATGAATAAACTTTTACCAACAAATTTTTCATCACTACACTTCAAATAAAATAAAAATTTCGTTTTATTAGATCGTATTGACTATATCAGGAAAACCAAAAATTTCAAAGAAGAATAAAATCAACCATCAATCCCTGCAAGCTATCAAAATCTTTCAATTTATTGCAGTTGCACTGATATGAAATGAAATCCTTCCAACACGAAAACAATATTTGCCCTATCCATTCACGAATAAGCTCTCATATTCAGTACGAGTAGCGAATCATTTCTATTTGCTGATGCTTTGAAAATCATAGCATGAAATTTAAACCCCACCGGCTATATTTTATTAACTTGTTCCTGCTGTTTGCTCTAACACATCCACTCCTATATTGAAGTGTGAGTCCTTAAGGGTGTTTTTCAACATTTACAACTTTACAGATTTGTCCAAAGTCGGATTTTTCATTCCACCATTAGTACTTCGCATTTAATTTACCCAAATTGAGGTTGTTGCTCGCGAACAGCACTTGACTTCAAAGGTAGTCCTGGCACTGAATTGGAAACCTGCCAGTGTTCAAAAGAAATGAGTTTTCCCTTATTTTCTCGCAAGACTCACACTTCACGGATAAATTTTGCATAAATTTCCATTGTCCTTCCACCACAGACCCGTCTACGGAATCGTTGACTTTAATGTATTCCTCTGAATACTTTAAGGATTCATTTAAATAAGTTATTTGTGCGATGATACCTTGTCTTGGTTGTCGGTGCAGCGTATAGGCATACAATGTCTTCGAGTGTGCCGCCTACAAAGCAGGAAAAAATCAACTAGTATTGGAATACAGTTAAAATGAAAAACAACATCCTGGGACCTGCCTCACTTTATCCTCTCGCTAGCTCAGTGACATAGTCGGTGTAATAAAATGGAAGAAGGAATCTGAAAGAGGTTGGAATTTCGCATAATATCAACCAATTCAATGTTCCGTTCGAATCACATTCTCCTCCACCACCACCGCCACCTTTGTCACTATCGTTGGAGCATTCGTTTCTGAGGCATCATACCAAGGATAGGATTTTCACATCCCTTTTTGCAATGTTATACAATCCAGTAAGCAACAAAGTGAATGTTGTGTATGATGCGGACGAATGGGGTTCTGCTTTTGCCTTTGCCTAGGCCACAGCTTTTCCTTTTGTGCTTATACAGCAACAATAATAAAATAACCGTTTTCGGTATTTCTTGCATTGTTATCGGAAATCGTTACATACTGGACTTTAATATGATGTGTTTTTCGCAAAAACATAGAATTGGTGTAATTCGCTGAAAGATCCGATTACGGATGAATACGGAAAGGGACCATCTTCCTGCAATAAATTTGTTATGTGCGTTGAAGAGTTGATTTAAAACGAATTTCGATCGGTATTGGATTCATTTAAGCACAGATAATTGAATTTACTGAGAAAGCCTAATGGAATCAATCACATTGTTAGCTTCGCAGTACGTTCGCATCATGGCCACTACTGATTGCCAAAAAGTGTGCGTAGCTAATGGATTAATTTGACCACGTATGCGTTGTTAATCGTTCCATGACTACAATCATATTATTTTGAATGTAAATAATATTTATTTAAAATTCACAGCACACCAACGTAGACTCTTGTAAATATTTTGTAATTAATGTCACATATGAGCTTTAAATTTGCCTTCTGAGTTTGAATTTGGAAATTATTCAAGCAATGGACAATAGTGATATGTTTGTACAATTATTTTGAACACTACCCAAAAATGAGAGGCTGTAACTCGGCCCATTGGTTGTTGACTTCATTGTTATAGATGAATGGATCATGATCTCAATCATCATTATTTCTAATTCGAACACGTTCAATATGGGGTGATTGTAGGCCTTTAATCGCCAAATATATTTTTGACCCGTAAGAAAAAGATTTTTTCAACTTTTTGATTGTTTGTGTTCCATATCCTTCCCGTTTGTTTCCATATTTAATCTTTGGAACTCAAGGCTCTTAAAACTTTGGTTATCGGAATGTGGTGAAAAGAAACCTCTTTAATGGTTAGTTAGGCTCTTATCGTTAGAATAAATGAATGAATAGAAATATGGTTCACATATGCAACCCTTAATATTTTACAACAAAAAGAGAATGCAACATATAAAAAAATTATTTAAAAAATTGATGGCCGTGAAGGTATTCTAAATATATATATTCATCTATTCAAAACCTTAAATTTAACAGCATCGCTTGCGCAAATTACAGAAAAATATGAACAATAAATTTATTCAATTCCTGGAAAAATTTATGAAAAAGCCAACCGACCAAACATATTGCAAAAATCACATGTAATACATAGAAACAAATTTAATTTTTACTTATAACTAAATTGCTCTGGCATAAATCTATAAATTGATATAAAATGATTCTACTCATTCTGCTATTAACTATAATATAGGGTTTCCCATAACAGGTGTTATTTTGAACAGATCTTGTGATTTAACACCTTGCGACTTCTTCCGTTGGGGCCACGTGAAAGAGAAGGTCTACGCCAACAGCCCAGCGTCAATTCAAGATCTCAAAGATGGAAATTGTGAGGCCATCGAAGACATAGGACAGCCACTTTGCGATTTGGTTATGGAAAATTTCATGAAAAGGATATGGTCCTGTAAGCGTGTTCGTGGTAGTCATTGGCCTGATGTTATTTTTTATTATTAACGGCATACCTTCCTCTTTATAATGAAATAAACATCCGATCATTCACATTAAAAAATGATATTTCTCTTTTAAAATCAAAATAACACCTCTTATTGGAAAACCCTATATTTAAGCCTAGTTAATCAAAACATTCGATGCCGCAAAAAATAAAGACTGAAAGAAAATTTGAATGTAGATAGTTGAAAAGGTTAACATTGACTTTAAAAAAACTGTCACATTGCTGCAATTATTTGGTAAATCACTGGTGAAATTTTTTATGTTCTTACTATAATTTTTCAAACTATGAAAATACAAAAAATCTTCCGACTAAAATTTGTTGCTGCTGAGTTTATCCATAAATTTTGTCTGAAAAGTTTTTCTGTTCACAAATGATTTCACGCAATATAATTGGTTGTTTTGTTGGTAGCCAGCACAATATAGTGCTAAGAGCCGGAGGTTATCACGGGAGCCTTCCACACACACAAGAAAACAAACAAACGAAAAAAAAAAAGAAACAACAAAAAAAATATAATAAGTTCTCCGCGAGGATAACTTCCCGAGTCAACTGAAGTCGAGGTTTAACGATGTATGTAACGCTTTATATATTGTATCACACTTAGAAATTAGAATTAAGTAGGTTCTGAGCAGATCAACGAGCACTTCGCTGACAATGCATTCAATCATTGTGCTGAAATGTTGAAAGCGTGCGATTAATTTCACCGAATCGGACCGGCAAGTACTGATGGAAGTGTACCGGTTACAACTTTAGCCGGGCTGACGAGTTTATCGGATTTTTTAAGCGAGCTTCCTGTATACAGATTCCATTTCGAGTGTAAAGTCCCTAAATAAATCGTTACTGTTCCATTCATTGGTAGCTGATGAATCCAAAAACCTATTATCGGTTCGTGATGATAATCTAGTAAGGCAACTAGTTAATGCGATAGAACAAACAAGCTCAGATCATATAGAATTAAAGCCACAATACGCTTATAATCAACTTGGCACAAATATAAATGAGACGTTGGAATTATTGCAAGGCATTTATACGTTTAGGCCTACCGTATTTAATATTCCTCCTAGCCAACGGATACAAATTAACAATTCAGTAAATACAAATTCTCCTGTATCAAATCAACAACAGCAACCAAGAAGCTGTACGACACATCCACAGCAAATTCAAAATGAATTTCAACCTCCTTCCGGCCAGAAGAGTATGGTTACCACAAGACACAAAACGCAATTGAGCGCTCAACATCCAGTTATCACCGCGACACCAAACAGTAAAAATATGCAGTTTGCTGCAAGTATGGACATTAAAGCGGAACCCGATATGAGACATGGATCAACAGGTGTAGGCCATGTTTCGAATGCGATATCCCATAGAAATGTTGTAAACATAAATAATTATCAGCCTGTGGATGCATCTACTCAACAAAATGCACTACGCGCCAGCAAGAAGCTGCAATGCAACGGCAGCAATATTACAATCAATCGCATATTCAAGTGCAGAAGCAAGCCCAAGGTAACCAGCCACACATTCAGCAGCATCCGCCAACACATAGCACATTTGGATACGATCGCGAACACAATATAGGACGGAAAAAAGTGTCCAGCAGATATCAGGACGGCAGTAGAAATGTAGGCAGAAGTGGGGGAGCAGGTATACCATATGTTGAGCAACATGAATCGAATCTGTCATCTGCATCGAAGCAACAGCAGCAACAACAACAACATCAACTATCATCGCGTCATAGCTCATCAAATGTTTCATCGTTCCATCACCATATTATGGCATTTAAAGCTCGCAAGATGCCAGCTGACACGACACGCGGGTAACGCAGTGAACGCGATGAACTGGTGGAACATCGAAAAGCTCCCTGATATGAAAGTGTGGCCACCAGAGGGGATATAAGACCCCGGATGGAGCTTGGAAACTCTCTTTTTGACTTCGCATTTTACCAAGAGGGAGCTCGCATTTTTTGTGGTGGAATTTTTTTGGAGGTTAGAACGAGTTCAAGGATTGATCGGGGGAATCAAGGAGGCTTTCGGATCAGCGAGGAGAGCGTTTTTCTACGACCGAGGTGGATCGACAGCAGAAGTTGGCGGCAGCGAAATTGGGGGCCCCCCGAGTCGAACAAGCCGGTTGAAGGGTGCAAGCTGGGTATAATTTTTCATATACTTCTTTTTAAATACCTTTTGTATGTTATTAAACTGTGTAATTAAATTGTTTTAGTGATTTAGAAAAAGAAAGAAAGACATTTGAGTGAAGTAGTGAAGTGGAAATTGTGAAGTTGGCTCGGCGAGCGAGGTGGCATTCCCGTACGAGCGACGCCCCGTGTGTGGAAGGCTCGAGGGCGCTTCGCTGCCACGTGGTGTGACTCCGAGGTTCGTCAGGGCTCATTCCTTGTTTTAGGTTCCCCCGCCTTAGTTGTGGTCACGGTTAGGGAGGATAGGTGGTGCATGAGCGCATTGCACGTCGTGTCGCGGACAGTATCGGTGCGAGCCTTTTGGCGAGTCGTGATTTTCGGTTTGCGACTCCTGTGGGGCCCATTGGCAAAGCGAGTGGCGCACGGCCCCTCTCCATTGGGCTAACCGGGTCCGAGGGCCCCAGTCAGGCGCTCCACCAGAGGGCACGGAAGCGATATTCAGTCGCGAAATTGTTACAAGGTCTCTGGTTCAGATCCCGTTGGAGACAATGAGATTTATTTCATTTGAGTCATTGGGCGGACTGCACGCCCGTTCAGTTATAATGCGTACTGGTTTCAAATCTATGCGTATCGCAGTTGGGTGGACGGACATTCATTCAGCTTCTCGAGCACCGATACATTGGATAAGATAATGGTATACTCCAACTATCTTTATTTGAACTCTTCAAAGGGGCTGTAGTGCTAAAGAAAAAACTCAAATGATTGATTTTTTATTCAAGAATATCTGACAGTCAATCAGTTTATTTATCGCTCGATTAAAAAATCTATGCAATCCTTCTTTTAAATAAAGAGAAAGTAAATTTTGAAACAACTCCGCCATAGACGGTCCCAAGCCCGTTTGAGAAAGGAGGAGGGAACCCCTTGCTTCCCCAACCCACGATGCCTCATCCCAAACCCCCCAATTAAATGGCAGTAAATGCTCTCCGGGTGCACATTGGGTTTATTGGTTCCCCAATAAAGTAACATTAAATGTCGAGAAATACTAATAACTATAAACACATCTACAGCTCTGTTACTAAATCCTACTTACACCTCCTTTGTGAGGACGTAAGAGAGCGAAGGCGAATCTTCCGCACCTGATAAGGGAATCGACGTAATAACCATGCCGCCGGAATGGAGTTTGGGTGATGGGCCGACTCGCCGTCCCTGGAAAACCTTTAAATGTTTCGAAATCTGCAGAAAGGCCTCGGAATTGATTGTACGAAAAAAGGACGTTGGATCGTGGAATGTCACATCACTCAATTACCATGGCACTGTTAAGGACCTTTTACAACTGGCCAATCAATATCAATTAAAAATACTGGCAGTCCAGGAAACTAATTAGATTGGAAACGACATTCAAGACTTGAGATCGCACACAATATTCAAAAGTGGGAAGCCTACCGGAGTGGCCTTTATTGTGGATAGGGAGTTCAAATCGCACGTTATTGATTTTAAGGCAGCGAACGAACGGCTGTGTGCGATCCGTATACAATAAAAGCGAAATTCTTCAAAATCTGGCTGATTTATGCTCACGCCCCGACCGAAGAAGAGGACGAAGAAACGAAGGAAACATTTTTCAATCACCTGGGAAGACTGGTCAACTCATTGCCCACAAACGATACAAAAATGATTCTGGGTGATTTTAACGCGAAGGTTGGCAATGAGCTGTCTCATCAGAGAACGACTGGATGATATAGCCTCCGCGATGAAACAAATGACAACGGCCAGCGCCTGATTGACTTTGCATGTAGCAGAAATCTAGTCATACGTTCGACTTGCTTCCCATATCGACGTATTCATAAAATGACCTGGGTATCACCGGATGGCAACACACAAAACCAGATCCATCATGTTCTGATCCAACAACGTTGGGCCTCGAGCATAATCGACGTCCGTACATACCGAGGAGCCAATTGTAACTCAGATCATGACTTGATCAAATTAACCTATCGATGTCGTATGTCAATGGCATATTCAGCGAAGACCAGCCCGCCACAACAATTTGACATCGAAAGACTCCAAACAGCGTCTGTGGCTAAAAATTTCACGTAGACCCTCAACAACCAACGAGCTCTGGATGGAAGTGAGGGCGGCTATTAGGACCTTGGCAGAACAGACGATCGGACATCAGGTTTGGTGCAAGAGGAATGACTGGTTCAATGATGAGTGCCAGAATGCGTTGGGTAAAAAGAATCAGGCGTACAAAGAATATGTAGGTAGGAAAATCGGGACGAAGAGAGAACATTATGAAAATCTCAGAAGAGTAGTGAATAAGATAATTAGAATTAAGAAAAGAAAATAGTATGACGACCAATTGAGAAGTATAGATGTAAGTTTAGCGAGCAACCACACAAGACAAGCATAAAAAGTAGTGTAAAGTCTGAAACTTGGTTATCAGCCCAAGACCACGCTCTGTCGTGATGACATCGGCAACATCGTCCCTGATGAAATCAAGATTAAGGAAAGACGGGCATAATCTTTCAAGAACCTCCTTAATCCTCCGTACAGTTCCAGCGCATCGGAGCCTATAGATGTCTGCGGAGAGCGTCCATTGGCCCCAACAACTCTGGACGAATTTCGTTCCATCATCAAAGCCCAAAAAAATAATCAAGCGCTGGGTATACATGACATTCCAGTGGAGCTCATCAAATATCGCGGCAGTAGTGTTCATGAAGCTATTCACAAAGTTATCCAGTACATTTAGCAACCAGAACATATGCCAAAAGAGTGGAGCCAATCAATTATACTCCCTATCCACAAAAAAAGGTGACAAGCTACAGTGCGAAAATTATAAGGCATATCACTACTTTGTACGGCGTACAAAATATTTTCTAAAATCTTAGAAAATAAAATCGGATCATACGCCAACAGTATTATTGGGGAGTATCAAGGTGATTTCAGAGCAGGTAGATCAACAACAGACCAACTGTGCACAGTCAAGCAGGTACTTGAAAAATGCTGGGAGTTCAACACAGACCTACACTAAATTTTCGCAAGCATACGACAGTATTGATCGTTATGTACTGTACCGAATAATGCTTTGGCGTCCCAGCCAATAAGTCCGTCTTACCAAAATGACAATGATGTCAACGACCTCCCAAGTTCGCATCAATAACCAACTCACCGATGTCTTTGACACAAATATCGGACAATTGTTTTCAGTCAAGCAGGTACTTAAAAAATGCTGGAAGTATTTATCGTAGCGTACCGTACAAAGTAATGTTTTGCTTTGGTATTTTAGCCAGATTAGTTTGTCCAACCAAAATGACAATGATATCGACGACCTCCCAAGTCTGCATCAATAACCAACTCAACAAACGCTTTTGACCAAATATCGGACTTAAACCAGAATATGGGCTGGCCCCATAGCTATTCAATTTGGATTTGGAGTACATCATTAGGAAGCTACCTGTCGACACGCGAGGTACATTAGCATACAAGTTAAGCCAAGTAGTAGCCTATGCGGATGACATCAACATTTTGCCACGGTCATTAACAACTTCCAAAGAACTTTTAATGAAACTCGACAGCGAAGCAAGCCTAGTAGGGCTACAAATGAATGAAAATAAAACGCAGTCAAGGAAAGATAACTCAAATACACAAAATATCACACTTCGCGAATACAGTATCGGAAATGTTACTGAATTTGTGTATTTAGGCACCAAAGTAACGAACAGGGCCATGAAAGAGATGAAATACGCCGAAGGATACAGCTCGCAAATAAAATATTCTTTTCAGTATTGACGATCTTGAAGACCAGATGCATACCCAGGAAAACAAAGTTACAACCATGCAAATCTGTGATAAGACCTGTTTTATGCTATGGGTGTGAAACATGGACCCTAACGCAAGCATCCGCAAATATATTGAACGCCGCTGAGCGACGGGTCCTGAGGCGAATAATCGAAGCGAAGCTAGATGGGGACCAATGGCAAATTCAATACAGCCATGAGCTGTATGAAATTTTTGAAGAACCATAGGTCTCAACGATTGTAAGACTGCGGAAGCTGCAATGGGCTGGCCACATGAATCGTATGGACGAACAACGGATACCCAAGAAGGTATTCGCTAGGAGAACTGAAGGCCGGAGGCCAGTGGGGAAACCGAGGAAACGCTGGTCTGACTCGGTCGACGAAGACAGTTCATCGCTGCTTGGGTTTCGGAATCGGAGGACGCGGTCAATGAACCGAGACAGTTGGAAGCACTATTTGCAGGAAGCGAAGGCCCGACAGGGGCTGTAGTTCTAAGAAGAAGAAATTTTGAAACATTAATATACTCAAAACCATTCTACATTCTACATATGGGTTGCATATTTATTTGTATTTAAATTAATTTCATCACAAGCTTTCACAAATTAAATAATTTTTTTAGAACGTGGGTCATATTGCAATCAATTCAAGCAATTTGTATAGAAAAGCATAATTTTACTTCGATACGTAAAGTAAAGCGAAGAATCTCAAGACATTTCGGGACCGCTGGTATGGAGGAGCATGATCAAGAAAACTCCGCAGATGGCTGATGTAAATTAGAGGTAATCGCAAAAAATTAAGAAATTATCAAACCATGCAATGACAATGATGAACTCTAGCCAAGAAAGCGATGAAGATGCAAAAGCCGTAGCAACAAAAACAGGTTCAACAGGAAACAGTTTCATCCCTGTGTGTGTGAAACAAACAATTCTGGAAGAAATTTTAAGTGCTGGCGGGGATAAAAACAATCAAAACTATTATGCAGCGCTGGTGGGACTTGCTGAAGAAATGAAAATTTCAGAATATGTCAAAGGTAATTCCCATCATGATACCAACGTAAACTTTATTCAATATTTAAAAACTAAAAAGAAGAAGTAAAAACCACCTTGAGCGTCTACTGGTTCTTCAGAAAAAGCCAGGAAAAAGGCAGAAAAAGTTCCACCAATAATTGTTTTCGGACAGAGCGGAAGAGATATAGTGCGGTTATTGACAGCCGTTCTTTTACGCATTTCAGAACATGGACCAAATGCTAGTAAAAAACTATAAGATTGCATCGAATGAATTTGTTTTTCTGCAAAGTTATTAATTTTTTGAGATCTGGTAATTCTGAAATCTTTCATCTAAGTACATGTTTATATTCGCGCGAATTCTCGCGTCAGGATTTACCAACCTACCTGCTGCCGAAGATTTTTGGTTCGCTCTTCGGCCTGTGTTTTCCCGGAGGTTAGGTTGAGTGTGGATACTAATATATGCGAATATACTACGGTTTATACAGCATAGCAAAAGGCATCAGTCATGCATAAGAACCTTCAGAAAATGTGCAATGATGTACAGGCCTACACGGACAATTGGCGAAAGAAAATAAAAGCGCAAAAATGTAAAACAATTTTGCTTCAGCCGAAGCTGCGGTAGGCCAGTCAAGACCTTATACATAATTGGAAAGATATCCATATTATGGCTGGTGAGACTAGTTTAAAATGGGTTCCACCATAGATATAGAGAGTACTGGATCCGCAACTGGTCACGAGAGCCGAAGCAATTAGCAACCTTCGCTATAGTTGTGTGAAGTTGAGGTTTGAAGTGATATGCTTTTGTTTTTGCACTTAATTCACTCCGAAACATGTTCACGTTTAGAAACTTTTTAATTTTCAAGATCGCGTGTACGAAACCGTCACTTTCGTTCACTGTTTTTATTAAAAACTTATGAGTTTTCCATTGCCTTTGACACATGAGCTTTCTCGCCGTTTTCGCACCTTTACGAATTTCTTTAGCTTTGACGTTCGAGTTTTCTGTGAGAGTCGTTTGTTGTGTTGCACTCAAACTATTTTACGAATGATAACGAAGGCGCGATCGTGTGCACGTGAAATGAAATTTTGTCGGTGTGCGCGGGTGTCAGTGGGGGAAGTGACTCTTCTGTAGAGAGGAAAGAAAAACCTATCAGGAAACAAAGGAGAAGGAGAAGCAGAGGGAATCATATAGTTTCGAGAGCCTAAGTTATTTATAACTTATTTATGTGGTAAATTTGCTTCCCACATTGACGAGTACACAGATTTTCGTTGCTCGCCCATTTATTTATATATCTTTGGGTTCCACATACGAGTATATCCTATGTGTAAAGTCTCGGTGTTTATCTTGACCAGTATTTGTACTATAATGGACATATTAAAACCATGTTCAGTAAAGCGCTTAAAGTTCATGTCCCTTCGACAACTCTCTAATTCCAGATCCATTGATCAAATGATTAAAGTTATATGTTACAAAGCTCCGGTAAGATTAAGATTGATGGAAATGGAAATGTTACGAATTTTCAAAAGTATATGGCTTCACCCATGTATTGTGCTGTACAGAAAACCTGAGATCGTTTGAAAGCTCTATTTTTCGAAGCAAAAAAATTATCAAACTACCAAATAGATGAGAGTCGATACATTCATTTTGAAGCTTGCTCGTAAGGATATCGCAAATCATGTGACCAGAAGCGAAAATCCCATGACTTTGAAGCCGTTTAACCCTATAAACGAGTACATTGAGACTTATTTCACCACTGGCTTCATTCTTACAGAGGCGTTCATTGTATTTGGACTTGAATCGGTATATTTTTGATTCTGATGGTGTCCCAATTGTATAATTGTATTACATATAGTCGGGCTACCAATAAGAAGACATAATATCCTCCAAACTCAAGCTCACAGGATCAACGGTTTCAATGAAGATACTTATTCAAGCGGTGTGTTGTGGCTAGTTGAATTAAGAGGGAGCAGTTTCAGTTTTGGTGGCAATTACTCGATTATTCAGTTTCATTGGTTGTTTTTCTTTTTTATTTTTTATTGTAGGTTTTTTTTGTTGATTTGATGAGTTTGATATGTATGTTTGAAATATTAAAATATTGTTCTGTTAGAATAAACTAGGAGGATATAGCCTCCACGATGAAATAAATGACAATGGCCAGCAACTGATTAACTTTGCATGTAGCAGAAATCTATAGGTCACATCGTAAAAAAATATTTACGAAGATCTTACAAAAAAAATCAGGTCATACAACAACAGTACTTTCGGGGAGTATCAAGATGGCTTTAGAGGAAGTGGATCGACAATAAGCCAATTGTTTTCAGTCAAGCAGGTACTTGAAAAATGCTGGAAGTTTTTATCGTAGCGTACAGTACCAAATAATGCTTTGCTTTGGTATTTTAGCTAGATTAGTTCGTCCAACTAAAATGACAATGATATCGACGAACTCCCAAGTCTACACCAATAGTCAACTCAACAAACGCTTTTGACCAAATATCGGACTGAAACAGGAAAATGGGCTGGCCCCATTGCCATTCAATTTGGCTCTAGAATATGTTACAAGAAAGTTAACTGTCAATACAAGAGGTACGTTACTATACGAATTGATCAAGTGGTAGCCTATGTATGACAGCAATATTTGGTCATGGTTATTAACGACCGCCATAGGATTTTTTCTGAAGCTCTTCAGTAAAGTAAGCCCAGTAGGGCTACAAAACACTGAGAATAAAACAAAACTAATGACGCAGTCAAGGAAAAATACCTCAAATATACAAAATATCACACTTGACGGATACAATATCGAAAATGTGGGCAAATTTGTAAATTTAGGCGCCAAAATGATAATAACCAATAATGAAAGAGACTAAATACGCCGAAGAATACAGCTCAAAAATAAAATATTTTATTCAGATTTGACGATCCTGAGGACCAGCTGCATACACAGGAAAACAAAGCTGCAAGTGTACCAATCTGTGGTAAGACCTATGCTATGGATGTGAAACATAGACTGTGAGCCAAGCATCCGCAAACATATTGAACTCCTTCGAAAGACGGGTTGTGAGGCCAATAATTGGAGCGAAGCTAGACGGGTACCAATAAAAAATTCAACCCAACCATGAGCTGTATGCTATTTTTGATTGTAAAACTGTGGAAGGTACAATGGAATGGCCACATAAATCATATGAACGAACAACGGATACCCAAAAAGATATTCGTTGGGAGAACTGAAGGGTGCAGACTAGTAGGGAAACGAGGAAAAGCTGGTCTGACTCGCCCGACGAAGAAATGATTGCGAAATTCGAGGATACGGTAAATGGACCGAGATAGTTTGATGCGGGAAGCAAAGGCACGAGAGTGGCTGCAGTGCTACGAAGAGGAAGAAGATGTTTGGAACGTAACGTTTTCGGGCGAAGAGAAACTAGCAAAAATAATACCAATTTTCAAAGGAGGAGAGTATCTAAACCCAAATAATTGCCATCCGGTTGCAGTTTTGAGAGCGTTTAATAAAATATTTGAAAAAATTGTAAGCAAGCGTTTAAAATCTTTTTTAATAAACTATCCATTCATAAGCCCGCCATGTTGTTTTAAAAGAAACCTGTCTTAGAGACTCACCACCAAGTGCGCCAAATTTCTTTCAAGTCCGAATCGGAACAAAACTATTTTTATGATAAATAAATAAATCGAGAATTCCAAGTTTCATCAAAATCAGTTGAGTAACTTAGCCGCTAGAAGGCCACGACAATGTTAAAAAAAACTCGCATAATTCAACCATCGCCATTTCGAAACCTGCACCTAAATGTACGCGCAAATAACGCAATCATTATAGCTTATTATCAGCTATCTTTATATTGAGTTTTATACAAATTGAATGAAAAGTGTGACTTTAAGAAGCCTTTAAAATTCCCAACTTCGACTAGCCACCGTTTTGAAACTTAAGGGGTGATCTCCTCATTTTTTATTGTTCCCTAAGCACTTACAGCTTCTCTCACATTACTAATTTTTATTAACATTGATTGCAGGACTTAGTTCCAGCTAAAAAAAAAAAAAATTGGTTTCGCCTGGTCGATTAAGCTGGTTAACAAATTCAGCCTAGGTATTTAGCCAAAACACTTTTTCTGAAAATTTGCTTTAAATTCAAGCAAATATGCAACCTCTAGCGTGGTCACAAATTTCTTTATATCCCGTATATATTGGATAGGCTAAAAAGTATTGAGCTTTTTTGTCACTTTGTCACATTACTTATCAGAGTGAGTCAAACTGACATGCGTTTGAAAGGTAACGTTCCAGTCTACAATTTTCATATGGACAGTTTTGTATTACGTCATTCGTGTCAAAAGTTGCATTCATTTAAAAGAAAATTTCTGGAAAAATTCGTTATATTTTACAATATCACAACGATCAATGCATCCCAGGCTCGTGAAAAAATTTGTGGTGTCTACAGTCAAGATACTTTATCAAAAGCCACAGCCAAGAGATGGTTCGCTCGCTTTTGTTCTGGAAATTTTGATGTCAAAGATGCACCTCGCTCTGGTCGACCAATCACTGAAAAAGTCGATAAAATCTTACAAAAAAATGAAGAAGACCGACACATAAGCAGCCATAACACTACTAAGGAACTGAATATCCATCACCTAACAGTTTTGAACCATTTGCGTAAGGCTGGATACACAAAGAAGCTCGACGTTTGGGTGCCGCATGAATTAACACAAAAAGATTTGATTGACCGTATATTTATTTGCGAAATGCTAATAACGCAACGAAATCGAGCCATTTTTGAAGAAAATCATTACGGACGATGAAAAGTGGGTAGATACGAGAATGTCGTTCGAAAAAGATGATGGTCAAAAAAGATGAATCATCACAAACGACTTCAAGGCCAGGATTGACACCAAATAAGGTTATGCTGCGTGTATGATGGGACTGGAAGGGAATTCTTTATCATGAGGTACTAGAACCTAGCCAAACACTCAATTCGGCTTTTTGGTGTCAGTAATTAATCAGATTGCAACAAGCAATTAAGAAAAACGGGCAGAATTGATCAATAGAAAGGGCGTTGTCTTCCATCATAACAATGCCAGACCACACACATCTTTGATGACCCGGTAAAAATTGACTGAGCTTGGCGGGAAAGTTTTGATGTAGCCACCGTATAGTCCAGACCTTGCACCATCAGACTACTATTTGTTTCGGTCTCTGCAAAACTTCCTTAATGAAAAGAAATTCACTTCAAAAAGGGACTGTGAAATCACTTGTCCAAGCTTTTCGTCGAAAAACCACAGAAGTTCTATACCGATGGAATAATGGCTTTACCCAAGAAATAGCAAAAATCATAGATAATAATGGACAATATTTACTCGTTCTTAAATAAAATCCATTTTAAATAAAAGAATTATTCAATCGAAAAATGACAAAAATACTCAATACTTTTTAGACTTACAAATATATCAAGTTTTGCAAACTGTACTCTTCGCAATACGTAAATTTCGTTCGAAATATTAAAGAAGCAATAAATAAATACTTAAGGAATATCTAAGGAATACTGATTGATGATAAGTCCTGAATCTTTACAGTACAGTATCTTAAGGCATTTAGACCCTATCGCCGAGATACTTAACGACAGTTTTTTTTTATAAACTCAGTGTTTTTTATTAGGTTGTATTATACATTTTTTATCTCTGAGAGATATCCACGAATTGAACTAGGATAGCAAGAAAAGTGTACCTCACAGTATTTTGTGTATCCTCTTATACCGATGTTTTAACATTGCCTGAGAGGGAAACTTAGGAACCAACAAGGTGTGAAGTGCAGGTCGCACAAGCAACGATGTAAGAGTGATGAAGAGAGTGGTAGGGAATGGAGGTAATTTAAAAAGAATCGATTAGCTAGGAAGAAAAATATGATCCAACAATTTACTATCTACTAAATAAACTTCTGTGCTGTTAGCTCTGTGAGGACATTTTAAAATTTTTATAAAGTTTCAATGGACTCACGGGCTTAATGAAGTATCTCTAAATTGCAGAAATTATATATTTTTTACTTTGGTTTTAGTTTGACCTAAAAATTCATTAATCATCAAACAATTCCCTTCAAAACTTCAAAAAAGAACAATTTGTATAGCTTTAAAAACTGCATAATTACATGAAAAGAAACGAATGAATAAAACTTACCTTTTTCTACAGCAATCAGATGTAAATATATGGGTCGAATCCAAAGGGACTCCTTTCTCAAGTTGACAAATACTACGATGAAACAAACCCAACTTTAGGATTTTTCTTTGCTTCCAATAGTGACGTAGAATAATGCCACGATGGTTACATTACACATTCCCAGATATATTTCTCTCAAAACACAGTTTTCAAGCATTCACGTAAATTTCTTTTGTGACCACAACAACCACTTTGTTATCTTGACCGCTGAACTGGGTGGTAGGCGAAATGCATCAGATATTGTGCCCATTCCATCAATTCCACTCAAATGAAAGTCAACAGTATACTAGTAGTATCCGCAGGACGAATGTGCTACTATGCTTGGGCTGTCCTTCTCGATGGAAATGTCTATTCAATGAGCATTCTTTTTACGTCTATTGTTGGATGAGCAGGTGGTACTCAAGGGTGATTGAAAGAGATTTGTATGGGAACCGTTATTCTTGCTGCTCCTGGCAATGAACAGCTTCCTTTTTCGTTTATTCGTAATTATCTGTTCTTTTGTGACTGTGGTTAGCTTGTAGGATTACGAGTTCGGGTGAAGACCGGAAGGTTGACCCAACTATTTCAAGGAGACTTTTTTCCACTTTGATCAACGTGATTACTTTTTAACTCTATTCAGGATTTAATTTTAAGAGAATTATCCGTTCGATTTATGCACAGGTTCATCACAATCAAATTTCAGCAATATGGTATAGAATCTATCTAATCTACAAATGCATTCACTAAATTTTGAATTATTAGTTGTACACGCGACGGAAGGATATCATGGACGCACTACTAGGAATCCTATCACTCTCTAAATCTCATTCATTGTAATGCCAGCTGAGAGCGGAGTAAAAGCTGGTTCACGATGCACTTCGTAAAACCGCATAAGGTCATCACCTATGTGTCCGAGCACATGCACATTTCCTATATAAATATATTTATTGATTTCCAGATGCTCGAGTACCTTTTCCAATTAGCCTCGTATTTTTGTCTTTTTATTTTATTTTTCTCCTTGATTCATCATGCAAAGACTGCTGCAGTCGATGAAAATCACAATAATCAAATTATCAATAACTTTCCGTTAACAGTATACTTTTGAATTATTTAAGTACATTACAATAAATTCAGATCGCATGGGAACGTCCGAAATGCAGAATCCTTATTAATTAACTTGATAAACTTTTTGTACTGTTCTCAAGGGAAAATCGACACAAATCACTGAGATTCTGTTTTGCAAAACAATCACAAGGAAACAACCTCAGACAATGGCACAACAACGCGACTTGGAGGGTTGCTGCAAGGCTGGAAGCTGAAGGGTGGCATCAATGTACAACCAAGTCCCGATATGTACTACCGACAAAGCATTTTAGCTCCACGAGAACACGAGACTAACTGAGTTTCCGCAAATATGTTACAATCGTTTTATATACGAGCCACAAACTGATCGGAAGCAATGTGAAGGGATGCTGGCCACTGAGGGTAGTCTGGCTCGCATGCATGTTCGTATGGTCCGCGACTAGTCGGAAGCTGGGAAGAATTTCATTTTTGGCTTGCAAGCTTTGTTCTCCTTGCTTCAGCCATCGACATCGGCATCAATCCAACCCGATGGCCATAATGTGAAGCCGATAGCCACTCAAGTATGAGCGAAGCGCCAGTTCCCACGTTCCGCCAAAAGTTCCCATGTGCCGCCAGTACAAACGAACCGCCAACACTAACGACGCGCTTGCAAGCAACGCATGTAAGCTTTCAAACATATGTTGGAACTTTCAAACAGCGAACTGTTTATCCACGGACAAATAGCACCTATTCTACGAACAGCAGCATCTTTAGATACAGGCGCAGTATCTGCCCTAACACTAAATTTGTTTACCGCTATCCACGGTGTAATATGTTGCACATCTGAAAATCACATAAGCGAAAATTTTCGAAGAGATTTGCAAGAGCTAAAGCTTTCGCAAAGTTTATGATGTACTCTTTGAAATGGTACTAACAGTGCGAAAGAAAAATACTAAACCATTATGTTACAGAATATTTTCTCACGTATAGAAACGTGCAGCAATTTTATATTATGCTATTTTTTCAATTTATATTTCTAGTATTTATAAGGTGAGATTAGGCATAGATTTACTAGTAAACACATATCACGAAATATCGAAAATTTAGAAAAGCAGAATTTTGAAAGGATATCTTTTTAACATTTTTGACTGCACACCTCAGTCAAAAAATAAACGATAATAAAAGGAAAGGAATAAAAAGAAGAGTTTTAAAACTCAAGAGTAAAACAGCCTTAGTAAAACGAATTTTGGAGCATACCCAACCATCGCAAAAAGTATTGGCCGATCTTCGGTAACCTATCATCAGCCAATAATCCACTGCTAAAATTGGCCCATCACTCGCAATTGATTGGTAGACATGACAATTTTCTCATATAGAAACTAGATACGATTCCAAAAGGCCCATGTATTTGCCAATAGTCAGGAAACCAAATTCTTTTGGTAATATGTGCTAACACAATAAGTTATAAATGAAAATTATGTCCATTATTAAGCATAAGCTATAACTGAAACACATTTCGATCCCTTAACCGGTGTCGTGGGTCTGAATGGACCCAGCCGTAGATGTTTATTGCTGTCATTCTTATAATTTTTGACTTCTGTGCACGTGCTTTGGTATAATCTACGCTTTAAACTACGGAAGCGAGTGTAGTCAGCAACTTTGGGTGTCGAAGTTGAGGCGTATTAGTCCAGAGGATCCAGATGATGTGTTCACAAAAGTGAATAGTATGCTTCGTAAGAAGGCTCAAGTGAATGTGTCGAATCTTAAAGTCACTACTGGTAAGATAAATCTCCCAGATATGTTTGGCTGGCCGGTCGACAAGAGCACTCTTGGAGGCTACCATTCTTTGGGGAGCACCGCCTCCACGGAGTCGAGGATATGGAAGACGCCATGAGGTTCCCTCCTGGGATGACAGGTAACAATCCTGACTGAATTTGGACTAAGCTTTGGACAACAAACTGGAATTTATGTTTTTGGTTGGTAGATATCATGGCTTGGACCTATGAAGTTGCTTTGAACCGTAGCACCGAGGTGACACTCATGCGCGAACGGCTCTAATTCAACTAGGATACCGTCTCCCTCCCGGTAAAACTTTGGCAGGCCTCGCTTTCAGCGAAAAGACTGCCTCTCCCAGTTCTGGGTGTGCGAAGAGTGGACACTCGACTGCTGTTTCACTATGGACAGCGTCAACATGGACGGGATGGGCGGGGAAGAGTGCCCGCACTATCTCGTCCATCTTTACTGCATCATGTATACAAGGCTTCCGTAGGGCACCAAGCTTCCGCATAACTAACTTGTAGCCAAGGCCCCACGGATCCTTCTTCACATTGTTCACTAAATCTTGCTAGCAGCGAACCTTGCTGTTGTTGATCAATTCGCGAAGGCATTTCCTGGCCGACTTATATGCTGCTACCCGGTTGCTTGCCTCGTCACGGTTTGCAGCATTGGATTGGTGATGTATATTTGATTGAGATGACTCCCGATTGTCGAAAATCTGGCTCTGAACATTTATCTCCATAAGGACTTCTGACAACCCTGGCATGGCCTCTCTGCATACACGAATGGAGATAGTGGCTCCAAGGGGTGACCAACCATTGGATTAGTGGTGTAGGTTTGGTTGAGACGGACTTCCGATTATCGCTGGTCTGGCTCTGAGTACTTGTCCCCATAAGGGCTTCTGGCAACCTTTGCATGGCCTCCCTGCATACACGAACGGAGATAACGGCTCCGAGGGGGGACTCAATCAAACTGGAGCAATCGTAAATACTAAGAAAAGGTAGAAAAAAATCAAAAACAAAGAAAGCAAAAGTAACAATAATGACGACGCAACCAGCGGCTACGTCCACAGTGTTTACAGCACAGCAGAGTTGGTACTAATAATGACAATAATGACAATGAATACAATGGCAGTGAAGATAGACGCAAAACACAGATTATCAGACAGTTTTGTCCAGACTGAGATTTCTGCGGCGTTTGGGTGCAGCAAAAAATAATGCGAATGCCAAAATGTCTTAAAAAGGAAAAGCAGGAAGCTCAACAGGACGTGCTAGATATTTGATCAGTGCAAAAAATTATCAAGAACATCGAGAGTTCGATGGTTTTTGCTGCAATCGCTACCGAAGCAAGCAAAGCGAGGGTCTTAAATCCCAAAATAACAAAGAACCATCTTGAAGTTTACGAAGAAATTACGGCATAAAAAGCGGTGACCAGACAAATAAAGCACCGTTGTGTGATTTTGTCGCAATCATCGAGAATGTGGTGGAAGTACTGTACTGGGAAACGAAGGCCGATAACATCCCCAAGGAAGGTGGTCACAAATTACAACTGCCGCGTAGCGACATGAAGAAGAAAGGCTAGTCCGAAAAGTGACAGATGTTTTTAAAGAATAAAATAAGCATACGGCTTGCTAAAAATCAGCAAAGGAATATAGATTGAGCTCCTTAAACTAAATGGGTTCCTAGACCGCATAGGCATTATTAAAAGGGTTGGTTATAGTCCGAAGTGGACCAGAAGACCAAAGAAGAGCAGAAGGCTAAAGAAGCGCTGAGGGTTAAGCCTAAGGGGCGCGCGCAGGTAGTTCAACCATCAAACTTCAGTAAAAGAATGGGCTAGAAATCGAAGGAGATCGGGATAAAAGGAGGAAGAGCCAGTTGATGGGCGTGAAGTACCAGATCTGGAGTTCCAGACAGACTTGAAAAAAAGAGCGAAGAAAATCGCAAAGAAATCCTTCCAAAGAGTGCCAGAAAATAAAGTTCACATAAACACTCAACATGAAAAAAGACCTGACCCGAAACAGGAGAGAAAGAAGCCCCGGCGAAGACCCCGGAAACAGGCACGTCTCGTAAAACCCCAAAATGGCCGAACCTACCCATAAGTGCTATGGGGCATAAGGGCAAATATCAGCTCAAAGACAATAACACTGCCATTAAAGTAGTACGAGCAACCCGGTCGGGCCACATACTGGTCGAATCTGGAGCAGAAGCCGAAAATAAAGAAGCATTCCGCGACGCAGTAAAGACAGTCCTTGGCAAAAGCACAACTATGACCTCGCTCGAGCCAATGGCCACGATCGAAATAAGAGACATTGACTGCATCACAGACCCGGCCGAGGTAGAAGAGGCCATCACAAGGAATCCCAGGATCAAAGCGAGTCTGACACTAGAAAACCATAGGAGACAACACGTAGGTATCATTAACTAGACCGAAAAGGACGTCAAAAAATTTCTGAATAAGGACAAAGTAAGGAGAAGGTGGGTTGTCTGCAGGACACGGCGAAGAGCAGCACCTTTTCAATGTTTCAAATGCCTTGGCTATGGTTCCACCGGACAAGTACACAAAGGACCAGATAGGAGTTCCCTATGTTATCAATGTGGTTAAATAGGACATAAAGGAAAAGAGTGTAGAAAGAAGACACACTGCATCCTTTGCAAGGATGCTGATTCAAGACTGAAACTTAGGCACGTCTGGGGATCGCGGAAATATCGGGTTCTGCAGGAAGCCCTTGTCGAGACAAAATCAGAAACTCGATGACGCGCATCCTGCAACTGAACCTAAACCACAGTTCAATCATCCAAAACCTGCTGGAGCAGTTTGCAAAAGACATGAAAGCCAACTTTTTGCTGCTGAGTGAAAAACAAAATCATAAAAGTTCTGCATCACCGTTTCCTGATGGAACTGGTACTGCTACCGTCTGGGCTCTAAAACAGTGATTTCTAGGCAGAGAGCTGTGGATGGGAGGATGGTTTCGTGTGGGTTCCGTACTCAAGAACCACCTTCTTTAGTATTTACCTCTCGACGAACGGACCGATATCATCTTCCAAGCCAAGATAAATGCTTTGAAGGGCGCTGTCTTGAACGGCAATGTGCTCATTGTAGAGACTTCAACGTTAAAGCAATCGAATGGGGTATGCGTCAAACAGATCTCCAGGGAAAATGAATCTTAGAAATGCCATCCAGGATAGCGTTCGTCGTACTTAACCGTCTTGCAAAGAAACCATGCCGCACGTGATATTCGCTTCGAAGTCCCTAGTGCGAAAAATACAAAATTGGAGAGTATTAGAGGACTACTCAGCCAGTGATTATCATTGCATTCTGCTTGGGATCAACATTGTTGTATCGCGACATCCATGCTCTCAACTTTAAACAATTAGATAGAACATCGGATGAACGTCAAGAGGTTCATCGAAGTCCTTACAGAGGGTACTTCGCTGCAGGGAAACTCGCAGGTAACGGAAGAACTGGTATCTTAAGACGTGGCTAACTCAACTAGGAGCATCATCACGACTGCTTGCAATGCCTCACGCCCCGTTGAAAACCCCGGCACGACAAGCTCCAATATACCTGTGGTCGACTGAAATCACTGAAAAGCGAAGGGAATATCACAAGCTTCCACAAGAGTCTCAAAGGGAACGCAACCGTGACGAAGCAAGCTACAGGTTAGCAGAATATAAGTCGACCAGGAAATACCTCCGCAAATTGGTTAACAACAGCAAAGCTCACTGCTGGCAAGATCTTGTAGGCAATGTGAACAAGGATCCTTGGGGCCTTGGCTACAAACTAGATATGCGGAAGCTTGGTGCCCTACGGAAGCCATTATACGGAAAAGATGGACGAACTAGTGGGGGCACTCTTTCCCACCCATTCCGTTGACGCTGCCCGTGGCGAAAAAACAATCGAGTATCCACTTTTTATACAGCTGTAATTGGAAGAAGCAGTTCTTTGATAGAAATTGAGGGAAGCTCCAGGTCCAAATGGTGTTCCTGATGAGGTGATGCAACTTGTCTATCACTAATGTCCGGACTTGGTGCTCAGCACATTTAATGCTTGCCTATGGGACAGGATTTTTCCAGTACGATCGGTCCAAAAGCCATAGCCGCACAAAGCGACGGATCTTCCTATTGGTCACAGTCTCTGATTCGGCAGTGAGAGTTATTGCAGGCGGGGTACCTGTTGCCCCCCTTGCTAGAGAGCACCACGCTATTTACTTGCATCGAAACGAGGACGCGAGGGAGGCGGTTGTCCGCGAGGAGAAACAGCTCTCACCCAACGATTGGCAGCAGTCTTGGGTGGATTGCACAAAGGGAAGGTGGACTGTGCGACCCATTCTGGATGTAAGAGTATTGCTAAGCCGAAGCCATGGTGATACTGACTTCTATCTTACCCAGCTGTGTTTTCAGTCTTTTGGTTTTGCCAAAAATAGGAAGACGATGCTTACCACACATTTTTTTGCGTACGCCTCATGTGACAAGCTTCAACGGGCCCTCTACGGGAGACAGGAGAGCTCACCTCAAATAGTATAGTCGCGGTGATGGTTGAATCGGCTGATCAATGGAACCAGGTGGCAAATTATTTGTGAGCCGTCCTAAAATACAAAAGGGCTCACAGCAGCCGGGGACATCGGGGTTGAGAGATCGCTTGTCTGGCAATCCCTCTTCCTCTCTCCCCTCCTGCTAGAAGCGGTATACCCAACTTGGAGGCACCTCATGGCGTAATAAAACGAGACCAGGCCCGTAATTAATTTCGATTGTTACTTTGGAAATATTGTAGTGTCTCGGTCCTTAGCTTTGTTTGTGTAGCGATTTCATAGAGTTTGTCATAGCGTCAGGCTCATGTGCGCGGTTTTGTAGGTGCGTCGCATAATTGGAGGCTGCCTTGTTGTGTAAGAAAGATCGTAAGTGCTCTTTGTATCTTGTCGTTAGTTTTTGGACCAAGACTTGACATCCTAGAAAGGCTTGAAATTTATAAACATAGAAAGACAGGCGGCAACATTATTAACGAACAACTTCTTACCAATTCCGACGCAATTTTCTCAGTACTGGACCGCACTCTTAGACGAAAACGGAAACGAGATGAAACAGAACAAACGGACATCCAACAAGCAAAAAAACAAAAACTTAATATCCCTCTACCTGGCATAATTTTACCTGACCTAATTACCCATCCAGTAATTACCCATCCGCTTACCTTATCCTACTATATAAAGTCATTCCCTTCAACACATCCTTTAGACACTGATAATGACTCGAAGTAGTCAAAACGTGTCTGCTCACACAACAAAGCAAGGCCCGACGGCTTTCAAAGAAAAAAGGGAATTGGCCTGTGGGTATCAAATAAACAAAATTACTGACTATAATTCTGATTGGTATTAATCAAACAATTAATACTGTTTCAATAATTGTTTCAGCAATAAAACGTTTTGGATTTTCTTATTGATTTCGGGCCAGATGTTTCAGTGGTTCCTGCAAAAACGTTAGACAAGAAAAACTTTCAGCTGCAAACGGCTCAAAAATAAATGTGTATGGATCAAATTTATTTTAATTATCTCTTATCTTATGAAAAGGGTTTGCACATTCATTTATCACAGTTTCTGTCACTGAACCAATGATTGGTGCAGACTTTAATGCTAAATTTGGATTTTTAATCAACAAACAGAAAAATAATAGATAGTTTAGGAGAACTAATATTGTAGGAATAAGAACGTCTTTATTGGGAACTGAACTTCTCCAACATTTTTGAACTCGTTTCCGAATATCATTTCATTTTAAAAGAATTTCCTAATGCGACTAGAAAACCAAATTTTAACTTTCCAGTGAAACATTCTCTGCAACACCAAATTGTTATAAACACTCATCTTCCAACAGTCAAAGAACGCAGGCTTCATTTGAAATCGAAGATAGCTAAGTCAAAATTGGGCTTCATAGTTGAAACCGGAATATCCAGGCTCTCCGCGTCTCCATGCTTATCTGCAAACAGGAACCAGCGGATTGGAGAGTATGCGAAGATTACCGTCAATTAAATGCAATGACTGTGTCAGATACTAGGACAACGGCTTATAGACTTCACGACTAGTAGAGGCTTCAAAGTAAGCTTCTCATGCTTTCCACACCAAGCCACCTATAAGAGAACGTGGGCATCAACCATGCTCTCATACAAAAACCAGCCGCCATCAGCCTTCTCGACACGCTTTCATTCCGTGGCACTGTCTGTGATTCGGACCACTATCTCATAAGGGTCAAGTTCCGATGCCGCATCTCCAAGTGTTGTAAACAAGGTGCATCAGTTACTCGAAGGTACCAGATAACATACTCGTACACAAGCTAAATGATAGCTCAGTAATGGCCACATACATACGAGTATCAGCGCTGGAAAATCGCAATCAAAAAGTAACGATGACATCAAAACTATGTGGAAGACAGTGGGAGATGCGCTAACAGAAGCAGCCGATGAGGTGTTGGGGCACCAGCCAAAGAAAATTGGGAACAACTGGTACGACGCAGTATGCAAGGAAGTAACTAAAAAAGGTATCAGGCGCACAAAAAAATACACCCAGCGACCAACTCGGGCCAAAGAAGAACAATACAAAAGCCTTCGATGGCAAGCTAAAAAAATTGCCAAAGAAATAAACGACTGGCTAGCAACACCAAGATCCAACAGATAAACGAAAAAATGACCCTATATGAAGTCAGATCGGCGTATGCCTCTATCATACAACTAAAAGCCACCTTCAATCCACAATCAAGTCTTTGCAAAGGTGTACAAAAAAAAATCGTATGCAAACCAGTCGATATTAAAAACAGATGGCCGCAATATTTCCAGAAGCTATTCAAGTGTCTTCAACAATGACTGAAGCTGTGAATATTCTAGAAGCAGAGGTTTCAGTCTCACTACTAACTAGAGACGAGGTAAAGGTAGTAGTACGGGACCTCAGAAAAAATAAGGCTCCTGAAAAAGATAGAATACCAGCAGATGTACTTCAGAGCAAGAGTCCCCATCTAAACAACTTTCCGCATCGACTTATATGTAGAATATGGTCAGAGGAGCAATTACCTGAGGACTAGCGCAAAAGTATAATATACCTAATACACAAAAAGGAGGTCATATTCAGGTGTGGAAATTATAGAGATATCACACTACTGTGCACGTCTTATAAAGCGCTCTCCAAAATCATAGAAAGAAAATTAAAGCCATACAATGAAAGTATTATAAGAGAGTATCAGGGAGAGTTCCGAAGTAGACGGTGTACGATAGACGAGATACTTTCAGTAACGCAGGTGCTCCAAAAGTGCTGGGAATATAACATCGATGTGCACCAACTCTTTGGAGACCTCAACAAGGGGGTGGATCCCAATACTCTTTACTATTGTGCTGGAAGACGTCATCACGAAGATATCAGCTGAAAACTCGGGTACACCAATGTTCAAGTCCACACAATTGGTAGTATATGCTGATGACGTCAATGTTATGGCACGTTTAATCTTAGATGCCAAAGGAGCATTTCTGAGTCTAGAATCTGAAGCGAACCGGAGAGTTGATAAAACTTAAACCAAGTCCATTATTCAAACGAGGAGGAAAACTCCAGTTCGACAAAACCTGACCCGTAGGCGACTACAACCTTGAAAGTGTGGATAAGGTTATGTATCTTGGAGCCAACTTGAATAGAATAGGCGCAAAAAAGGATGAGATTGGACACCACCTAAATGTTGCAAATAAAGCATATTGCTCTTTACTTCTCATTCTTAGGTCCAAAGTGGTGCACAGTCAAAAAAGCTCCGCATTTACAAAACACTAGCCAATCCTGTGCTGTTATATGGAAGTGGGTCATGGACCCTGATGAGCAAATACGTCAATATGTGGTAGTAGACGCTGATTGAGGGTCATTTTAATATGTTAGGGGGAGTCGCATCATCATATCCTTTTAAAAGATGATAATATGGTTCACATGATGAAATAGTCGATAGTTTACAGCTGGCATCATTTCAAATATCTCCGATGGATTTGAAATTTGTTTTCCGGGGCGTCTTCATGGTGAAAGAGTACTTTTTTACCAAATGGGGCCCTTTTTTCTGCGGCCCAATAATTTGGCCTTAGCCAAGAGAGCCTTGCGGCTATTTTATCCTTCTCCAGGTAGTCGATGTAGATCACACATTGTTAATTCCAGAAAACGGTAGCCATCACCTTTCTGGCCAATAGGCCAATTTTCATCTTTTTTGGAGCGCGTTTGCCAGGTAAAGTCCACTATTTTGACTGCTCCTTGGTCTCTGGTGCATATCAGTGAGGCCATGTTTCCTCGATGGTCACAAAATGATGCAGAAACTGCTTTGAATTGTGCTTAAACAGCACCAAACACTGCTCTGGAGTGATCTTACGTTTGAGTTTGCCGTCCAGAGTGAGCAAACGCGGTGGTTATCGCGCCGACAGCTTTTTCATGCAGGATATGATCCACGCAGTCTTTTGAGATGCCTACTGTCTTTACTATCTCGCACACCATTAATCTGTGTAGCATATTAGCTCATGCATATTTGTCACATTACTCTCGTAGTAGCCGTTTTTGGAGTATCTGGGCGTTGCTCATAAAAAACCGACGTATGACCACGATGAAACTCGCTAAACCATTTTTTTATGGTCACTGTCGCAAAACCAACATTTCTCTTTCTGCAAAATTACGAAATCAATTCGGCTGAAATTTCAACAGTAGCCATTTACATGAATGTACTACACCATAGTGAATCTTTCTTGCGATAGTGGCGCTAAGTACTTATCGGATCACCTTCGTAAGTCTACCATCTGCACCAAAATGAGTCGGATATTTTCGGAAAGAGGCTCCAAAAATAGCTAGTGGATCATTGCATCAATTACCTGATCACCTCTTGTGTTTTGTGGGTCCTGCGAGTAATGTGATGGCTTTTTCCTTCAAGGTCTTGGCTTTGAAAAATGTGCCTCAATTTTGACTTGGTGAACTTGGCGAACGTCGTTAATACTCATTGCTTTAACGCTTAATATTTATTATCCACCGGTGACTTTCTCGCGATCAAAATGACATGGGATAAAAAATCCGGTTCATCATATTGGATCATGTCTTTGAATTCGGTCCCACCTTGCGTAATTTGATGCTTATGAAAGGTCGCTTCCACCTGATCAAACGAAAATTCAAGATCCAGTCTGTAAAATTCTGGGAACTTCGTGATTCTACTACGTAATGATTCATGGATGTTGAAGGTCATAGCGCGATCCGCGGCAACGAGTTTTTAATGAGTTTCTGGGGTGCTTTTTGATACTTGTCAAAAGCACTTTTGAGAAAAGAGTATTTGCAAGTTTATTGTTCGAAAACTAAGTATATTTTGGGGATCACGTCGGGGTCACCACTTTGGGGATACACTAACCATAAGTTCATAAAATGAAATGATGTATGTACTGATATAATACAAATTTATTCGGGACGACTAAATAACGTTCTAGCAATATGTCAATTCACTTGCAAGAGAAATATTAAAGGAATGTAACAAATCTTATACTCTACCAGCCCTTACACTTTCATGTCGATAGTGGAATTAGTGAATTTCACCACATGTCGCCATAAGAGGTCGCTGTTTCGGTTTCAAAATCCTTAAACTTAAAGAGTGTCCAAGAGCATTTTATATTTGATGCTGTTCTTTCAGATTTGCATTAGTAGTGGAAAAATTTATAGATGTATGTCCCTAAATAAAAAAAGCATGTTCTCCCTGCTAGAAAAGCAATATGTCTTCATATCAGGACAGCACCGTTATTATATCTTTGTTAAAAATCAGACACAAAGAACCCTAAAATAATTAAAAAATTCGATTAAAAAGAGTGTAAGCCACAAGATGGTCCATTAAAAATGAGGCTTCGAAAATAGTTTTCATATGTTACGCTACAATTATAAAGGCTCTTAAATATGTGATGGATAATAAACAATCTGAAAATTAAGCGAAAGCTTATTATAATCTAAGTAACGAACGCCTTGTCTTTACACTTTATACACAGGTAACCTTCCACATGGCAAACAATTGGTAATCAATGGTCTAGGAGTCGAACATTAGGTTTAATGGGACATTTAATGCCGAGAAATACCAATATCTGCGTATACTCGTACATCTATAGCTTTTTTATTGTACCAAACCCTACTTTCAGCTCCTTAGTTGGTGGTCACTAGGAACTTTTTTTCCTTATAGCGTGAGACCAACTTAAGATTCTTTAAACTTTTTTCGACTTTAATAAGGACACCCTTTCGGAACTCTCTACAATTTTTTTTTCTCTGAGGAAAAAGTCGAATGCTTTTTTATGTCGATTGTTTTCAGTGGATTGCTAATAAAAACCGCTAACCAATCATAAAAAAAAATCGGGTGTCGGTCAGGACTAATTGATGATGCGGATTTTATCACTGCCGGTCATCAGATTAGCTCCCAGCAAAAACTGACGCAACTCCAAGCAGTGTATTTGTAAACCCCTGGCACCATCAGTTTGTTCAAAATTAGAACTGTCCGACTACAAACTTTATAAAAATGTGCAAACCTTTCTTTTGGTAACATTAAGGGACGAACTACTCTATAACATCATCGGCATGTTCAGGTGGCAGGGCCACCACGAACGAAGAACTCCAGAAGATGCTATAGACCTTATTATACCGAAGACAAGACAAACAACACCAAAAGAAAGTTTATCGGTGACCCTATCTTTACTTTACGGAACCCTCCAAAGTATGCTACGTTAATATCAAATGGTGAGGGCGACAATAAAAATTGAATCGGTTCATCTGCCGACAGCAAAATCAAAAATGTGAGAACTCGAAGGAGAGTGATGTTGTTTCCCCTTCGGGCCCACGCTGGGCGCCATTGTAATGATTTTATAAGTCTATTGTAATGATTTTTTTAATGCCCGTGTAGGACACGGGTGCCGATGGTCTGGCATAAGTGTCAGCGAGCTATAAACAACACCGAGCTCAGCTAACCAGCTTCGCTTAACGACCGCGTACGCGTGCTTGACGACTAGCATTCGCGGGATCATATGAGGCGGGTTCTTTGAAAATAAATTGAGCTTTTCCAATTAAGTTACTCATATAACTTATATTTCATCGAAATTTCTACATTTAACGTAATGGCTGCTTTACGATAATCATTTGTGTATTTGAGTGAATGATTTTCATTTTCGCGTAACAATATTCGTTTCCTTTCTGTTGCGATTAAATTTGCGATTATATTCGCGATCCATCAAAAAGGCATACTAAAATGTAGGCCCGCGTCGGGGGCCACTTAAAATTCTATAAATAACGAAGAATTATATGGCCCCTGCGGTCCTTGTACCGTACGATATTTTCCATCGAATGGTGAGTTCGAGCGTTGATTGAAATGATGATAATTATTCGATGGTATTTGATGTTGCATTCCACGTAATCCAATTGGGCCCGTAAAATCTTTTGAGGTATCACTAGTAATTGGACTTTTAATATTTAGTATTTTGACACTAACCTGCTAGCCTGATTCCTTTGATGGTCGTTGATGGACCACCTTCTTCAGCAAAAGCTCCCTCTCTTTTCGATGTAATGCGAGGTAGAAGTTACCATGCAATCTCCTCAGTTGTTGGAGGTAGATAACCGAACTTCAAACGTGCAATTTACAAATATCTTAAACCACCCGGCGAATCTTAAATCGTGACCGGCCAACTCAAGGTAAACTCTTCTTCGGTGACGTCCACTACGCGCACACTTCGCTGCCATGTGGCTGTCAATTCCTCTTGACATCCCACGACAAAAGTGACGTGGGATGTGCGCCCGTCGCAACCAACGTGAAATGGCAAGCCACCTAGCAGCAAGGTGTGTTGGTAGTGGTCGCCAGCGGCGTCGCATGATTCATTACAAGTTTTTTCATAATACCCTACTATAATCGCGACATCCGTCGATTCGTCCGTGTGTCACAGCAAGCTTTCTCGCAAACCACATAAGCTAGCAACATAAAATTTGGTGGGTAGGTCAAAAGTGATGCCCTCTTGAGAGCTACAGCTTAAAATATATTTTATAAGGCTTTGAGGAGAATCTCTCCATATCAGGGGGTGACCCTTGACAAATTTTTTGTTACCAAAGGTAGTCGATATGGGCATCAAATCAAAATACTTTTCACTTCAACGACGCGATTGGATATCTTTGAATTGGAAAATCCAAAGAAAATCATGGAAGTAGGTTTTTTTGAGTACAAGGTTAACAAATACCTCAGAAATCAAAACTCCATCAAATTTTTTAATAAAAGTACATATTGCATATTTTATCTTTTCGTCTATATAATCTAAAGGTGGCGGTTAAATGTGCCAAAATTCGTATCTAAATTTTCCGATGTAAATCGGATTATTTACGAATTTTTCATACAAATCGAGCCATAAACAGATGAGTTATCGACAATTGAAAATGTCTCAATGGCTACAACAATTGCATGTTATACTGTTTAAATACACTGTCGCGGGACACTTTCACACGTGATCCTACAAGCAAGACCCCGTGAGCTAAAGCTAATATTTACCACGCCAGCCAGACTGAAGAAGAATTGATAACGTAATTTTTTGAATTAAATATTGTATTTTCAACTGCAATTTTCTTGGTACATGTAATGACTAGACTAAGTAGATTCTAAGCGGAATGCCAAATCATAGTGTCTCTATAAAACGATACGTACAAAGCTTCGAATACTAATGAAGGACTCCGATTTGAATTTGAAACATTTGAGATTGGCGAAAACGACTGAGGAAACTGAAGAAATATTGGGTAAATATATAGAGGAAGCTGATCCGGAGGCGAAACTCATTCCAGAATTTAAAGAAGATCTCGAGAAACTCGAGAAAAAGTGCAGCGTTGAAGATGGCTTGGTGGTTGCTGGTGTCCACAGTGCTAAATTCGACTGTGCGAAAGATATTACCAAAATTCTATCTGTAGTACAAAAAAAACGTTGGCAAGATGCACAAGCACAATTAAATCAATTACATGGTATCAGCCTTTGCCGTGACACTTACATATGATTCCATATCGAATCCAGCAGACGTGATAAAGCATAGGCTGCAAATGTACAATCGCCATATAATTCAACCTTAGAATGCACGTGAGGTATCTGTAGAAACGAAGGGTTCGGTGCATTTTATCGCTCATACTCTACACATTTGACTATGAATCTACCATATCAGTCAATACACTTTATTCTTATAATCAATGCCCACGACAGCAATTTTTTGGTCAACCTACGAATTTTTCAAATTCGCATTATGCATTATACAACTGAGAGATGCAAATTAACAGGGACGGTGGAAAAACTACGCAATGATGATATGATTAAAAACATTAGGATTGTGGGTGTAAGATATGTTTTAGCAGCGGCTAATATGAATGCAGTTGAAACTCAAACAGATATATCCAGTGGTGTGTGCGAAGCAGCTCCCATAAAAGCTTTCTGTGAGCTCAGTGTAGTATTGGGCATCAATGAATTAAATTTAAATACAGTGCATAACGATGTTAAGCGAAACTACGATCAAGGCCTTTAGTAGCCCTTAAAATCATCAAATTGCATAGAATAAATTCATTAAGTGGAATGCGTTGTGAATTCAAACAATATTTCTTTTACCAATCTAATTTTGTCTCAATGTCTGCATAGTTCCACTCCCAATTTATGTGCGCAGCAGCAAAGCAAGTAAGTGATGACACGAGTTGCCCGCTGGTAGATGTGGAAGCTACAGGGCGGTAATGAAGTGAGGCATTGCCGGATGCAAAGCTTAACTGGAAAGTTTGTTGCACGATAGGGGGCCACGTCTCCCCGGAGGCTATAAAAGACCCCGGAGCACGAGGAAAAGCTCTTTTTCTCGTATCAATTGGAAGGAGCTAGACGGTAAAGAGGAACGACGATAAGTCAGCACGCGGCGAAAAAGAATTGGCACGAGGCGAATCTTGGAGGGACGACAAGCAACAGTTGCCACGATTATCAACCCGCCACTCAAATCAACAGTTGTTCACGATTATTAGCCCGCCAATCAAGTCAACAGCGAAGAAATCAACCATCGAGGGAAATCGAGGGCCCCAGCCACGTGGAGATCGATAGGTAGTAGATATTTAATTTGTTGAAATTTTGTAATAATTGAAATTTACATATTCGCAAATATTGAAAATTTAAATATTCATTTACATATTCATAAATATTGAAAATTTACATATGTATAAATAAATAAAATTGTTAGAATAAGTGGAAAAACAAGAAGTGTGTTTAGTGAACATTTCGAAGTCTGGCTCGCGGGGTTTATGAGGTGTTGGTGCGACAGTGACGAGGTTTCGGGGTGATTCTTGACCACCGCACAAAAGTGTCCCCGAGCATCACCCGTGGGGTAGGAGCGCGAAGCACATTGCAGTACGGGGCAAAGTTAGGGACGTTATTCGGGGTTAGGTAGGGGTTGGTTCTCTGCGTAATTAGATTAGAAATTACGAAGGTGTGAACCTTCCAACTCGGTCACATTCTCACTTGTCGACCTCATTTGGGGCCCACTGGCAAAGCGAGTGGCGCATCCAGTCGGAGGTTTTGAAAGAGCACCACGAAGTACCGGAGGTAGCACCACGTTTGGAAAATATCCAAACTCAACAGCTGTGTAAGGATTTGGATGAAAATTTTAGAAATAATTTCTAACATTGATATTTTATCATGGGAGCTCAAACATACAGGTCAGCACTCTGAAAATAAAATCGTGGCAAATCAAAATATGTAAAGAGCATTTTTGAACTCTCCGAGCTCAAGTCAAGGATATTTGTATGGGCCAAGTTATATTGTATTTACCTATGTATTTACAAAGCCAAACAAGACAGTGACAAAAAGCATTTATATCTAAACAAATAACAAAACAAAAGTAAATCTATAATTAATAATCACAACTTATTTTAGTGCGTCCGTCATCAACTTTTTAGGGTTTTGTAAAATAATTTTACAAAACCCTACTAAAATCGCGTCCTGTCTGTCCGTCCGTCCGTCCGTGTGTCAAAGCAGTTTTTCTCGGAAACGACTTAAGCTAGAAAGATCAAATTTTGTATGTAGGTGTAAAGTGGTGTTCTCTTCAAACTTCAACTACTTAAGGGGGTCTCCCTATAGAGGGGAGTGACCCCCCGAAAAATAAATTTCATTGAAGGTAGCCGATATGGGTATCAAATGAAAGGTCTTGATGAGAACTTTTCAAAACAGGTTTTAGTTTGGCAAAGTTTGCTTCGAGGGGCGCACAGGGAGGGGAAATACACGAAAAATTTGTGTCCCCCCCCCTCGCGATTGGACATCCGAAAAATCTGAAAAAAATCAGTAATGTAGGCCTTGGTGAGTACAACAACAACAAATACGTGAGAAGTCGCAATTCACTCAACTTTGTTAGTAATAGTATGATTTATCGATTTTATGTTTTCTTGAATAAAATCTTTACGGTACCCTCAAGTTCAATGAAATTCAGTACATAGATGAATGTTTATAAGATTAATCTATCCTGAAAGTTTCATAAAGATTGAATCATATTCATAGTTATAGCGGTTTGAAGTTTCCTGTATTACTATGGAACAATATGCGCTGCATTTATTAGTATGGCAACATATGGCTATGGAACAACATGCGCTTTTTACTGACTCAGACACTACAGTTTTGCTAGGATTTGCATGAAAATTTCTGGAATGATAGGTGTCATGTATATCTTTGAGAACCGGTTCAGCTAGTGCTATCAGTAATCGTAAAACAAAATAATGGCTGTTTTAAATGCGAAGATTGAATGATTTTGAATTATTTTTTCCCAACTTCAACGTTTAAGGTGCATGCTTTGAACACTTGATTCAATTTAATGAACGACTGGAGATGAGTACCTACAATTAATGCTCATAAGTGAAACAAGTCAAGGCGGCGGGAGATAGCTCCTGGCAAAATGGCTTTGTAACCATTCTAGGATTCGAAAAAATTGGCCATTAATCGATGATAACAGTACAGGAGAGTGGCCCCTAAAACAAAAAATCATCAAAGGTAGCCGATATGAGTATGAAATGAAAGTTTTCATGGGAGCTTTTGAAAACAGTTCTTAAACTGTCAGTTTTTGCTTCAGTGGGGGCACAGGGGGGAAATACATGTAAAATGTGTTTCCTCCCTCGCGAATGGACATCTGAAATAATTATCAAGGGAGATATTTATGAGTATAACAATACCAAAAACCTCAAAAGTCGAAATTCGTTAAACTTTGTGAAAAATAGTATGATCTTCGTATTTCATATTTTCTCCAATAAAATCGTCTTTGACATGTTTCTTGATTTGATTCGATCTGGTGACTGCATTTCGTAAATTGGATACAAAACCCTTCTGACATGAGCGTAGGTCTGTTTACCCAACTTGTTGAAGTTATGTTTTGAAATAGAAGGTGAGTAATTTTCACTCGTAGAATTGAAGATCTTGTAACACCTATTCATTGGCTTGTTTTCTGCGTACGTGGTTTTATGTTGGTCTTCATGAACCAAACGAGTGTTTCTGGTACGTTTAATACTTTCTTTAAACGTGATTTTGCTTGAGAATGATGCGATATTTACTAACTTTTTGATTCCATCCAAAACAAAGCAGGAGCTTAAGATAGTTCTTCAACATGAGAGCGAGGAAAGATTCAAAATATTAAGTTTTGCTGATAGGGCGGCAAATGAGTGAAGTCTCTTGGGTCATAAGTATCACGCAATGCAAAAAGAATAAACTGTTTCTGGACAGATTCGATGCGGATGCTGTAAGTCCCAGAGTGTGGATTCCAAATAATACAACTATATTTAAAAAGGGGGGCGCACAAATGAGGTGTATAGAGTTTTGATGACCCATCGATTTTCGAATTCTTTGGCACGACATTTTATGAAACCAAGCTGCTTACATGCCTGAGCAAGCATTGCATCATACTGAGAATTGAATTTCAATTCTCTATCCAAAAGAACGCCCAGGTCTGAGATCAGGTCAACTTTTTGAAGCGGGGAATTGTTCAGGTTTTAAGTATGCTCGAATACTGAATTGTTTCTCAAGAAGCTTATAACATAACACTTTCCAACATTTAAATAAAATCTGTTATCATTACACCATTTCAATTATGAATTTATTTTGGCCTGCAGAAAAATAGCCTCGGAATCGGAATTCACCGTGTGGTATAGTTTGAGGTTAACGGCATACAGAAGATGAGGTTCGTCACTTAAGATTTCAGATAAGTCAGAAATGAAGATGTTGAATAAAAGGGGACCCAGGTGGCTACCTTGTTGCACTACGGAAGAGGCAATAATTTTTCATGAAAAAACGCCCTGAAATTTTCCAAACTATGTTCGATTATTTAGGTATGATGAACTTTCGACATGCGGGCCGACACAAGACCTGATAACAGTTTCATACGGATTTCAGTAGTGTTGTGTGTTTATTTGTGACAATTCGATGAAAACTAAAAAAGAATCTTGGCATAGAGTCCAGTCGAAATAGACATTAAACATAGCGAAAATTCGCATTACAAATGAAATGTCAGAATATGAATTTTTCATCTATTAAAACCGCGATACCTCACGGACGTTGAGTCGTACGAAAAAAAGTTTTTGAACAATTTTTATAGATAACTGCATGATCTACAACTTTTGTCTGACCTATTTTTACGTTAAAACTTACCTCTTCCGAGAAAAATGGAAAAACCAGAAATTTTAACATTTGATCTTGGATAACATTTTTTGCAGAAGTAGAATCGAAGGAAATTTTCGACGCTTTATTGGTAATGGTTTATTTCTACACTTATTTTCAGCTCTATGTGAATTATAAATTTTTTTGGTCTATTTTGACTGAACTAATATGTTAATAGACAATAATTATTCAAGCATTTAAGATTTAAATACTTACATTGGTTTTGAAAGCTAATAAATTTTAATTGTAGTCACATAAATCATCAGCTGCATTATTTGCTCATCATAATACACTATCAAGTGTGCATTATCTATTCATTCACAAACAATTAACTTTATATTGTACGTTCAATCATGTAAAATCCGATTGACATTGAGATAAATTCGACACACAACATGATAATCAGTTGTAAACTGATACCTTGATACCTTAGAACAAGATCAAGCTAATGCGAATCTGAATTAAATCCATTTAATATCTGAATAAATTGAAAAATACAATTTGAATTTTCTCCATTGTCTACATTTTATTATGCAGAGATTTCACGAATGATTAATTAAAAAATCATACTGAAATGATGCAATTTTTGTTAACATTTACGAGTTATTATGAGATCACTTAATCCTTAATGTAAACTTTAAGCGCCGTTCAAATAGGGTGGTGATACGAAAACGTGGATTTACGGTAATTTGTGTCGGTTTCGTATAATTTCCACGTGCTTATCTTCAACAGACGAGTATATAGGGTCTATAAAATACTCGGATACGCGTATGTGGATGGTTAATGATTTGAATTAAAAGGGAATAATGTTGTTTTTTAAAGAGAAACTCGGATCTGTGTTTAGTGTCTTTGTAATGCCATTTAAACTTATAATAAAAAAACATACATCAAAAAGTTATGTAAAATTTGCATCATAGTATACTCGTATATAAAATTTGAATTGATGATGCTATAAATACATTATCATATTCATAATTTGTTGCTTGTTTTAGGATTTAATAAACTACGTTACAAAAGAAAATTGTTCTCTGGTCTAAAAGCTAATTTTTGACAAGTCTAAAAAATAATTGATTCGAATTGTTACATGTTAAAATTTGGTATTTGTACTGAATTGTCACTGAGGCCTAATTAGGTAAATGGTTTAAATCTTACATATAGCTAAACTTTGTCTGATTTCTCGAATCAATGTAAAAATATAATATAATAAATAAGATTTCGAGTGTCTGACACTGCTCTGCAATAATGGCGCTGTTACAAACCAGTATACCCTATGTATACTGGTATGAACTGGGAGCTCAACATGATGCGTATCCTATATACAACATCAAGGCTCCCGGGGAAAGAACTCACTGTAACACCACTTACCTGCTACTCTGTCCATTTTCACTAAATCAACCAAGGCAAAAGTTTATTTTATTAATTATTTTATTTTCTCTGTTCCTATTTTTATCTAACATCACATTTTACAAATTACATTATTGGAGACTTATATCAATATTGAGCCTGTAGAGAATCAAATGGACGTGTTAATGGTTCGGGGTGGCCATACAGCGTGGAACGCAAAAAGGCCGATTGAGGATCGCGGCGCAAGCCAACACCTCACCCCTCACCACTTCGTTGAACACTGGACGATATCTTCGGCTGAACTTTAAATCGCGAATACTTTAACCGTCTAACTGATAACTGGGTAGCAGCACGCTCCCTTTTGGATTTGAATACAAAACTCCCTGGTAAAAGACTACCCAAGAACATTAAATACCATTTTTTCGTGAGCTTTCAACCTAAATTCTCTTTAAAGGTGCTGAGTAGCCGAACACGTGCGCTCTCGTTCCACGAAAGTTTTTCCTCCCCGTTTCGTCTCGCTTGCTCGGCTGGTGAATATGCGAAACTGGGGAAATTGAGCGAAAGAGTGTTTTTCGCGTAAGCTTTCGACTTCGAAAGAGTGCTTTCAGTTTAAGCTTTCGGCTTTCCCAAGATCTCTTGAGGTAAAATAGCGAAACTGGGGACATTGAGCGAAAGAGTGTTTATGCCGGAACTTTCGGTTTTCCTTTCCGCTTACCTCTCTTCGAAGCACCCCGTTCGTTCACGATGTGAATATCGTTGCGGGTTGAACTTTGTCGTTCACTTAACTGCTCGCTTATTTACTTGCGCATGTGTTTCCATGGCTAATTTTCATTGGCGAAGTGCGAGTACATAGGTGTTGTTTGCTCGCTACTATTGCAGTTATGAAGCGGGAATATATCCGAGTATGCTTATGTGTTCACTCGCAACATTCCTCCGGCAGTTGAAAAAAGGATTTAGTGTACTTGGAGAGTACAATAAATCGTCGCTCTACTCCGGTGATCTGAATTACTTAATGTACCCCAATAGATTACGCTCACTCTTGGTTTTTCGCAATTTTTGTTGTTGGTTGAGTCTCGCTACATTCCCTTTTGTGTAAATCATTCGTACTTATATCTCGCGCTGTTATCGCCATTGGTATTGTCCACTGTACTCCTCGCAACTTATTATTAACCGTAGTTTTGCTGCTGGTTTATGCGTAATTTACTAGATACTAACGCGCCAATGTTATAATTCTATCCAATTGACGTTACTTAATATGTTGTTACAAGTCAACGTTAGAATTGTAAATTTCCACATTTATGAATTAATGAGTTAATGTTTGGTTTGATACTATACAATGTTTTGTTTGATTCAATCATAAATTAATATTATAATATTTCGTTTGGTACTATAAGTTTATGCTAATTAATATGTATTACATGTCATTGTTGTATTTGCAAATTACTACAATCAAAAATTACTAAGTTAAGATTTGATTTTATACAATTATGTATCATATTTTCCTATTTTGTTTGGTACCTTGAGTTAATGTTAATTAATAAGTATTACATATCCATGTTGCTTTCATAAACTACTACAATTATAAATTAATAATTTGAAGTTTGATTCCATACAATGTTTTGTTTGATTTAATCATAAGTTACTGTAATGATGGATACAATGAGCGAAGATCCTGTTTGGTTTAATAATTTGTTTGCTTCAAACATTAAGATGTTACTATTTCATTTGATTCTATGCAATAATGGAATAGTGCTAAATTTGCTTCTGACGTAAATTACAGGATTATAGATTATTTCGTTTTACTATAATATTGAAAACCATACTGAACATATTTTTTCCGACCTTAAATTGTTTTTTCTTGACAATGAACTATTATTTTACAATCGAAAAATAGCGGACTACAATTTCTTCTTTTAATTGGTTTTACTTAATAATATGGTTACAACTTCTCTTAAGATTCATATTCAATGCCGATCTTTTTTTATATTCTGAAGTTAATGGTTTTCTCTTATTTTTAACATTACTTATCATCTTGGAACTTTTATTCTACTCTATTTTTGGCTTTTAATTTCCTCATTTCTTTCAAATAGTATTAAAGTTCTCTTGCGTATATTCAAATATTTTAGTTACTAATTGATTCGATGTTGCTTTTGGTTAGTGGTTATTACTCGTATTAGGGTGTTACTATTTGTTTAGTACAGGTTTTAGTAAATTATAACAGTTAGCGTTAGTGAGGATTTAATGTGGACGGCTTCCAAAATAGTTTAAATTTGCAAAGAAATTCGTTTTTTATTCTATTCATGGTTTATTAATATTCAATTAAATTACTCTCATTAATGCTATAAAAAAGCTCTTTATGTAAGCTTCTGCTAGCATTTTATTAAATTGTGTATTGTGCGAATAGGTTAGTAGGGAAGTTTCAATAGGAAATATTGTTAAAGCTTTAGCGGTTATTTATTGCGAATGAGTTAATATGTAAGCGGGGAATGAATATTTCACACGATCGTTACGTTCGGGAATTGATTCGCTTCGGAAGAAGTTTTGCCGAGAGAATAGCTTTCCATTGATTTAGCTTGGGAGTCGTTGTTGTTGTATTCCCACGACTTTAGTATAAGCTATCTTGGCTTTATAGGGTGCGAGTGAGTGTGATAAATAAACTTTCCCCTTAATATGATGGTTAATGTTGTTAATGGGAATGGGAGTCATGGATTGAAGGTTTACGTGATTGTTTTTGCTCGCCGCTAACGAGCTTTGGAGATATGATTAGCATTGCTTCTGCAATGATGCATGAGAAAATTGAATGAAGCGATGTATTGTAGCTTTTACATGCGCTGATCTGATTGCTAGGAAGTATGTGAAATATATGATATGTATGTACTAATTCATGGTTGGCTGCTAATGCCTTCAAGAGCATTTGTTTTTAATTAAGTCGGCTTAATGCATTTCGTAGTGGGCAGGGCTTTTAATTCATCTATGCTATACGATTGTGTAGGAGGAAGAGCTTTTGAGGTATATGCATTTAATTGTCGTTTAATTGGCTTAAGTTGTAAATTACATACTTTTTTATTCATTTGTAGTTGTAAAAAGGGAGGGTTATTAGAAATATATTCAGCAGTATCTGTAAATAGTTGTGGATTATTTATAAATCGGAATTATTATGTAGGTTTTTTATTAAGTATAGAAATGTTTAATGAGTTAATATAAATTAAGTCGACCTTTTTCTCAAACTGAAACTAGAAGGAGCGATTCTGAGCTCTGTTGTATACTTTTATTGATATTAGTGAATTGTTAAATAGATATACTGCATTGAAAATATCTTGTGAGAAATTATTGTTAAAGATGATCGAAGCGACACAATCACTATATGGGCTTGGGAACATATAGTTTCGGTCTTCACTCAAGACCCTATATGTGTTCCGTCTAATTTTTCCCTAGTGTGTGTCTACTTAGTTTCGCATAATGCTGTCCTGAACCTTACTGGAAGACAGTACAGTGCCGTGCGAGGTCACTTCATTAGCCGTTAATAAATTTTTGATCCCGATCTTGAGAAAACGGTTGTTTAAAGCATCTTAAAGTATATATTATAGCATTCTAAGACGCTATTTGGTATTTTCGCAATATATGAAGTAAAAGGGTGGGAAATGGGTGGGTTTTTGAATTGTCTTGCGCTTTCTACAGGGGTTTTATTTGTGACTTTTTTCTAATAGTTAGCAGTTATATAATGCATTCATTGTGCAAGGAAACGTAGTGGCTTGTTTAAAGGGTACATGGTTGATAGCGTGTTGTAAACCATTTTGGATCAACAGCTCAGAGGCTATGAGTGGATGGTAAAGCGATGTCTGTTTTGCATATAGGTAACTTAATACTAAATGTAGCGTGTCTGCCGAAAGTTTAAGTCGGGCAGCTCAGAGGCTATTATTTGTTTCTTTCAGGACTTATAACTAAAAATAGCATGTCCGCCAACAGCTTACGTTGACGGCTCAGAGGCTGTTGTGTAATCAACTGGTTTTCATTCCAGTGATCGTGCAATTTAGACATCGAAATAGCGTGTCTGCTGATAGTTTTGCCGAGGTTTTACCGACTTGACTGCCACTTTTCCCGTTTCCTTAACATTATGAATTTGGTGATTTGAAAGTGAATTGCAGTGGAACTTGAAAGAGATAATTGGTTTTGCGGTGAAACCGTTTGCATTGTTGTATTGTTCTAATAACTAAAATTCTGTTGGTTCAAAGTTCCCATACTTTAATTGTTTCAGTGTAACTTGAAATTAAATTAGTTTCATGTTTATTTGCGTTGGAAAATTGCCGTTTTCATGTAAATTATTTTTTTTTATTTGTTTAGCGCAGTTAATTTATTTAGTTTGCTCTTCAATGTTTTTGCATTTAAAAATATTGCCCAGATGTCTATCTATTCAATTTGCAGTTAAATGTTTGTTTTTGTTTGCTCTTTTAATTATGCTTCAGTTAATTCGAATGCTCATTCAATTCAAGAGATAAGACTTTAATATGCATGTGGGTACGCGTATTGTCCAAGCAGTCGGAGTGATAAGTGGTATCATATTTCGATAACAATGGGCACGCGTTTGTTTGCTCGTATTAAGTTTTCGTTTTGCTTATTTGTGTTTAATATTTACTTGTAATGTTTTGTGTTTTGCATGTTAGTTGATTGAAACTTTATATCTTTATAAATTCTACGTTGGGTTTGAACGAGTTAGGAGTTAGTTCGAATGACTTTCAGATAAGAAAGATGAGATTTAAGATATATGAATGAGGGAGTAAATGAATGAAGAATTAAATGTTCAAGATGACTTTTTGATTTTAGGACTGGTCTTATTTGATGGATATTATGAGTAGAAATATTATTATATTTGAATGTTGATATTATGTTTTAGTTATTAAAATGATCAATAGGATTTTTTGTTTCGATTAAGGAGTGATCTGGGTAGATGACCAGTATGGGTAGCGTTAAACTGATATTATGTTTTTGTTGTTTAAACGATTAACATGATCCCATATTTTTTAGAGGACTGGTGAAGTTTCATACTTTCTTTTTGTTATTTAAATGATTGAAATAATTATTTGATTTTTTTTTTCGTTTTAAGAAGGTTGATTTAGTTTTATGCACTGTATTAGTAGCGTTGTTATGATGTGGGGATATTGATACAATATTTTTGTTTTTTTAAAATGATTAAAATTATTAGTTGATTTTTTTTTAGGAAAGCTGATCTAGTTTGATGGACTGTTTGAATAATATTGATATTATTATATTTAAATAATGAACATTATCTTTTGATTTTTTTTTAAAGAAGGTTGATCCAGTTTGATGGACAGTATGAGTAGCAATGGTGTCTTACAGGAGTTGAATGGTTTGAGATATCGGCTGGGTGAATAGATTTTACAGCCCATTTAAATTTGCTACACAGCGCACTACACTGTGGTCTCTGCAAAACCGATATCCTACCGGCTGCGCCAATTTTGTTACAAACCAGTATACCCTATGTATACTGGTATGAACTGGGAGCTCAACATGATGCGTATCCTATATACAACATCAAGGCTCCCGGGGAAAGAACTCACTGTAACACCACTTACCTGCTACTCTGTCCATTTTCACTAAATCAACCAAGGCAAAAGTTTATTTTATTAATTATTTTATTTTCTCTGTTCCTATTTTTATCTAACATCACATTTTACAAATTACATTATTGGAGACTTATATCAATATTGAGCCTGTAGAGAATCAAATGGACGTGTTAATGGTTCGGGGTGGCCATACAGCGTGGAACGCAAAAAGGCCGATTGAGGATCGCGGCGCAAGCCAACACCTCACCCCTCACCACTTCGTTGAACACTGGACGATATCTTCGGCTGAACTTTAAATCGCGAATACTTTAACCGTCTAACTGATAACTGGGTAGCAGCACGCTCCCTTTTGGATTTGAATACAAAACTCCCTGGTAAAAGACTACCCAAGAACATTAAATACCATTTTTTCGTGAGCTTTCAACCTAAATTCTCTTTAAAGGTGCTGAGTAGCCGAACACGTGCGCTCTCGTTCCACGAAAGTTTTTCCTCCCCGTTTCGTCTCGCTTGCTCGGCTGGTGAATATGCGAAACTGGGGAAATTGAGCGAAAGAGTGTTTTTCGCGTAAGCTTTCGACTTCGAAAGAGTGCTTTCAGTTTAAGCTTTCGGCTTTCCCAAGATCTCTTGAGGTAAAATAGCGAAACTGGGGACATTGAGCGAAAGAGTGTTTATGCCGGAACTTTCGGTTTTCCTTTCCGCTTACCTCTCTTCGAAGCACCCCGTTCGTTCACGATGTGAATATCGTTGCGGGTTGAACTTTGTCGTTCACTTAACTGCTCGCTTATTTACTTGCGCATGTGTTTCCATGGCTAATTTTCATTGGCGAAGTGCGAGTACATAGGTGTTGTTTGCTCGCTACTATTGCAGTTATGAAGCGGGAATATATCCGAGTATGCTTATGTGTTCACTCGCAACAGCGCTCCTAACGGTTGTGGCGGTAAATAGTCAAAGACTAGTCAGAGTCAAAAGCGCTTTATTCGATACTAACCGTTATAAATTTTAAAAGAACCTAGAGCAAATGCCAAAACATAATATAAGAAAACTTAATGGCCGAATGTCTCTCTAAATTTATACGTTATCAGTTAAACACATTTGATAAAAAAAAAACCATAGCAAATTCAAATTGATTAAGATTATTACATATTTTATGATTCGATTGGAAAAAGGAGGAAAAACGTCACTGTGACGTATAACAAGCTGTACGAAGAAAAGTCGTTTGTGAATTGAAATTGTTTGGAGTGGTAGTTTATATGAATTTGTGATTTATGAAGCGAAGTGTGAAGGGCGCTGCACTGGATAAGTAGTTAGAGCTAAGTGCAGGCTTTTAACATTTTTTGTTCGAACATTAAATTAACAGTTGTTTTTTGTTTTCTATCTTTCATATTCGTTGTCTTCATTCTACGAGGAGAGGGACTCTCATGTAGCAGAGTGAAATTTGTTAATTTCACATTTTATTGTTAATGAAACGTGATTTCAAAATAAATATATTTTCTGAATCATTTTAATATAAACAAAATAAAAAAATTTTTTTTTATATAAAGTGTTTTTTTAAATTTCAAATATTAATAAAATAATTAAAAAAAAATTAAAGATCTATTGTGAAGTGGAATTGGAGCAAAAAAATAAGTGCTTCCGAGGAAATATAAATAAATTTAATACAATCGCAGGTGATGAATCCTGTAATGACCACAAAAACAACGAAGGAGAAATATGGTAAACGCAGAAAACCTGTAGAAGATGCTCACTCAGCGATGGGCTGTGGTGGGATGTGTTTCAAATGGTTTTACTTGAAATGTATAAAGATGTCAGAAGAAAAATTCAAGACGATTAAGGCAATGTCAGATGATGTTATATGGATGTGCCCCACGTGTACGAGGGTCATTCAACAAGTACTTAGCCTCACCGCCCGATGGCGCTGTTATTACAAAAGAGTTTTACTATCGTACAGTACATTCTTTTAGTAGCCTGCTGTCAAAGTGTCAGTCAATTCTCTTCATCAGTTTTGTTTTGATAGCCTTTGGAAGCGAGCGTGTTGTACAAAAATGAAAAAAGAACAATATCGTTCAGTGATTAGATTCTTGTTTTTGGAAGGAAAGGTCGCTTGGATGGTGTGTACAGTGACTCTTCTCCTTCGATGGTGACCGTCGAGAAATGGTTCAACGAGTTTGTTCGTGGTCGCACATCGGTTTTTGATGAGACACGGCCAGATGCCCCGAAAACGGCTGCTACGGAGGAAAACGTTAAAAAAATCCACGATCTCGTGTTGGCAGACCGTCGATTGAAGGTTCGCGAGATAGCTGAGACTATGGGTATCGCAGAAGGAACGTTGGATCATATTCTACACGAAGAAACAAACACAACCGTGAGACCACATCGGCGACGTGTTTGGCGCTGTTTCAGTACAATCCGACGGAGTTCTTGCGTCGTTTTATGACCGTCGACGGAATTGGATTCACTGGTATACACCAGAGACCAAGGAACAATCGAAACAGTGGACTTCACCTGCGAACGTGCTCCGAACAAGGCGAAGACTGTTCGATCAGCCGAAAAGGTGGTGGCCACCGTTTTCTGGGATTCACAAGGTGCGATCCACATCAATTACCTCGAGAAGGGTAAATCAATCACGGGGCGCTACTATGCAGACTTATTGGGTCGATTTGACGTCAAATTGAAGAAAAAGCGGCCCCGCTTGGCGAAGAAAAAAATGCTGTTCCACCACAACAACGCGCCGGCTCACACCTTCGCCGTCGCCATGGCCAAATTAGTCGAATTGCGCTACGAACTGCTGCCCCATCTGCCGTACTCTCCAGATTTGGCCCCCTGTGACTTCTTTTTATTTCCAAACCTGAAAAAATCACTCGCCAGGAATGGATTTGGGTCGAATGAGGAGGTCATCGCTGCCGCAGAGGCCTATTTTGCAGCCCTCGAGAAAATGTATTTTTTGGACGGGTTGAAAAAGTTAGAGCATCGCTGGGCCAAGTGTATCTAGCTTGAAGGAGATTATACGGAAAAATAAATTGCCACGTTTCCAAAATTTTCGTTTTTCTTCTGTAGGCCAAGTACTTGTTGAATGACCCTCGTAAGCATAAAAAATCCAAGGAGGAACAACGTTTTTGCTAATGAAAGATTTGGAAAGTAATATTAAAGAACTAAGGACGAATGTCAGTTCCGTAATTGATAAGACGGCAATTCCGCACAAACCAACATATGCGCAGGTAATGAAAAATCATACGATGCCTCAAACTGAGCTCCACTCAGATGTCATTTCCCTATAAGGGATCATAATCAAGCCAAAAAAGCATACATCATCAGATAAAACGCTTGCGGATTTTAAGTCTAGGATAAGACCGTCAAATTGCAAGATTCCTCTTCAACTACTACGGTCTTTTCGCAATGGTGAGGCGATAATAAAAACAACGACCAATGCCAATGCGTCTGAGCTATACCGATTAACTATGGATAACATGCAGGATGAGTACGACATAACCGAGACAAAAATGCATCAACCCAGACTGGTTATAAATGGGCTGGATAATCAATTCACAAATGAGGAGCTACGAAAGGAAATACAGGCGCCAAATGTTGATGTTGGGAATAGAGAAAAAATGGAAAATGGTTACACATTATTGAGGTAAATGGAAGAATGTATAAAAGATTAGCTAACAAATACGTCAACATTGATTATGGGTCATATTATATGAAGGAAGACTTTAACGTTACGAGATACTTTAAGTGCAAAAAATATTACCATAAGACGTCGAAATGCAAAGGAGAACAAATATATGGAAATATGGACCAAAGCATGAGCTCAAGGAATGCAAAAGCATACATGAGAACTGTTACAATTCTTTGGGTAATAATAAGAATGCTGATCACTCACGCAGAGCAGACTCGTGGGAGTGCCCAAAGTATCAAAGAAGGATTGTAATTGCTAGGAGCAGTACTGACTACAATTTTGATGATGATTGTTAATCACAAACCTCAATCAAGCGACAAGTTAACTATCTTTCATGCCAATATAAGAAGCCTACGACACACGCTGAGTGATATTCAAATTTATCTGCAGCAAAATCCTGAAACGGATCTGATTATACTAAAGGAAGTATGGATCTACCCTGAAGAAACAAAGTATTAAAATATTCCGGGATATAGCTCCGTATTCTCCTGCAGGCCCAAAAGAGGAGGAGCTACAGCAATTTATATAAAACATACAATTAATTTCGTGACAAAGAGAGTAACCTCTGACGAATATAAAATAACAATAATTGAAATACCCTGCGCAGGTAAAAAACTAAAACTCGGTACTTTCTATAATCCCAATTGTCTCAATGCGCAGGACTTATTCACGGTAATAGATGCAATATACTCTACTGAAAAAAATCTAATCGTAGTTGTTGGCACAAACATAAACATGATTGCAGAATCTCCAGAATCGAGGATGTACAATGATACCCTGGAAACAAACGGAGCGGTCATTGTCAATAAGGACAAAATTACTCGCCCGACTTCAAGTACCTGCCTAGATCAAATAGCAAAAAATGATAAAAAAATTGCTGAAAACATAAAATTCACACATGAAGACTGGCCTGATACAGATCATCGTGTTTAAAAATTGTCGTCCATAGTCAAAGTCTCAGTAAGCAAAAACCTACTCACAAAATATTCAGATATTTAGACAAGGATCTTTTCGAATTGAAATTTCAACAATTGCCAACAAACCGAAAACCTGAAAACCTTATGGAACTCAAAAATATGATTACAGCCTCCAAGCATGATTCTACCATTAAGAAAAATATCAAATGTCGACAACATACATGGATAACAAAGAAAGTCATTGAAGCTAGTATTAACAAAAAGAAGGCTTATAAAAAATACAAAAAACGCTGAAGATCAAGCACTTATACATCTGTATAACCAAGCCCTAAAAGAAACAAAACGTCTCTTAAAAGAAGCTAAATTTTCATATTACTCTAGAAGATTGGAAACAGCGGCGGAAAACTCACACGAAATACGGAAAATAATAAATGAAGTAAAAGATAATTCATCACCTTGGATCACGTCATCAAATGCTGAATGTTTTGGCAAGGACTCTAACAATGCAGCACGCCCATGTGGAACAGCAAACTCGCTAAACCACTTTTTTTTAACAATCGGTGAAAAAATTACCAGGGAGCTTAGTGAAAAGTCCACTAGCTATTTCAATATCATAGATAGCTCACCTAAGTCCATCTTTCACATTGATCAAACGACTAAAAGAGAAGTATTAAATACAATCGAAAATTTGAAAAAAATGCAGCACCAGGTACTGACGACATCGCCACACATGGAATTATTTTAGTCAAAGAGGAGGTAGCCAAGCCACTGGGAAATTTTATAAACGAGCATATTAGAAATGGAACATTTCCAGACAAGGAGGAATTGGCAAAAATAATTCCAATATTCAAAGGAGGAGATCATCTGGACCCGAATAATTACCTTCCTGTTGCACTTTTAACAGCGTTTAGTAATATACTCGAAAAACTTGTAAATGATCGTTTAAAATCTTTCTTAATGGACAATTCCATCATAAATCCGAAGCAGTTTGGCTTTCAAAAGGACAAGAGTACTTTCGATGCGTTACTTTCTGTCTCTCGTTACATCAGTCTTGATAAAGGAGATTCTGTTATTGCAATTTTTGTGGACCTAAAGGAAGCTTTTGATACGGTTGATCATGACCGGTCACTTCAAAAACTTGAATCGTATGGTATACAAGGAAAACCGAAACAACTTTTTAAAAACCGGACTGACCTCAGGAAATTTTTTATTGGCAAAATATGTACAATTTTTCTTTAGAAATCTTCAAAGTAGCCCCCATTGGAGTCGATAACACGCTGATACCGGATTTTCCAATCCCCGAACGCTCCCTGGAAGTCAGCAACCTCGATGCTGTCTAGGGCTCTCGTCGTAGCACGTTGAAAGTTTTCCAGAGTCCCAAACCGCGTCCCCTTAAGGTGTCTCTTGATCTTGGGGAACAGAAAAAAGTCCACTGGTACCATATCCGGGCTGTAAGATGGCTGTGGCAACGTTGCCCTCGACTGTTTGGCCAACTGCTCGGTGACGAGTAGGCAGGTGTGCGACGGAGCATTGTCGTGTTGGAGGATCCACGAATCGGCAATCTCCGGACGGACTCGGCGAACCCGGACAGTTAGTCGACGGAGCACCTCTCTGTGGTACTGGCCGTTTACAGTTTGGCCGGGTGGCACAAACTCTTTGTGAACGATGCCTTTCACGTCAAAGAAAGCGACGAGCATCGACTTCACCTTCGATTTGCTCATGCGCGTTTTTTCCGGTCGTGGTGACGCCGGTGTGTGCCACTCCGAACTCTGCCGCTTCGTCTCAGGATCGTTTTCGGAAACCCACGTCTCGTCTCCTGTAATAATTTGGTTAAAAAAACTCTGGTTCGGTTTGCTAACACGTTGCTCGATTGTACGCTCCATTTTCACTCCGACGACGTAACTAAACACGCACTCCGCTCTCGCTCGATGCTATCTCTCCAAGCGCTTGGAGGCAACTGCTGTAGCCTAGTTCCCTTTACCTAGACCCCCACCACCACTACAGCACCAGATAGCAGTTAGCAGACGCTTTGACGGCGCGGGGCAGGCTCAGTCCGGTTACTTATTATGCAGACCTTGTATCTTAGGGCATTTTAGACCCTAAAGTCGAGATACTTAAAGAGAGCTAGTTTTTATAAACTCAGTGTGTTTGCGTCGTATTAAGATATTTTTTTATCATTGAGAATTGTGCACGAATTGGACTAGAATAGCAGGAAAGGAGTACTTGACAACATTTTGTGTGCCCCTTATACCGATGTTTTAGCATAACCTGGAGGCACACGTAGGAATCGATCACGTGTGAAGTGCAGATCACACGAGCGACCATTGACATTGTCATTCAGCCACCAATACTTAGATTGCTCCGGCTCAGCTCGACCGGCTTCAACAACTCTAGCAAATGGGTATCTCAATTCGAATTATTGGTCTTGCAAACTCAAATTCGGAGGGTATTTTACCTTCTTATTGGCGGCCCGTCTTTATGAAGGGTTTTCCAATAAGAGGTGCTATTTTGAATAACCCGCTATTTTGGTAGATGTCATTTTGAAAGCTGTCATTTTTTAATATTTGACAAGTAGAAACGAAACCATTAATAAAAATATATGCTTTAATATGCTTCAACAATGCATTGAAATTATTAAAATTCACTATAAAAATGGTGAAAATTTGGCAGAGACGGTTCGTCGAACTCTAACAATTTTGTGTCGTCGTGAAGCACCTTGTCGGACCTCAATACAGAAATTGATGGAAAAATTCGAGTTGTTGGAACAACTTAGTGATGTGAAAGATTAAACCCGTGCATGTCACTCAAGAACAGCCGAGAATATTGCTGCTGTAGCCGAAAGTGTTGAAGAAAACCCAGGTTTGTCCATTCTTCGTCGTTCTTTGGAATTAGGCATTCCACAAATGTCATTACACTGTATTTCGCATAAATATTTGAGTTTTAAGGCTTATAAAGTTCAGTTAACACAAGAACTCAAGCCGGTCGATCATCAACAACGTCGTATCTTTGCTGATTGGGTCCTTGAAATGCATGAAAATGATCCGGGATTCCATCCAAAAATCATCTTGAGTGGTAAGGCCCATTTCTGACTCGGTGGCTTCATCAACAAGCAAAATTGTCACATATGGGGCTCGGAAAACCCAAGAATTATTGTTGAAAAGCCTCTCTATCCTAGACGTGTTCGGCGCGGTTTATGGTCCGGCGGAGTCATTGGACCTTACTTTTTCGAAAGAGACGCTGGTGCAACAGTTATCGTGAATGGATTGCGCTATCGAGAGATAATTAATGATTTTTCATGGCCGAAATTGGATGCTTTGATCTGGACAACGTTTACTTTCAACAAGACGGCGCTACGTACCACACAAGCAACGAAACCATTGATATTTTACGGGAAGAGTTTCCGGACCGTGTTATCTCTCGAAGAGGTGATCACAATTGGCCACCGAGATCTTGTGATTTAACACTTTGCGACTTCACCCTTTGGGGCCATGTGAAAGAGAAGGTCTACCTCAACAGTCCAGCGTCGATTCAAGACCTCAAAGATGGAGTTCGTGAGGCTATCGAGAACATAGGGCAGCCACTTTGCGATTTGGTTATGGAAAATTTTAAGAAAAGGATATGGTCCTGTAAGCATGGTCGTGGTCGTATTTGCTTGATGTTATTTCACTATTAACAGCCTACCTTTTTCGCTATAATGAAATAAAACATTCGATCATTCATATTAAAAAATGGCATGTTTCTTTTAATATCAAAATAACACCTCTTATTGGAAAACCCTGTATGTGATACAAGGGTAGTCCTAAAAGTACCCGACCTAGCTTATGAATACAGGTAGTTTAAAAAAAAACAATTACTGCGATTGACAATGCCACCTTTCAACCACTTAATGTGAAAATTTCATAACGGAACGTTTATTATTATTATTTTAACAGACATCCAAAGTGAACGCTCTAGGTGAATTTGTAAAACTGGAAAAAACCGGGCATCGTTATGTGATACAATACTTTCATTTGAAACCGATATCAAAGCGAGTTGGATTCTACTCTGGGGAAGTCTGCTCCTTCGTTTACAATGGTCAAATATTGGGTAGCTGAGTTTAAGCGAGGTCATACAAGCTGCCAAGATGAACACCACAGTGGTCGACCAAGTGAGGTCATTACGTCCGAAAATGTGAAGCAAATCCACAAAATGGTATTGAATGACCATTGACTAAAAGTGCGCGAAATAGCAGAAGTGGCAGGCATTTCAAAAAGTGCTGTGTATCGCATTTTGACCGAAAATTTGAACATGAGAAAACTGTGCGCAAAATGGGTGCCACGTTTGCTCACAATGGAGCACAAACAGCAACGTGAGGATGTTGCCATCGAGTGTTTGGCAATGTTTCGCAGCAATAAAGCCGAGTTTTTGCGTCGATTCATAATCATGAACGGAGGATGGGTCATTTATTTTACACCTGAGACCAAAAAGCAGTTAAAGCAGTGAACTGAAAAGAAAAAACCGCCTCCAAAGAAGGCAAATACTGTTCGGTCAGCTGGTAAGGTCATGGCATCCGGTTTCTGGGATGCGCGTGGAATAATATTTATTGATTATCTCGAAAAAGGAAAAACAATCAACGGCAGCCTTATTGCAGTGTTTGCGTGATGAAATGAAGAAAAAAAGGCCCCATCTGACGAAAAAAAAGTATTTTTTCATCATGACAACGCACCAGTCCACACGTACGTCATTTCCATGGCTAAAATCAATGAGTTGAAGCTCGAATCGCTTCCTCACGCATCTATTGACGTGATCTGGCTCCCTCGGACTATTTTCTTTTTCCGAATTTGAAAGCATAGCTCAGTGGCAAAAGATTTGCCAACAATGAAGAGGTAGAGTCTGCGGTTAGTAGCTATTTTGAGGAGCTCGACGGTTCCTACTATAAAGCGGGTATTGAAGCTATGAATATTATTGGGAAAAGTGTTTCGAGCTGAAAGAAGAATATGTTGAAAAATAAAAAAACATTTTCGCAATTTTTTTACTGTTTTCTTTGTCGGGTCGGATACTTTAGGGACCGCCCTCGTATATGATTGGGACGGCGTCAGAATAAAAAATATATCGATTCATGTCAAAATACATGAATGCTCCTGGAGAAACGAAGCCAGTAGCGAGGCAAGTCACAATATACCTGTCTGTAGTGTGAAACGGCTGTGAAATCCAGGTGTCTTCACTCACAGTTACAGATCTTGCGATATGATTCCGAACAAGTTTCGATATTAAGATATGGACTCTCGCCACTTTAGCAGTTTGATAAATTCTTCTAATCAATATACTTGTATAATGCCTCTAATCCGCCTCAGGCTGTCTGTACAAACCAGCACATGCACAAAGACATGTCCTTTCGAAAACTCTTAATCTTTTCATAGTACTAGAACCCTAGTTGTACCAGATCGGACATCCATATGCCAAAACTAGTCTAACTAGGGTCTTGCAACAGATAATTTTGACCTTTTGATCAATCCATTTGGAATTAAAGAGTCGTCGAAGGGCCATAACTGCTTTTTGTGTTTTACTGAGCATGATTTTGGCATGTTCACTATAGTACAGATACTGATCGAGATGAACACTGAGGCACCAAACACAAGATTTATGTGGGACCTGTTCTGGACTACCCTCATCAGCCGTAATGTGGAAACCCTTCCAATCACATTTCAGGTCTTGGCTGACCCCTTGCAGCGTTGTCCGAAACAAAATTTGATTTTCATTCACCAATTGTCGATGTGGAGCTGAACATCATTAAAATTCTTGAAGATTGCTTTGAACTATTGTAGCTTTTTGGTCTGCCATATACATGATCAGATCATAAGCAAACGCTACCAATGATTGCGTTGGCGAGACGTTAAAATCGAAGCCGTTCAATAGCTTGCGAATGAATATTGAGAACAGCAGAGGTGCAGTAACTGTTCCAAGCTGTAAACCATTCAAGACCTTGAATTCGCGAATTTTCGTCAGATTTGCATCAGTTACAACAAATTATTTTCCGTATAACATTCTGCACACCATGGCAACAAGGTGTCTGGAGAACCTATCCTGAGGGAGTTTAAAAACTAGTCCACTAACCACACCGTATCGAAGGCTTTTCCCATATCAATGAGACATGCCCCAACATATACTCTGTTGTTTAGTTTCCAAAACAGATGTCTGAGGTTACTTTCGTTATCGCATGTATGGTCGAATGCCTGGGACGAAAATCAAATTGGCAATTCAGCATCAACTCATATTTCTCAATGTGGGGGTTTAATGCATTGTTTATTATCACTTTAAACACCTTTCTGATGTTAGGCAGCAAGCTGATTGGGCGATAGCTTTTAGGACTCGAAGATTCTTTTCCTTTCTTCAAGATTGGAAATACCTTAGCCTTTTTCCACACATTTGGGAAATATGAGCTCTTCAACGTTTTGTCAAACATTATGCAATAATTTCTAATAGCAATCTCAGGCAAATCTCGGAGAACTTTATTTGAAACATCGTCGGTACCACATGATGTCTTGTTGTTTATCCTGCCAAATATGAAACACAAGCCTTCACAGCTGACAAAATATTCACTATAATTCATGCTCGGTATGAGGTCAGATGTTAATGTTACACTGAAATCAAGTATTGATTCACCATTAAGGCTTAGTTTGAAGTCGGAAACTTTTGCTTCAACGACCTCTGAAAGTATCTGATTCGCTCTCTCAGGGTTGGGTAGATGAACCAACTCAAAATGAGTTCCAATTTGGGTTTATGCAATTCATCACACATAATCCTATTTACATTTTTATCCGAAGTCGTACTATCAATTTCAATACCAGCCCTATCGAGAAGATTTATCTCATCACTACAACTTCAAGATTCGTTACCTTCACTCAAGACTTCTTACGAAATACAGGTATGCTACTCACTTTCACGAAAAAACCATCTGGATCCTGTGGGCTAATACCCCTCAGTTTTTCCGCCCATAGATTTTTGACCTCACTTCTGAAGTATGAACAGATTAAGTTCCTGACATTCTTCAGGGATAATTTCAACAAAGCAAACGAGGGATGGTTGTTGTCCAAAAATCGTCGATAAATATTGTTGACGCGTGTGAGAAGAAGGCTTTTCAATCTTTTCAGCCTTGTGATGGTTGGTGTTTCATATTCTCCCATATTGTTTCAATGTTTAATCTTGAGAACGACTTTCTCAATCGTTTCCAACGTCAGCTTCTCTAACTTCAACAAATAGACATCTATTTCATCTTAAGTTAGATTTCTGCCATTAGAACCATTGAACAAGAGTTGCCATCATCAGAAGGAGGACATTGCTCCTGGTAATTCTGATTAGACTTCTTTTGAACCAACCCCGGTCTGTTTTTTTGAAATTCAACCGATGATTTTCGTGTTGAACTGGAATGAGAAAGACATATTCCCTTTGATGATTGATTTCCATCACGATTGCGTCATGGTCGCTATCGTAAGGAAGCACCTGCAGTTTCCATTGAGGACCATTAAAGCTGAATTCTAGTCTTGTGTCAGCAATGCAGAGGTCCAAATATGAGTTTGGCCTAGGGTATGTTGGGAACTCCGACCTATATAGATTAAACCTGTATTCAATTTGGTTATCTGTTATCCACGATTTCAGTAATACACCTCTTGGATTATTGATGGCGTACAAAATTTTATATAGTCATATAATCATAATGCTGGTACTGGTATGTTATAGTGAACGAAATAAAGCACGTTTGTATTCAAATTTGAAAGAAAATATATTTTTAGGCCACTTTTGGGACCAATTCAGGCCACTTTTGGGACCAATTCAGGCCAATATTTCTGACTCATCGCCATTTATCTAGTTTGTGGGTCTTTTTTAGATCAATTTTAACTTTAATCTTCTTAATGCCGGCCCGAAAAACGTGGTTTAACACAAAGGGCTGAGCTAGACTGAAAGAATTTGTCGCATTTTGCGAAGCGTCGTAAGGAATAGTGTTTGACTTTGAAATTACTATTTGCTTTTAAAAATATGGATACCTGCAAGAAATTTGCCTTTCCTCCTGGTGGGGTAATGGGGATTTTTTTTAACCAAAAGTAGTCGACATGGGTCTCAAATGAAAGGTCTTTATGAAAACTTTCCACAAATTGGGTAAAAAAGGGGACTGGAGCTGACGGGAATCATAATATGTAAAAAATATGAGGCCCCTCTTCATGATTGTACGAGTAAATAATTGTGCAGTAAAATCTAAAAAAAGTTTCTTTAGCCACAAATACCTCAGAAGTCAAACTTTGATAAAGTCTTTTAATAATAGTTTGATTTATGTTTTTCATCATTTTAGGTAAATTTCTCGAGAGAAAATAACCTATTGCGGAGAGCATCATATATATATATATATATATATATATATATATATATATATATATATATATATATATATATATATATATATATATATATATTATATTTATATTTATATATGTATATATATATATATATATATATATATATATATATATATATATATATATATATATATATATGGGATATAACGAAACTTGTGACCACGCTAGAGGTTGCAATTTTGCTTCGATTTTCACCTAATTTTCAGGAAAGGTGTATTGGGTAATTATCTCGGTTAAGTTCGTGAACCAGCTTTATCGGCCGGGAAAAAACAAAATGGCGGCCATTTTAGACGAAAAATCGTGATATCTGTTTTGACCAAAGTATAGCTCTGATTTGGATGAAATTTGGTGGTACAAAGGTTCATTGATGTATGTGATGAATCTCACTATAAAAAATCCAAAGTCAGTACGGCAGAAACAAAATGGCGGTCGCTCAAAGGTCGAAAAACGTGCAAAATTTTGTTGTTGTAATAGCGGTCAAAGCTTTCAACAGATTTTCATAAAACTCGGCAGTTTGATAGAAATTATGAGTATCTAAAGAATTACGTGAAAAAAACTGGAGGTCAGGTTGCAAAAAACAAAATGGCGGCCAGTTGAAGGGCAAAATTTCAAAGGCTTTTAAAAGTCGCAATTTTAATCCGACATATATAAAATTCGGTTTCAAAATAGACAGTACTTAGACCTACAGTTTTTGATATTTTGGTGAGCATGCATGTGCAAATTTCAAAATGGCGGCCGTTTAAATATGCGTTTTTTCAGGTATTTGTGGTCCTCTAGCGGTCACATTTTCCAACGGATTTTGATGAAACTTGAGACTATGGATCTCTGTACTATGTTCTTGTAGTTTGCAGGAAATTATTAAAATTGAATGAAAAATAAAAAAGTCGAAAATTTAAAGCCTAATATTTTCAGCTGCCATTTTCACTAAAAATTGAATTATTTTGCCCTGTCTAGAGTGAAACTCCTATTTGAACGAGATAGTACATTGACTGATGAGGTCCTAGCATACAAAGATTTAAAATAATCCAAAATCAAATGCATGCATTCAAAATGGCGGCCCCCAAAGGTCTGAAGGCAAGCGGAATTCGCTATTTTAGTGCCAACTGAAATAATGAATATTTTTCATGGAAACGTTTTAAATGACTTTACTTGAAAGAATTTATAAACCAGACCATTTTTAAGATATTGTAAAATCTTTTAACAGTCCCCTTAAAAAATTATCAAATCGTGACTTGTCTGTCTGTCCGTCCGTCCGCCCGTTTGTTCGTGCGTCATAACAAGTTTTCTCGCAAACCACATGAGCTAGAATGAGGAAATTTTCTACATAGGTCAAAACTGGTGCCTCTTGAACTTTGCAGTGCAAGAGAATATTTTAAGGTATTTAAGGGGGGTCTCCCCATACAGGGGGGTGGCATACAATTTTTTTATTTATGTTGCCCTCTAGCAGCCAAAATTCTCAACAGATTCCGTTGAAACTTGAAAATATAAGTTATTAACGCAAGTTAATTTAATTTAATTATGCAAATCGAATGACAAATAAAAAAGTCGAAAATTTACAGCTTAATATTTTTAGCAGCCCTCATAGTTCAAAAAAATTGAAAATGTATATGTTAATGGCAACGCAAGTACTGATTAAACTTTTATGGAAATCTTTTGAAATTAACTATTCGAGCTATTTAAGCCTTTGTGTGGTTACCACTGTGAAATGTGTAAACAGCAAATGCGAGAGGGGCGAAACCGGAGTTTATATGTTTACAACAATTTATTATCCGCCGATTTTCAGTATGTAATCCATACGTGTGCAACTCAATTTTATTAGCAAAATATTTGCCCCCCGATAAAAGGTCTCTAAAAACGAACGTGGCCAGATTTTTTTTATGTTAATAAATACCCATGGGGTACTACGAAAATTGCACAAAGAAGTTTAGTAGTAGGCAAGCCAAATTCTTTTTCGAAACTTTATGCTACATACGAGAAATTTACCTTTTCGGCTGGTGCTGCCAACGGGGATTTTTTTCAATGAAATTATACAATTTTCTGAAAAAGAAAGCTGGCCAGAATTTAAACAAAATTCAAGAAAAAATGGAAGGCCAATATATTCGCAATTCCTAATGATTTATAAGAAAATGATCTGTTACGAAAGAATGTATTGTTAAGTTAAAAGTATCGAGGTGTCTAGGGTGAAAAATACTCCACTTCTTAATGATCTATGAAAAATCTAACATTAACGATATTTTAAAAATACACCTAATGTACAATTTTACTCTTTCTAATTTAATTATTATTTACAAGCGTTCAGAAATCATTTGGATCGCATGATGCAGAATGAATCAACGCAGGATGTTTATTATCATGCTCTTGGCAAAGTCTTTAAGATAAATGTTAATTGGTTGATATTTGAAACCGCCTTTCATTCATAAGCATAATGTTCATCACGAGTGAATGCGTTCTCGTATCACATATTGAGGTAGAGCTTTACATGTGAGCTTTAATTTTTCTCTTAAGTTAAATATAAAGAAAAGCTTGAAATGCGAATAATTTCGAAAGATATTAGTGCCTACTTTTAGGAATGTTAGTAAATTTTCTCGCAGTTATTTATTTTACTTTATAACTGCAGTCAAAGGATAGGAAGTTATAAAATATAATTATGAGCCGGCCATAAAAAGAGTTGAGTACAAAGAACAAAACGAAAATCGAAAGTAAAAAGGAAAACCGACTTCAGTGTGGGTGAAAAAAAAAAAAATTTACGGATTGGTGCCAAATCCGTTTTTCCCCGTTTCATTGACGATGGTTATCATATTTTTAGCTTAATTATGTTGAAGCAAGGAAACTGATTAGGCTCTGCTTCCATAAAATTTATTTTACTCTTTGTAGGACATAATGAAGTCGGTTTTCTTTTTTAAGTGATTGTTATTTAACGATTCTTAAAAGCTGATTATATGTTATAATTAACAAAACGATTTTTTTTCGCAAGTTACAAGATAAGTTTTGCATTTGTGATATTGGATTTAAACTGGGAAATGATCAACTTTTTATTTCTTTGCCATGATAATTAGGTCGACTAATGGAATGACAACTTTGCATTCTTGATTGAAATGTTGTAACTATAACAATTAGGCGCGTCGACAGGAAATTTGGACACGCGGGCCTCTTAAAAGATAGTATTTATGTATACGACATGCTAAACAAACCGTTTTAATAATAAGCTACACAAGGCCGTAGCCAGGGGGGGGGGGTTATAGGGTCAGAACCTCCCCCCCCCCCCCGAAATTTTCGACAAAAGTTTACTTTAAATGATATTTACTTAGTTAAAACTGTGAAAATCAGTTCCATCGAAACCAAGCGTAATCAATCTAATAAAAATATTAGCTAGCGCAAAATATTTTAAAGTTGAAAATAATGAAAGCACGAGTTGCTCTTCAGAAATATTCTATTATTGGTAATTCATTAAATTTTTCAAGCCAATATGAGATACATAATTTTACAATTATCATGTTCACTCATATTTTGATGACAAGGGGTTACATTAAAGCTATATTCACGAGTATATTAATGAATACAAATTTTTGAACAGAAAAATGCAAGAAAATTGTAACCGTGTTTCATGTATTTGAGAAAGTGAATAGAAATCCTTGTAAGAATATATTGCTCCACATGCAAATGACCTAATGAAGCAAGCAAAGGGATATCTTATTTTCCAATTGGACAAATAAACTAAGCAACTCTAAGGGCTCGGCCACATTGCGATTTTACTGTCGTAACCAGCGATTTTTAGACGCAAATACGAACACACTGCGACAAGATCTCCGAAGGAACTTTAGGCATGCGCAAATCCAAAATCCTCATTTGAAGGTATGTCTTTGCCAGGAACACATGCGCTAACTCATTTCTGCGCTATGCAAGAAACTTCCATGCACGTCAGCGTCAAATGTCCAAATGATGTGCGCCTGCGCGAGTATCATAGAAACTACCTGCTAAACTGGTTTTAGGAAAAATCGAAAATTCCTGTCACTGCCGACCTGGACAAAATTGTCGAAAATCGCAGTGTGCGGGCTTCCATTTAACCATGTGTAACTTGCGACCGAAGTGCAGCTAAATAGTCGTAGTCTGATGCATTCCTAAGACGCCTCTTTCCTCTACACGACTTCATAATTACATATAATCTTTCTATATTTAATATGTAGTTTTCCGGTGGGATATTATCAATAAAATCTAGTCGCCCATATTTTAGGATAGAGTCGAAAGGAAAAGTGAAAAGATAAAAAAAAGCAAACAAAAACACTCACATTGACTTTTCTGAGAAAAGAGTAGTGGAGTAGGGCAGGAGTATTTCTGGAGCAAACGATCTAAACAAAAGAAAAATTGCAACACTACTATCATTAGTGAATTCATCATTAGTGAACTCGTTCGCGGTGTTTAATTTGTCGTAAAGTTGAAAGTGAAAATTGTGCGGTGTTTTCCTTGCAAAATTAAAAGTGAAAATTGTGTGGGGTTATCCTTGTAAATTTAAAACTACAAATTGTAAGGTGTTTTCCTTGTTAACTTAAAAGTGAAAATTGTGCGGTGTTTTCCTTGTAAACTTAAAATGAAAATTGTGTGTGTTGTGAAAATTGTGTCTGCTGTAAGTATAAAGCTATATTAAATAGTAAGTGATATTTACTTTATAATTTGTCAATTTCATTTACATATATGGTTAATGGATTGAGAAACTATTTTGATCATGGAATATATTTGATTCCATGATCAAAAAAATTTTGTAAATCATAGAGTAGAGTTAAAAGACTAAGAGCCAGCGCCTGCCAGACCTACGTAATACTATAACAGCTGAAATTTTTTCTGAGTTTTCTCTAGCATAGAGTACAATGTTTAGGGGTCATAAACCTTGACTAGTGGTGTCATCGCCAGGTATCAGGTAATAAGGTATAAAATATAACTCCCTCACGTTAAAGTATTAAAGCTGAGATTTGGATATTATCTTCAAATGACTATTTAAAGTCAGTATTTAAGAAACCAGACCGTTCCGAAGGGTCTAACACTCCGCCAGACACGGTACAAGGTCGAGAAGAGTGTCGCCCATGCATATGACTAAATGTAGAATATCAAGAAAACAAGAAGGCTTGATTTTGTTTTATAAATTTAAAGTTGGAAAAAATATCAAAAATGGTCGTAAAAATTCTATCCTCAACCTCTGCTGATTCACAGACATTTTTTGAGTTTCTTTCTCACGGAGGTTCTTGTTCAGCTTTACAAGCTACATCTTCAAAATAATACATGCCAACGCAATAAAACATACTTTGAGCAAAGGACGATAAAATTCACTTTACAGCAAAACTATTATACTTTGGTACAAATTAGAGCAGCTAATGAACCGTAGGTGTGGTTTCAGCCTAGATAACGAAGATTTAACAAAAATTAACCAGAAAATTTATAATGGACCTACGCATTGAAGATTTTTATTTGCGTCAAAGTTTGGTACACTTAAAAATTTTTAAGGTAACCAAATAAATACAAAAATTGAAAAAAAAAAAACGTTGAATAGAGTCAATTCAAAGTTCATAGCAATTTTTGTGAAATTTCATTTGTCAAGTTTGAACCACACTTTTGGCTCATAAGCTGTTCCGATTCAAAGTAGCTTTGTTGAAAACTTCTTTTTATTTTTTGCATTGTTTCAATCGGATTTTTGCAACCTGTCAAATAGCTAATAAAAAAAGAAAATTTCCATTATAAGGTTGAAATTGTTTGTTTTTATTTAAAAAAGAAATAAACAGACAGCTGATTAGGCAAACACTGAAAAAAACATCAGATCGATTTTGAAACAGTTGACTGTTTATTTTTAGGGTTTTGTACTAAAATACAAAACCCTATTGCAATCACGACCTGTGTCCGTCCGTCCGTCCGTCCGTCTGTATGTCACAGCACTTTTTCTCCGAAACTATAGAAGCTACAGCCATGAAACTTTATGGAAAGGTCAGAAGTGGTGACTTCTTGAAAGTTCAATGGCGGAAAAAAATTTCAAATGGGTTTAAGGGGGTCTCCCCATATAGGGAGGTGACCCCCCAAAAAAAATGTTCACCATTGGTAGTCGAGTAGGGTGTCATTGGAAAAGTCTCAACGAGATCTTTTCAAAACAAGTCTTAAAATTGCCTTCTGAGTACCGAGGGGGGCAGGGGAAGGGGAAATATACGAACTTTTCGCGTACCCCCCCCCTCGCGATTGGACACCTTCCATCCGAAAAATCTGAAAAAAATCATGGATGTAGGCCTTTGTGAGTACAACAACAACAAATACATGAGAAGTCGAAATTAACTCAACTTTGTTAGTAATAGTATGATTTATTGATTTTATGTTTTCTTGAATAAAATCTAGACGGTACCCTTAAATTCAATACAATTTAGCACACAGATGACTATTTATAAGATTGATCTTTTCTGAAAGTTTCATAAAGATATTTAACGAAGTTAGAGCGATTTGAATTTTCCTGCATTACTATGGAACAATATGCCCTGTATTACTATGGAAATATATGGCTATGGAGCCATATGCGCTTT